>JAQOTM010000133.1:117644-204171 GCA_029168755.2 Tillandsia fasciculata
AAAGTTGAAATATATGAAAGTTGAAGAATATTTGATTCAACTAGCTCTCTAAGAAAATGATATCTAAGTTCAATATGTTTTGTTCTAGAGTGCAACACAGGGTTTTTGGAAATGTTTATAGCACTAGTGTTGTCACATAAAATTGTTACCGAAGTTGCTGAAATCCGGAAGTCGCTCAACACGCTTTTCATCCAAATCAGTTGGGTTGAACAACTTCCCGCTGAAATGTACTCCGCTTCGGCAGTCGAGAGTGCTATGCAGTTCTGCTTTTTACTGTGCCATGCAACAAGGCAATGGCCAAGATAGAAGCATGCACCACTCGTGCTTTTCCGATCATCCACTGATCCAGCCCAATCGGCATCTGAGTATCCAACAATATCCAAACTTGTTCCCATAGGATACCAAATTCCGAAATTTATTGTACCTTTGATATACCGGATGATCCGTTTCACCGCTTTCAGGTGAACCTCCTTCGGTGCTGATTGATATCTCGCGCAAATCCCAACACTGAAGGATATATCCGGGCGACTAGCCGTGAGATATAGTAGACTTCCAATCATACTGCGATACAGTTTCTCGTCTACATTCTCACTATGTGATTCACTTCCAAGTCCCTTATGGCTAGTTCCCATTGGAGTCGGAAAATCCTTAGAATTTTCTAAATCAAACTTTTTGACCAACTCCAGTGCATACTTGGATTGACACAAGTGAATTCCTTCATCGTTTTGTTTAACTTGTAATCCAAGAAAATAATTCAATTCGCCCATCATGGACATCTCAAATTCGCTTTCCATGGTCTCCGCGAATTTAGAAGCATCATTATCTCTTGTTGCGCCAAATACAATGTCATCGACATAGATTTGAGCAACTATGAAATTGTTTTGATAATGCTTCACAAAGAGAGTCCTGTCAGCTCCCCCTCGAGTATAGCCCTTTTCCAAAAGGTGCTTTGTCAACCTTTCGTACCATGCTCGCGGTGCTTGTTTCAGACCGTAAAGAGCCTTTTTCAACCGAAAAACATGGTTAGGTAGTTTATGATCCACAAAACCTTTCGGTTGAGCCACATAAACTTCCTCATTTAAAAACCCATTTAAAAAGGCGCTCTTAACGTCCATTTGAAATAATTTGATTTTAAAATGACAAGCAATCGCAAACAAGATACGAATGGACTCGAGTCTAGCTACAGGGGCGAAAGTTTCATCAAAGTCTATACCTTCTACTTGAGAGTAGCCTTGAGCAACTAACCTTGCTTTGTTCCTGATGATAGTACCTTCTTCATTTTTCTTGTTCTTGAAAATCCATTTGGTACCTATCACATTGTGTTGCTTCGGAGGCTTCGTTAATTCCCAGACTTTGTTTCGCTCAAATTGATGGAGCTCTTCCTGCATTGCTTTAATCCAGTAGTCATCTTGAAGAGCTTCATCAACATTCTTTGGTTCGATTTGAGATACATAGCATGCAAATCCGCAAACCAATTGTCTCCGTGTTCTAACTCCTTCTTGTGGATCTCCAATGATGTTCGATTCAGGGTGATCCTTGGAGATGCGTAACGTTTGAGGTAGAGGAGTAGACGGAGGTACACGAGATGATTCCTGCACATCAGATAACTTGAAGAACCGTTAGATGCATCATTATTATCGAAAGAATTGTTAGAAGAAGATGCATTAGCAGGTGTATCATCATCAAGAGAGATATCGAGGGTAGATTTTTCAGATTCAAAGTGAAAAGCTTCATCTACCTTAACATTTATCGATTCTACGATCGTCTTAGATTCTAAGTTAAAAACTCGATATGCTCTGCTGTTTGTAGAATAACCTAAGAAAATCCCTTCGTCACTTCGAGAGTCAAATTTTCCAAGATTTTCGCGATCACGTAAAATAAAACACCGACTCCCAAAGATACGAAAATATTTGATGTTAGGTTTTCTACAAAACCATAGTTCATATGGTGTATTCAAAGTCCCCGGGCGCAAATACACTCGATTAATAACATAGACAGCAGTGTTCACCGCTTCAGCCCAAAAATATAAAGGTAAGTTCCGGCTATGAAGCATAACACGTGCCATCTCCTGTACGACCCTGTTTTTGCGCTCGACTACACCATTTTGTTGAGGTGTGTAAGGTGCAGAGAATTCATGTTTAATGCCGTTAGAAGTGCAAAAATCAATGAATTTGGAATTTATGAATTCCCCACCTCTATCACTCCTAACTCGAGTAATCCTTTCATTCTTTTCAATCATAATACGATGGCAAATTTCGAGAAAAGAATCAAAGGTATCAGCTTTTTCTTTTAAAAATGCTACCCAAGTATATCTAGAGAAATCATCAACCAATAAGAAAATATACCATTTACCTCCAAGAATGGTTGACGAGTTGTTCCAAACAAAGACAAATAGTCTACATAAAACTACACAACATTTAATTCGTAGAAAGATTAAGACAAGGAAAAGATTTCACCTTTGCATACCCAAACCTTTTGAGTTTTAGATTATGTTGGCAATGAGTTGGAAAATTTTCCTTGATGAAGACGTCTTGTATGATTGATTTTTTCTTTTTGTCAAGCGTCTTTTGAAGTATCTACCAAGTTCTTTTCTTTTGAAAGTCCTTCGTTTGATTTCCGGGGAGTAAACCATTGGTAGCAGTTGCTACCAGAATGTGATTGATTTTGATCGTTTGAGCTCCAATTCTTGCAATTTCCTTTGCAATGTGCCCTGCAAATGACAACGAAAACATACCTTAGATCTTGACGATCCCGAAGAGGATGAAGTAGGCTTGTTGTCGTTGCTTGTCGTGAATTCCGGTGTCGGAGGAGGAGATACCGACTGAGGCACAAAAACTGTCCCACTCGAACTTGGAATGTCTCCAGTTTGAGTGTATCCGAGGCCGAACTTATTTGTTTGACCAAGACCAAGAAGCTGTCCAACTTACTCCTTCCAGAAGAAAATCTCTTAAGTCATCCTTCAGTTGGCGTATGGTCTCCGTCATTTCCAATTTTTCCTGTCGAGCCTCGCCGTTGAGCTTCAAGAAGTAATTCGCTTTGTTCACCATATCCATATAATTCTTCTCGAGTTGCTCATTGGACTCTTGAAGGGAAACATTTGCTTTAATCAGATTATCCCTTTCCACTTCAAGATCGGTTGAGAGAGAGGTTACCCTTTTTACTTCTTCTTCGAGATCCTGCAATCTCCCTCTCAACCCCTTTTTTGCTTAGCCAGTTTCTTTGAATCCCTCAAAAGCTTATGGTAGGCTAGAGCAAAATCTTCACCTTCCGAATCATCTGATTCATCGTCCGTTGCAATCTTTTCAACAGTGGAGTTGGACAATGAATCGGATGTACTTGCCATTAAGCACATGAAGGGTGAAGATGTGGACGCGTGGAAAGCTGTCGCGTTGTCTTCTTCATCACTTGAGGATGACTCATTTGACGTGGAGTTGTCATCCCAAGTGACGACTTGCATCGCTTTCTTCTTTGCCGGATTCTTGTTGGGACACTCCGTTGCAATGTGGCCGTAGCCTCGACATTTGAAGCACTGACTTGTCCCTCTGAACTTTTCTTATCCTTTGAGAAGTTCTCTTGCTTTCTTGACTTGTAACTTGAAGAACCCTTGCCTTTCTTCGACTTTCCGAAGGATGGAGTTTTGCTTGAATTACCCCTTCGAAAGTTGCGGCGAAACTTCCTTGTCAAGAGAGCGAGCTGCTTCTCAAAGTCCTCCATAGAAAGGTTCTCGTCGTCGTCCGAGGAGGATGAATCCGCGTCTTCTTCTTTTGTTGATTTTCAATGCATAACCTGAAGACTTAGAAGAGGATGCCTTTCCAGAAGAATAGTTAGTAGGAAATGTCATTTCATAAGTTTGTAAAGCACCTACTAATTCTTCTACACGCATTTCGTCCGGGTGTTTAATTGTTTCAATGGCTGCGACCTTCGGGCGAAATCGTTCAGGAAGAGTTCTTAGATTTTTCTTACAACTTTAAATTCTGGAATCTTCTCTCCCAAGTTAGCACATGAGTTTACGATGTCTTGCAATCGTGTGTAATAGTCAGTGAAAGATTCATTCTCTGCCATAGAGATAGAGTCAAACTTGCTCGTAAGCATTTGCAGTTTCTGAATCTTCACTAGGTTAGTTCCCTCATGCGTAACTTGAAGAACATCCCAGATTTCTTTCGCAGTCTCACATGCCGAGACGCGAGAGAACTCAGTTTGTGACAAAGCATTAAATAGAGCATTAATTCCCTTGCCATTGTAAGAAGATGAATCTATCTCTTCCTTGGTCCATTTCGACCTAGGTTTTAAGGTGCGAACATCATCTAATAATTTCAGTTGGATTAGACCATCCTAATTCAATTGATTGCCACACCCTTTCGTCGATGGAAATTAAAAAGGCTTTCATCCGTACTTTCCAGTACGCATAATTTGTTCCATCAAAGAAAGGGGGTCGATTGATGTTTCCACCTTCAACCATTGTTTACAACCCTATTCCCGCTCTGATACCACTTGTTGGGTTTAGGTTAATATGGATCTAAATAGGGAAAAAACACCTAGAGGGGGGTGAATAGGTGTAAACAATAAACACTCAAAAAATCATTGCGCAATAAAACCCAATGCGGAAAAATAAATGAACACGCAAGATTTTTACGTGGAAAAACTCCAAACCGGAGTAAAAAACCACGGGACCGATAACACGGCGAAATCCACTAGAATTAACACACGTACAAGGTGATATAACGTACTCACAGACGACTCAACCTTTTACCATACGCTCCTAGTAGATCTTCTCCGCTCGCTCCACGACGCTTCTCGAATCCACGATCCGCGCCCAACGCTGAATCCACAGCGTCCAACGTCGAGTCCACGACGTCCGACCGAATCCACGGTCTTCACCCAGTAGCACGCTTCGAATCCACGAACGTACCTCGCTCCGAATCCACGAGAGCGGTTGCACCTTGAATCCACAAGGCCACGCTAGTCCACGCGCCGATTTGGGGAAATCGTTTTTTTTGGGTGGTGATGATCCGCCGAATACTTAGATTAGAAATAGATCGGAAAAACCATCTAAGTATTCATTGATTTGATTCTACTCAAAATGTGAGTATGGAAAACCTAGAATCAAATCAATCAATATAGATGAAAAACATAGAATAAATCTATTGATTTCCTTTCTTCTCTATATGTGGATTTTTCCTTTAAAGTTTTTGATGAATTTGATTAATCTATTTGGACTACACTAGAAAATGAATATAGGGTCTTTATAGTTAGAACCCTTTGAAAGTTCTAAGGTTCAAAAACTGTCCGTTTCTGGAAATTTTCACGACGGCGATCCGGATCGGATTTACTGTGATCCGGATCGTCGTAACGAGTCAGGCAATTCCAGAAAACAGGGTTCGGGATCCGGATTGAATTGTCCGATCCGGATCGTTCATGTATTCCAGCAAAAACCCATGTTCGGGATCCGGATCGAAATGACTTTGATCCGGATCGGATTTGCCAATGAACAAGCACCCTTCGGGATCCGGATTGGACTTCCTGATCCGGATCCTGAACATGTCCCATGTCCAGTTCTTGATTTTTATGCAATAAAAAATTCTTCCAAGTGTTTCTACACTACAAGAAGTATTCGGATCACCATTAATCTTTAGTTAAACTTACCTGATCCTTTTGAATTCTTCTTTCTTGAGATTGAGGTATATGATCCAAACTTCATTCATCTTCAATCTTCAAGGCTTAACACTTTCACGAAATGCGCCAAAACAAAATCCGTAACACCCTTGGGTGACCATTTTTTCAGGTACAGATACAGGTACGTCGAGCGAGGCACACGACAGGGGCAAGGGCCCGGCAGCTTAGCGACCTAGCAGTCTAGAGTCGCCAGTTCACACTTTGTGTTTTTATTTTGAGTGAACCTTGTATTTGTGAGGAAAATGATGTAAAAGAATTGTAATATTTTAATTGCAAGTTGAAAGTTGTAAAATGTAATAAATTTATATTATGGTTCACTCATGTGGTTGCTTTCATTATCGTTTAAACTTGTTGTTTAATGGATGAAAGTGTTTAGTTAGTAGTGGTTTACTCTGATATCATCCCTCATTGATTGATTGTTTTTATTGAGATGAATGTTGCCGTTCCTTTCGGGTATAGAGAGGTCATGCCCGATTGGCGGGTCTGTTGGCGTTCTCGAACTGTCCAAATTGGCGGTCTCGGGGCGTGACATGTATGAACAGTCCGGACCGTGGTACTTCGTTTCGGACCCCGAACGTTGTTTTCTGGAAAAGTTCTGTTTAATGACGACAGTCCGGAACGACTTATTCCAGTCCAGACCGTCGACCCGATAATTTTCAAATAAGGTTAGTTTTTTATTCTTATCCTCTTCCAATGGTTTCTAACCTATAAATAAACCCTAATTCTATCTTTTAGGGTAATCCATAATAAGTTTTATACTCGGGAAATGACGAAAAAATATTAACGGAGAAAAACTTATAATCCACATATAGAGAAGAAATGAAATAACTAGATTTAATTCTATGTTTCTTCATCTATATTAATTAATTTGATTCTAGGTTTTCATACTCAGACTTTGAGTAGAATCAAATTAATGAATACTTAGATGGCATTTTCGATCTATCTTTGATCTAAGTATTTGGCGGATCATCACCACCAACAAAACAACGATTTTTCCCAAAATCGGCGCGTGGATTCGCATGGCCTTGTGGATTCAAGGTGCTACCGCTCTCGTGGATTCGGAGTGAGGTACGTTCGTGTGATCGAGATGTACTACCTGGTGGAGACCGTGGATTCGGTCAGACGTCGTGGATTCGACGTTGGACGCCGTGGATTCGGCGTTGGACGCAAATCGTGGATTCGAGGCGCGTTGCGGAGCGAGCGGAGAAGATCAACTCGGAGCGTATGGAAAAAGGATGAGTCGTCTGTGAGTGCTTTATATCACCTTTGTACGTGTTTAATCTTAGTTGATTTCACCGTGTTGTCGGTCCCGTGGTTTTTTACTCCTGTGATGGAGTTTTTCACGTAAAAATCTTGCGTGTTATTTTTCATTTCCGCATTAGGTTTTATTGCGCAAAGTTTTTTTGAGTGTTTATCGTTTACACCTATTCACCCCCCCTCTAGGTGGTTTTTTTCCTATTTAGATCCTTATTATAACATAACCCGACAACTCTAGTGCTCCGGCTTTTGTTAAAGAGACAAAGTGTGAGTAAGTCACTCAAAACGAATTTTAAAATGTGATAAGACTAAGGTGGAACAAGTTTGGTTCGAAGTAAAATAGCGTTCGGATCAAAGTTGAGTTGGAAACGGGTGAAAATGGGCGAAACGGACGAAATCTACAAATTCTGGATTTTGGGCCAACTTTCGGGCGCACGGAAATGCCCTGCGGGCGCCCGATCTTCAGATCCAGGCCTTGGTGCGGGCGCCTTGGCCAATTTCCGGATCTGGGGTTTTGGACGCTCGGATTTGCCTTTCGAGCGCCCGAATCCGGAGACAGAGAGCGTGGGCTGAGGGGAAATAATGGATTTTTTCGGGGGTATTGTGGTCTTTTCACCTTCTGCCACCCCCAACCACCCCTGACAGTAAACCCACTCCCTTTCACTCTCTCTCCTCTATCCCTCTCACTCCCAAACTCTCTTCCTCTCTCTCTCTGTGTGGATCCCAAAAGAAAAAAGAAAGAAGAAGAGGTGAGGTGTGCTCTCTCTCTCTCTCCTCTATGTGTGGATCCAGAGAAGAAAAATGAAAAGAAAGGAGAAGGAGATCAGGGTGGGCGCAGGTTTGACTGGACCTATGTGGCAGTCATTATTAGATTGGGTTTCTATACCTGAGAGTTAGTAGATGCATCATGCTTTCCATCTATTTCACTTGTTGAGCATCTAGATAGGGGCACAGTAGCTGTAGAGATATTCTTTTCCAGCTCTTCTTTCAGTATTTCATTTATTACTTTATGCCTCTAGTAGACTTAGTGGGCAGACCGTTGGGCTTGTTGACGGCACCCACTGAGGACTACTGTGGGATGTAGTTCTCACACCCGTCGTGGTGTCTTTTCCCCAGGGACTTCTACTCCTGTTCCTGCTGCTCCAGTTGTTGCTTCTTCAGACCAAGGTAAGGGAGTCGCGAGCTAGATCCCTACCAGTCGTCGTCCAGAGAGTAGATGTACCCTTTTTATTTTGAGAGTTACTTGTTTTGAGAGACCTTGTAGTGAGGTATAGAGTTGTACTTTTATTTCTGTGTTAAGCAACTTTTGTACTTTTGGGTGAGGCTTTTGAGTTGTATATATTTTATTTTTTAGCAGTTACTTACAGCTCTGATATCTGTTTAGTATAGCATATCTCTTTTGCAGGTTAGACGCTTCGTCTATACGGGGTTCACCGTATGGGCGGCGGATCTGTTAGCGAGCCCGGGTCGCAGTTTCGACCCCGGGGCGTGACAGATTAGAGTGGTATCAGAGCCTAGGTTGTAGGTCATTGAGGACTTAGAAACCCTAGGCTTGTGGTTGGACATTAGGATGACTACGTGAGAGTCGTGACTGTTAGCGAGAGTCCTGATTGAGTTTTATACCTCTCCCAAGGGATGGGATGAGTGATTGGCATGTTTAATCTCCTAAGCGATTATGTTGGCTGCAGACAACATAATGCTGTGGAATGGATGACATGTCTTAGACTTTCGCTAGATTGGGTCGAGTGTTGTTTGGTTCTATCCTGATGTTTGCATGTGGATTGCAGGTGGGCACGATGCCTCCCCGACGCAGGATGCAAACACGTTCTCAGCCTTCCTCCTCCCTTGAACCTGAGCAGGAGGACTCAGCACAGGGTCAGCAGAGTGAGGTGCAGGAGCTTCGGGCTCAGATGGCCCATTTGTCAGGGACTCTCCGGCGCCAGGAGGAGATTTCACGGCGCCAGGAGGAGGCTGTGGACCGGATGATCCGTATGATGGAGCAGAGGGCGCAGTCAGCTGTAGCACCCCCTGAGAGTTTCCCCGCACCTTCTTCGCCAGCTGTGGCACCCCCAGTTGTATCAGCAGCTCAGGCACCCCCTATTACACCGGTTACTAGTGGGCAGCCGTCCGGGACGGCAGGACAGTTGACCCCTGTAGAGCAGCGTGAGGTGGTGGATATATTGATGAGGTTCCGCCAGTTCGATCCACCCCGTTTTTCTGGATTGAGTACAGAGCCGTGGGAGGCAGAGTCGTGGATCACGGCGATGGAGCGACATTTTGAGAGCCTGTTTATTCAGGAGAGGTTTCAGGTGCTGTTGGCGACACACTTCTTGGAGCGCAACGCGGAGGCTTGGTGGCGGCGTGTGCGACCTGCTGGTCCGCCTGGGACGCAGCTTCTCTCTTGGGCGGAGTTCTGCAGTCTATTTCTTGGAGCCTTTTTCCCGGAGAGCGTCAGGCAGAGGTTAGAGGAGCGGCTGAAGAATCTCCGTCAGGGAGATCGGCCCGTGCATGAATACATCGCAGACTTCAACCAGTTGTTGGCCTGTGTACCATACTCGGCCAGGGACGAGGCGCATCGGATTTATATGTTTGAGCGGGGTTTGCGCCGGGAGATTTATCAGCTCGTCCGTTCGCACAGATTGCAGACGTTGGATGCATCTATGGAGCAGGCACTTTACGTTGAGTGCGGAGAGGCGGTGATGGATGAGGTGGCTCCAGCTCCTGCAGTGATTCCAGGGGCGAAGCGCCCAGCACCGGTTGATGAGGGACAGATGAGTCGGCAGGCACCTCCGAGACCTCCACAATCTCCCTCTGAGGGTCGTGGGTTTCAGGGGCGCCAGAGATCTGGTGGGCAACCGCGGTAGCCGCGGTATCAGCCTAGACAGCAGCTCCGGCAGCAGCGACGTGAGCGGTGTGTCATCTGTGGCGGCCCTCATCCACTGTCGCAGTGTGACCAGAGACAGGGACGATGTTTCCTATGTGGAGAGTTGGGACATTTTCGAGCAGCTTGTCCCCGAGCCATTCTGTCAGTGCTACCCCTTGCTATAGCACCCTCCTTGCCTGTTCAGGAAGCGGAAGCCCCTCCGATATACCATCAGACAGAGTGGGGTACGACGTCGGGACAGACGGGACGACGGTCTTCAGCACCCAGTGGACGGGTTTACGCAGCTCTGGTGGAGGGCACCCCGGCAGCAGATCCTATCGCCGCAGGTATGACTTTATTCTCAGTCAGTTGAGTGAGTCTTTTGGTACTGTTGCATCTTTCTACACATGATTTTAGGGCATTTGCATCTCTGCATGGATAGGAGATAGGAAGTTTGCTACAGGTATTTGTAATTTGGATTTTTCCACAATATCCTGCGAGCAGAGGTGAATGTTGGGGCGTGATCGGGACAGCTGAGACTTGAGGAAGTACACCGGCAGGTGTGCCAGTTCAGTACAGCTCCGTGACTCAGTTTGAGCACACGGGATGGACCAGTTGGTGCGGTATCGTGCGACGATTGATTGTGGATTGAGAACAGTGACCTTTCCACGAGTTGGACAGCAGGAAATCATTTTCACAGGTCACCGAGGCATCCTTTCTACATCAGTGGTTTCAGCGGTTTTGGTTTAGGTGCTACCTGTTGAGCGTAGGTGACGCCTAGGACTAGAGGTTGTATCTCTAGGGGTCCCGGATAGGGTTGTGTTTTTAGGGGCACGGTTAGATCGTAGTTTCCGTTTTAGTAGCCACGGCAGGAACGACATCAACACTTCTCTCCATTTTCTTACCCTTGTGCTGAAAGTTGCGAACAGGACGAAAGATTCGAAAGGCTACTCCAGAAATGGAGACGGTGCCCGAACCTGTTCTTGTTTGATTGGGGCGAGGGCACTGGTCTTTCGAAATTTTCGAACTTTTCGCCAATTTCAGTTGTTTTCTAAATTGAGAGTTGGGGGTTGATGACTTTCCTGCTGGTGGGCCCTTACCCTTTCTTGTTAATTGTGTGGCGTAATTCGTGTAGTTGGGACGAGTAGAGTTGGCGGTTCTTCTTGTCCCCAGTTTTTGGAATCCCTGAGGTTTTTCCAGCTTTGGCTCCGCCTTGTGGTGTGTGAGTGGCGACTGGGGAGTTGGAGACTGTGTGATGGATGCTTACCCTTGGCTTTGAACTCCCTTTTTGAGCCGTGTTAGTTTCGAGGACGAAACTTTCTTTTAGTGGGGGAGGATGTGAGGACCCGAATCCCCACTTAAGGTTTATTGATGGATTAGTGGCTTCTGGGAGTGTTTGTGCGCGTGTCGGGCCCAAGAAATGGATTTCTAGTGTAATGGAAGCATGATTGATTGCAGGAGGCCCATTGTGGGTGATTGAGGTTTCTGCGCGCGTTTTGGAACTAAGAAATTGACCCGGGGCGAAAAATGGATCAAGTTCACCTTCCCGGGAATTTTCAGCAAATTTTAGAAGTGGAATTTGATAGAACGGATAGCGGATTTGGATTCAGCGCGCGAAAATGGTCAAGACGGACTATTTACTTGAATTTTTTGGAGCCCGAACGCGAAAACACGGATTTCGAGGCAGCTTTTACTGTTCCGGCGGCCGGAGAGGCGCCGGCGGCGGCGGGCAGCGGCGGAGCGCGGCGGTTGGCGGCGGCGTTGGCGCCCGGTCCACCGCGGAGGCGTGCACCCGGGCGCTAGCCACGTGGCGGCACCCGGTTGGCGGGCGCAGTGGGCGCGGTCCACGGGAATGGCGCGGGTGCACGGTGGACCGGGGGTGGACACGTGGCAGCACGTGGTTGGGTGGTGTTGTGCGCGCGATCCACGGTGCGGGGAGCAGGTACCTCGGGGTGCGTGCTCGACAGGCGCGCGTGGGTGCGCGTGGGGCGCGGCGTGGGCGCGGTGACCCGCGGCTCCCGGCGTGGGCGCCACGTGTCGGCCACCGCTTCGGCCACGTGGCGCATGGCCGTTGGCCCAAACAGTTGTTTGCTGTTTGGGTGGACGCATGGCGGCCTGGGAATTTTCCGGGCGTGAACAGTAATGGGCCGGGCCCGTTACTGTAGCAGCCCGGAAGTTTCGGGCGCCCGGTTTTTGGGCCAAAATCCGAAAGTTGGATTTTTTCGGGCTAGGCCTATAAATAGGCTGCTTGCTGGGGCTTTTTGGCCCCTTTCCCGAGCTCCCCTGCCCTTGGCCCCTTTAGTAAAGTTGGAGATCTTCGTGTTGCGCATCTTCTGGCAGAGGCCCGGAATTTTTGGAACCCGCGGCGTCGACAATTTCAGCATCGTAGCGCGGAGCGACGATCGTTCATTAGAGGCCTGTTATCGTCGCTGTTTGGTCTGAGAGGTCCACAGAGCTACTCCGACAGTGTTTTTGGATGATTTTTATGGCGGTGGATTCACGAGAGGTACGTCTTCGACTTTCGTGTTGATCATCTTGCTGGATTCAGAGGTTATGGCACGGTTTTCGAGACATTTCTAAGCCACTATTTTGATGGTGGAGTTTTTGGACAGCAGCCCCTTGCCGGAATTTTATCTCCGCACTCGAGCGTCTGATCGAGACGAGCCTGTACACTTTTTGCATCTACTCGTCGCGAGGATTATCATCATATTTTTCTGGGATTTTTTTGAGGCTTTCCCGAAGGTATACTGTTTCCCCTTTTACTGTGCTAAGATCTACAGTTGTGCGGTTGTGAGTTTTTGCGCGTCTGTACTGTGGAATTTTTAACTCGGCCTACGGGGCTCGGATTTGGACGTACAGGTACCCGTTTCGAAGGTCTCGACGCGAAAATCGCCGTGGTATTTTTATTGGAATTTTTGGAGCACTGTTTACAGGTGAAAAAGTGGCATCTTTGGGACTGATTTTTAGATTGTGTTTATTTGGGTAAATTGTGGATTTAAGTGTAACTGTTAGCCGTGTGTTTGTACCAGGAGGAATTGTTCAGTGTTTTTGGACCATCGGGGCTGTGGATTAGTTGAGATAGTTGCTCCTGGTGTTTTCAGCTGTGGAACCTTGGGCAGTTAGCGTTTTCAGGTGGGTGGCCCTGTCTACAAGATTAATGGACTGTACATTGAATCTGCTATAGTAGGACTTTGTATGATAGTGAATTCTTGTACAGCATGCTAGAATATAGGAATTGCTATTCCTTGTAGCATCTGATGATCTTGTCATCTCCATGCTTAGTATTGTCTGTTAAATTATTATTATCTTGGAATTTGACCTAGCACCCTCGTCATATGCAGCATGTTCAGCCAGACTATAGAAAACTTCAACTTGGGCTAGGTTTATTTCTGCTTTAGACATCCACATTTCTATTTCTTTCCTGGACATAGTGTTACTCGCCCGGGTAGTGGGCCGAGTGGTCGGGTTTCTTTTAGTGTGGGATGCATTTTTACACTCGTGCTTGGGAGCAGAGTGGAGTCTGGTAGATGTAGTTGATCGTTCTTCTATGGCGGGAGCCGTTTGGGGTAAACGGTGATCCCGAGATGTTTTATTTGTCTCCACTATGTTAGTGGTAGTTGTTTATCAGTTTTAGCAGGACCTAGAACCCAGAACCTTTTGACAAACACATGATTTTACTCTACCAATGTTTCCTTCCAAGCAACGAAGGGTCGCCTGAGTCTGTTCTTGTTTGATTGGACGAAGGCATTCGCTCTTCGAGGTTTGGACATAAAACTATTTTCAAACCGTTTTCCTAAAAAGAACTAAAAATCATTAAATATGGATTTCTTCAAGATCAAATGGCTTTCTGTAATAACTGTCATCTTTGTGTTACGACTTCCTCACCCGAGAGAGTTTGGGTGATCTGGCTTTTAGGGGCTGTTCTTTTTCGGGACGAAAGCCACGGGGGCCGAGCCTGGAACCTGTTCTTGTTTGATAGGGTTGTAGGTGTTGGTCTTCCAGGACTTCCGGGCCCTGGTTGGTGTCTTCCGCTTGTTATTTAGAGGTTGTTGTGTTCCCGAACTGTAAGGGGTCGGGAACTCCGATAGGCGGAGCCTGGAGTCTGTTCTTGTTTGATAGGGTTCTAGACACCGACCTATCGGGATTTTCGAACCCTTATGGTGTCGGTCCTTCCTGAGTTTGGTGTTCTGTTGTGGTAGCCGTCGGGTAGACGGTGGTCCCGGCAGTAGGTGAGCGCATGTCTGACTGGCCCAGTTGTGGCAGTCACGGACACCCTACGGTAGACCCGTCCTGTTGAGGATGTGCGGCAGTAGGTGAGCGCAGGTCTGACTGGCCCAGTTGTGGCAGTCACGGTCACCCTACGGTAGACCCGTCCTGTTGAGAATGTGCGGCAGTAGGTGGGCACAGGTCTGACTGGCCCAGTTGTGGCAGTCACGGTCACCCTACGGTAGACCCGTCCTGTTGAGGATGTGCGGCAGTAGGTGGGCGCAGGTTTGACTGGACCTATGTGGCAGTCATTATTAGATTGGGTTTCTATACCTGAGAGTTAGTAGATGCATCATGCTTTCCATCTGTTTCACTTGTTGAGCATCTAGATAGGGGCACAGTAGCTGTAGAGATATTCTTTTCCAGCTCTTCTTTCAGTATTTCATTTATTACTTTATGCCTCTAGTAGACTTAGTGGGCAGACCGTTGGGCTTGTTGACGGCACCCACTGAGGACTACTGTGGGATGTAGTTCTCACACCCGTCGTGGTGTCTTTTCCCCAGGGACTTCTACTCCTGTTCCTGCTGCTCTAGTTGCTGCTTCTTCAGACCGAGGTAAGGGAGTCGCGAGCTAGATCCCTACCAGTCGTCGTCCAGAGAGTAGATGTACCCTTTTTATTTTGAGAGTTACTTGTTTTGAGAGACCTTGTAGTGAGGTATAGAGTTGTACTTTTATTTCTGTGTTAAGCAACTTTTGTACTTTTGGGTGAGACTTTTGAGTTGTATATATTTTATTTTTTAGCAGTTACTTACAACTCTGATATCTGTTTAGTATAGCATATCTCTTTTGCAGGTTAGACGCTTCGTCTATCCGGGGTTCACCGTATGGGCGGCGGATCTGTTAGAGAGCCCGGGTCGCAGTTTCGACCCCGGGGCGTGACACAAACAGTGAGCCCTAGAATATAATACATCCCCTGAGCTTTGATGCTCACCTCTGGCTAAACTTGGACTGATGGGATTGTGAGATCTTGACAGCCATGCCCTATAATGGCCATTGTTGGTCCATGGGCTGTTCCAGCAGCTTTGTGGCTCCGCAATAGAGAGCCTCTAGGTCTCTTGGACCTTCTAAACATGATGCTTGCTTCAGATTGGCAAATGGTCGAGTAAAAGTTTAAAAAATGCAAAATAGTTTAGGTTGCCTATGTAAAAGATGGCCCGAAGTTTTCCTCGGGTTCCGTGCTGCTACAAATTGGTGAGCACGGTGTCCAGCAAGTTGAGGGTCACCTACTGGAGGTGACGGTTCGTAAAAATAATGTCCCGATTAAGAGAACGAGCAAAAACCGCTCTCAAATTGCTATAAAGGTGCAAATTTTTGAAACCCTAGGGGTCTAAACGCAATTGTAGCCTCATGTACTATCTCGGGCAGTGTGTATATAATCTCTAAGCTTTTTGCTAGTGATCTGTTGGCTCTCGTTGAGCAGAAATTTGTTATCGGTCCGTAAATCGGCAAAATCGTTGGTTTAACGGCGCCCCGGTGGCAATCGCGCAATTAGAGAAATTGCGGCGGTTCCGCCTAGCCGTCTGTTGAGTCCCAGTAGAATCTCGTTGAGCCAGCGGTAAAGAGTCAAAGCCCGTGTCTCCCGAAAATTCAAATAGAATTTTCGGGAGGGGCATTTTGGTAATTATACCAACACTTGAATAAAAGGTTGAGTTTAGCAATGTTTATGATTCAGGTTGGCACAGTTTGGCTCTAGTCTTCGAGTATTCCGTTGGAGTTGTCAGATCGCCTGCAGACAGGTGGGTTTATCTTCGGTCCGGGCTTTATCATCTCAGCCCTCTGGGGTATCGTAATTGGTCGGACCCCTGTTCTTGTGATAGCCTAGATTTCCTTGTTGAGCCTGCTTTTTTTATTGATCAGCATCACTTTTATATTGCTATATCTGCTTGATTCATTGATCATTCTCAGCTTATATGTTGCCATGCTCGTTTGATCTTTAGCCTGCTTCCAGTTATTATGATTTTATTCCTGGACATTTGCCATGCCTGATTGGTCATTAGCTAGCTTGCATATTTATACCTGATTATCAGTACTTCCTGATTACATCTGATCCATGCTATAGTGGTTGTATATTTCTGTCATTGCATATGATGAGATTCAGTTAGCATTCTGTTGTTGCATCCCTGTGGGGAGATCTGTTGGTTTTCTGCTGTTGCATCCCAGTTTGGATTTTTCCGGCTTGTTGCCGATTACCCGGTCGATGGACCGTGAGCTTGAGCATTAGCATTTTGATCTACACAGAGCCAGCTGTTCTTTCACGTACACTAGCGAAATTGCTACCCGCAGCGGTGTACTTTACCGGTAAAGTGGTCAGAAGTGGCGACCCGTGAGCCCGGTGGGGTTATGATAGCATGCTGGGTGTCCAAAAGTGGCATTAGCCTGAGGCCCCAATGACCAACAGTGGCATTTGCCTGAGGTCCTAGTGCTCCATGGCAGCTTAGCCTGAGGCCCTTGTGGCCAACAGTGGCATTAGATTGGGTATTTTGTTATTCTACCATTGATGCATTGTTTGCCTTTTTATCATTATCCTCTAATGATTGCTCAGTTCTTGTTCAGTACATATATCAGCATGCTCTTATTATAATAGTTCGGTGCTCTATTGTTCTCAGCAATATATTCATGATTTTATTATAGCACCATGATATATAACTGCCTTGCCTAATGATTATTACTATCTGCTAGTTATTGTATGCCAGTAGGTACGATTTGCTATTTCTCGGCTCGTCGTGCCCACTGGGATACACTGTCGATGTATCTCACAACCCCTGGGTGACCATTTTTCAGGTCGGTCGGGTGCTGGGATGTCGGGACGTGTTGGTGAGGTTATCGAGATAGCTTTGACCCTTGGCAGCTGCTAAAATTTTACCAGTTGTAAACATGTAATTGAATAAGTTGTTGTAAATGTTTAGTAATAATATTTTGTAATCTTTTATTGTTAGTGCGTAGTTTAGACTACTCTGGTATTGGCTGTAAGTGCTTAGCCGTGCATGTATAGAAAATGATCAATCCAAGGGGTTTGGGAATTTTCTATATATGTGACGGTCTGTCGTGCCCTGGCTGATTTTAAAACTTTGATTGAAAAAAAAAAAAAAAAAAATTTACACTCTATTTTCGAACTCGGGGCGTGACAGATTAAATGGTATCAGAGAAATAGGAAGACGATGCCTAGGTTTGGTTAGGAACGAACCCTAGGATGACTTGTGTCCACGAGAGAGCGCGGGGTAGTGGTACAGTAGATTGGAGCTCAGGTGTGTTCACACACAGTTGAGTCTCATTGTTGTGGTTGTAAGCGGCGTTCGTACACGCTCTGGGCTTGGGTTTGTTGCTAGTGCAGGGTCAGCCGCGGTCATGCTACCGGCCGTGGGCTTGATGTTTCAGTGGAGCCAGAGGGCTCGGATTAATTATAGCGGTTGAAGGTCAGACCACCGCTTTTGCCGTAATCGTCTGGCAGATGGCATAGCAGCAGATGACTGCTATTATTGCATTGGCCCCACCGTTTGCCCAAAAGCTTGAGAAAGTTGTTTATTCTTCAGTTGTCCTCGTGTCGTATTATTCAGTGGCTTATGAGCCCGATTGTAACCCTGATTTGGGATGGTTTCAAATTGGCCCCACCTTTTGCACGGATTTTGTGGACCGACTTAGACTTTTCTATGAGTAGCCAGGGTGGCATTCATGACCATGATATGGTGTGACCCTTGATAGAGGTTATGTCATCGGCATAGAGACTGTGGTGGGAGGTATGTGATATACCTTCAGATGTGAGTTGTGTCCCCAACTAGTTATTGGCGACAGATCTATAGTATTTCGCTTTTCTTTTGGTAAGCACGTTGGCTGCAGACAACGTACTGTTGAAAGAACTGAGGAAATACTCAGACCTGTAATGGGGAGTATCAGATTGGGTCTAAATGAGTAGCCTGAGAGAGTTGTCGATATATTATGACTGATTGTCACTACAGTTGTGACACCCCCGGAATTTGGATTAGTCCTCTATATAAATGATATAATAGGACTAAATCTCTAACCCGGCTATAGCATTTTGGATGGTAGCAAGATCCAAGAGGAACATGAGAGTTAAGCGTGCTAGAGCTAGAGTAGTTCTAGGATGGGTGACCCCCTGGGAAGTGGGGCGTCACAGTTGGTATCAGAGACATTCACCAGCCGGAAATGTGAGATGAGTCTCGGCTGAGCCAGGGTTATATAGCGGGTAGAGCGAGGCTCCCCGGCTAATGACCGTTGTGAGTGGAGTGCAGCTCCTCACAAGGTCGGCTAAGGCTAGCGAGATGAGTCTCACATCGCCTGGTGCTTGTGAGTGTGCTTGAGCCTGACGTGGACGTCAGGGCTTAAAGGGGGGAAGAATGTGACACCCCCGAAATTTGGATTAGTCCTCTATATAAATGATATAATAGGACTAAATCTCTAACCCGGCTATAGCATTTTGGATGGTAGCAAGATCCAAGAGGAACATGAGAGTTAAGCGTGCTAGAGCTAGAGTAGTTCTAGGATGGGTGACCCCCTGGGAAGTGGGGTGTGATGACCTGGATCTCCGCAGAGCTGTTGCAGTGCATTGGGGTGGCTACTGGAGGCCTACGCGGTGTGCTGGAAGTGTTTGGGGAACGATTGGACACTAGTTTTGGCCCCGTCGGATCTCTGGAAGTGTTCTCGGGCGAAACGGATTAGATAGCGGTCTACCCAGGCACCAGTTCAGTTAGTAGATGTACCCCGATACTCTCAGATACTCTACTTTTCATTTCTTTTTGGGTCTGGCTTCGGCCAGCTGGTTGTATTTGATTAGTGAGCTGGGAGAGATATTTGTATTATTGAGAGTTTACTTCTGCACTTTTACTTTCCAGCTTTATCTGAGATGTATTAGTTCTAGTTTAGCTCTGTTTATGCTCTTTTATTATATCATCTATATTTGAGCAGGTTACCAGCGCTTCGTGTACACGGGAAATTCCGTGTATACGGCGGATCTGTAGACGAGCCCGGGTTCTGGTTTACACCCGGGGCGTGACAGATTAAGTTGGTATCAGAGCTTAGGGATAGGTCAGTTGGGACTTAGGAAACCCTAGGCTTTTGGCAGACCCCAGGAAGGCAGGACGTGAGTGACGTGACATTATGCGAAAGTCGGCAATTTGGTCATGTGTTTATTTGACTCTTCCAGTGAGGGAAGAGGGATTGGCATGTCCTATTTCTGGTGAACTGTTATGTTGGCTGCAGACAACATAAGGTTACAGAAATAGGAGGATGCCTTTGACTTTCGCTAGATTGGGTCGAGTGTGGTTTCGTTACTGATCTGTGGTTCTTGTGGCAGATGCCTCCCCGACGTCGGATTTCTACCCGGGGTGTCCCTACACCCCCTGTTGAGCGAGGACAGGCTGGATCTTGTGAGATTGCTGAGTTGAGGGCCTTGGTAGCCCAATTGGCGGAGAGCAGCCGCCCGCAGGAGCAGCGGATTGAGCAGCTACTGGCGCGGAGAGGGGCGCCGCCTCCGACAGTGTCAGAGACCCCGGCACCACCTGTGGAACCACTTGTGCCGACGACGCCATCATTGAGTAGCGGGGCTCAGGGCGTGGTCCAGCCTTTGACCCCGGCTGAGGAGCTAGAGGAAACACTGGTACACCAACAGTCCAGCTAACACGCTCATCCTGCCTCGAAGTCTATCTACTCAGCCGTCCTCTCTCCTCGACCCGCTGCAGAAAACCCAGCAGCACCCGCAGAAGACACTGCAAAACAAGGGAGAAGAAAAAGAGGAAAGAAGAATGGGGGTGAAACTACCAGTAAACCAGTAGCCTCCCCTAGTGGGCAAAACCTCAAACCCTGACACACCCACTAGGTCTACCAGAGGCAAAAAGGAAAGAAGTGCGGTAAGCAATGATGACTGCTGAAAACAGGAAACTACCACTACTATGCCTCTAATATGCCAAGCTAAAGAGATAGCTAACTGTATGCATCCGAATACAAATGCCTGCCTGCCCAGACCCAATCGATACACCAGTAAGCACTGGTACTGCCTGCTCTGCCTGCCAAATCGGGTATGCCAGCCTACACAAAACACCGATAGGGGATGAGAGTCTCGAGGACTCGAAGCCTGTAATATCGCACACTCCGGAGTGGCACTCGAGGGGAGCGACCCACACGAGCATAATGCCTCAGTAACAAGTATCATAGATCAGCAGGACTGGATCATGACTCTGATCAAAGTGGGAAAACCATCCACTAAAAGGAGACCCGATCTCAAAGATGATGCAAGATAAACAAATAGTGGGAAACCCCATCCACTAGAGACCTGATACCCAATCTGATGCATAAGCAACCTCCGGTCAACCGCCCAAGGTCCGCGGTTGCCGCAATACCCTGCCATCAAGCTTGCCTGTCCCAAAAACCCAAGATCCACAATCGGGTAGAACAATCAATATCCGGTCAACCGCCTACTGTCCGCGGTTGCCGCAATAACCCCCAAGTCCGACATCAAGTACACCCTGTCTCCGACCCCAAGGTCCCGGCTACACTATCCCAAACCCCCGCTCGAACCCGAGCAACATGACTCGAAAGTCTAAATAAGAAGGAGAAAGAAAGCAATCATGGTTTCTCCTAAGTCAAATCCCAATATGATAGTGTAGCAATAAAAGATGGCCTATCTAGATGTCCATACAAGCATGCAAGTGTTCTCAAGGAAATATAATTAAAGGCATTAACCATTAACAGTATCCACCTACGCATGTCGTCTACCCTCAAATAGTACCATCAACAAGATAATCAAATAGTCCAACATAAATATTCCATTCCACATGCAAGGTTAACCGCTATCAAAGCAACCCTATTCCCACACCGGCATGCATAAACCCAACCCCAATCATGATTAATCAAGATGTCCAATAAAGGGGATCACTCTAATATTCCTAGTGAGCATGTCAAAATAGAGGCAAGAAACAACCACCCACATCGAGCGCTAAATCTTGATCCCAACAGCGAAGTCCGCGCCCGGTCTCAACGATCACCACGGTACTGCACAAAATACCCCAAAAGAACAAGCACAATTAACATACAATGCTCACACCGAAATCTGTTCCAAATACAATCAGTCCACAATTTTGCCTTTTTCACCTGTGAGATATGCTCAAGAAATTCCAGGAAAAATACCATCACGATCCTCGCGACGAACCGGTCGAAACGAGTACCTGTACGTTCCCACACAATTTTCCTACGCTGAGAACCAAAATCGACAAGGGAACTACCCCGAAATAAACCAACCACAAAATCTGAATCGCAAGATTCTGTTAACAGGGATTTCTCACCTTCGGAGAAAATTCCAGCAAATCCAAGAAAATTCAGAGAGACTCCTTGCGATGTGTAGATGCAAATCCCCTTTTGAATCACCCCAATCCGATGCCCGGTTGCGGAGATATCGCCGAAATACCGAACCGCTGTCCAAAACTCCATCACAGCAAAATGGGGTCACAAGATGATCCGAAAAACCCATGAAAACCTCGGAATGGGGAAAAACTAGTAGAAACAAGAAATGTAGCCCTACCTGTCATGAATCCAACGACGCAAAAATCGCGAAAATAGGAGTCGGGGTGAGTCGGGAGAGCCTGAACACCGAAATGCGACGAATCAGGTTGCCGGAGGATGATCGTCGCGTCGCGCCGGAAAAATCTCAAACCTTGGGATCCGAGCCTCCTAAAATCCTCAAACTTCACAGGATGCTTCCTCTCTTCTTGATGAAGATTTCATCTTCTCACCTCTAAGGGAGATGGAGCCTCGAAAATGGTGAAAACTCCTCTTGAATGGCTCTCGGATGGAATTAATAGGAAAAACCAGAAAATCTTTTCCCTTAATTCCCTCTGTGTCCCACAGAACAGGAAACACCCAATTCGACCGATGGTATTGCGACACGTGGCCCCCGACCGTTCCTGCCCGCGCGCCCAGACGCGCCTGCTGCCCCTGCCCGCACAGTTGACCGACCAATAGGGGATCGCCACGTGTCACCTCTCTGTCTAGTGCACCCGGTGCACAAAATTCTGTGGACCGAACCAATAAAAGAATGCCACGTGTCCCAGCCGGTGCACCATACACCTGCGCTACGCCGTAGACCGAGAGCAATAGACCGTCCAATAGTAATCTGCCACGTGTCCACTCCCGGTGCACCGTAGACCCTAAGTTCTCCGTAGACCGCGTGCTGTGAGCAAGCCAGTAAGAAGCTGCCACGTGTCACCCTTCCTGGTGCACGCCTGCCGCGTGGACCGCGCCCCTGCCCGCGCGCCGCGCGGCTGCCCGCGCCCTGCCCGTGCCCGCGCCGCCTGCCCGCCGCCGCTGTGCCGCCTGCCGAGGCCGCGCCGCCGCCCGACGGCGCTGCCCGCCGCCGCCGCCGCTGCCGGCCGGCTGCCGGAAACTCTGTTCCGGCGTGAACAGTAACCCGAGCTCAAAAAAATCAAGTAGATAGTCCATCTTAAGCGTTTTCGCGCGCTGAATCCGAATTTGACGTCCGTTTTGCCAAATTCTCACTCTAAAAATTGCCGAATGCCCCCGGAAAGGTATTCTTAGTCCAAATTTCGCGCCGAGCCCAATCTTAATATTCGTTTCGCCCGGGAACACTTCCAGAGATCCGACGGAGTCACCCGATCACCCACGTGATCCATTTAAGTCCGAAGTCCAACACTAGTGTCCAATTATGCCCCAAACACCTCCAGCACACCGCGTAGGCCTCCAGTAGCCACCCCAATGCACTGCAACAGCTCTGCGGAGCTCCGGGTCATCACATCCTCCCCCACTAAAAGAAAGTTTCGTCCTCGAAACTAAAGTCGTTCCTCCACTCGAAATCTCAACCAAATAGAGGGGGTAAATATCCAATCATCCACCACTCAAGCTCTCAAGGCTGTCAAATACCTCCTCCAGAGACGCGATGCAATCCTCGGGTCTCTAACTGGAACAAAACAAAGGAGAACACTCCAGGAATCCGCACCACCTCAACCAAGTACAGCTGGGCTAACCGCTCGAGCTACCAAGCTGTCCGCATCGGTACAAGCATCCGCCCCTGCTAGGGCCTTAGATAAACCAACCACAAGTCCATCGGCACAAAAGCTCGATCCAAGTACCTCTGTACTCCCGAGGCATCCGATATAAGTCCCCCAACTGATCACGTAGACTCTGATCTCTCGTCCAGAAACCGTCGGGGTGTAGAAACAATTCCCCCAACTCTCCGGCATCAGCACACAGCCATAAGCAGTCAAGAGAACCAGATTGCAAATCAATCTTCGCGAAGATCCAATACCCTTGCAGCTGGTAAAACAAATCCTCCAAGCTTGACAGAAGGGTGCCAGCTCCCGATGATCACTTTATCAAATTCTTACGGGTCCTCACAAAGCCGAAGTGAACCAACCTTCCACAACTCGAATAGCACCGGCGCCCCCAGAGGTGCCACACTTGGCCTGACATAATTCCAAAACATCAAATCCTGGAGTTGGGTCCTCAACTCCCAAACTGGTGTCATGCCAAACAACTCCGATAGGAGAACAGCTAGGAACTCACAACGAAAAGGGTATCTCCAAGTCCTGGTGCCGCCGCAGATCCCTCAAACACACCAGCCAAAAGGCTACTCACCCACTACGAGACATCCGCCTCGCTCACAAAGTCAAAACCAAAGAGGCGAAGATACTCTCAAGCAACCCAGGTACACCAACGCCTCCAGGCCTGGCTCCCACGAGAACCGTCCTCACAGCATAATCAGCTGCCGCGAAAAGAAAATAACCGAGCCGGCCTAACCGTCCTAAGTACCAAACCAAGCCCCACAACTAGGTCAAGACCATCAGGCCTACAGGTACAACCAAGGACTCAACCGCACCGGGCAGGACCTACGACACTCCCCCCCTAGGTGCAAAAGATCGGGAATACGACCTCCCGAACACCAGGTAACCGTCCTACCCCTAACCCAAAGCAATGAAGCCAAACACTACCCACCAAGAAGGGAAAACCTGCCGTATCGAAAGATACGAACCCAAGAGCCTGGAACAATTCAAACCTACCGCCACACTGGCCGCTGGAATCTATGTGCTCTGACGGTCTCAAAATCCACTATCCTGGAAAAGAGATCGGGAATACCTCATCCGACTGACCTGTCCTCCATCACCCGGCGCCAAGCGCCTCAATCAGAACTCGCCTCAGGCGGCAGATCCCAATCCAAAGGAACTGCAATGCCACGCTCCATACCCGGCGCCTACTCCAATGAGGCGTCCCTAGTACACTCAATCCCCCACCGAACAAGACCCTGCCTTCAAAGGCTCCATACTCAATCCCACAAGTCAGGGCAACTCATCCGCCAGATCTGGCTCACTCCTTCAATGCAATCCCACAGTTTCCCTGCTGTCAACTGTCCACCCTTCCTCGGTGCCCCAGCACTAAACGTCGGCACGGAGGGGCTACTCACTAGTCCGACAACTGTGCCACCACGCTGCTCCGACAACTGTGTCACTGCTCCGACAACTACGCCACCGTGCTGATCCGACAACTGTGTCACCACGCTGCTCCGACAACTGTGTCACTGCTCTGACAACTGCGCCACTGTGCTGATCCGACAACTGTGTCACCGCACTGCTCCGATAGCTGTGTCACTGCTCCGACAACTGCGCCACTGTGCTGATCCAACAACTGTGTCACCACGCTGCTCCGACAACTGTGTCACTGCTCCGACAACTGCGCCACTGTGCTGATCCGACAACTGTGTCACCGCACTGCTGATCTGCCTCCAACACTCCTACCCTTCGGGTCTGGTGCTCTCAGACTCCTCCAATCTGGGTATCCGGCCCGAAACAGCCAGCTCAGGCCCAACTGCCGCACCAAGGAGCACTCGGGTCAGAGCCCCAACGTCGGGGAGACACCGCTCACCACGACAAAACCGCAAATCAGCACACCCCAAACACTCGACCCAATCTAGCGAAAGTCAAAGGCATCCCCCTATTTTTGTAACGTTATGTTGTCTGCAGCCAACATAACTGTCCCACAAAATAGGGTATGCCGATCCCTCTTCACTCACTGGAAGAGTCAAAACCAAATCACCGACTTTCGCCAAAAGTCACGTCTCTCACGCCCTAACATCCTAGGGTCCGCCAAAAGCCTAGGGTTTCCTAAGTCCCAACTGACCTATCCCTAAGCTCTGATACCAACTTAATCTGTCACGCCCCGGGTGTAAACCAGAACCCGGGCCCGTCTACAGATCCGCCGTGCACACGGTATTTCCCGCGTACACGAAGCGCCAAACCTGCTCAGATATATAAGAGATAATAATAAATGAGCAAAAAAAACAGAGCTGAACTAAAACTAATACATCTCAGACTGAAGCTGGAAATAAAATACAATACATCTGTATAAATGATACATCTGTCTCTCCCAGCTCACCAAAATAAATACAACCTGCTGGCAAAAGCCAGTCCCAAAGTAAAAGTACAATCGTCTAAGGAAACACTGGTACACCAACAGTCCAGCTAACACGCTCATCCTGCCTCGAAGTCTATCTACTCAGCCGTCCTCTCTCCTCGACCCGCTGCAGAAAACTCAGCAGCACCCGCAGAAGACACTGCAAAACAAGGGAGAAGAAAAAGAGGAAAGAAGAATGGGGGTGTCACGCCCCGGGTGTAAACCAGAACCCGGGCTCGTCTACAGATCCGCCGTATACACGGAATTTCCCGTGTACACGAAGCGCTGGTAACCTGCTCAAATATAGATGATATAATAAAAGAGCATAAACAGAGCTAAACTAGAACTAATAAATCTCAGATAAAGCAGAAAAGTAAAGTGCAGAAGTAAACTCTCAATAATACATATGTCTCTCCCAGCTCACTAATCAAATACAACCAGCTGGCCGAAGCCAGACCCAAAAGAAATGAAAAGTAGAGTATCTGAGAGTATCGGGGTACATCTACTAACTGAACTGGTGCCTGGGTAGACCGCTATCTAATCCGCGATCCTCTTACCTCGGTCCGCTGAAGAGGGTCCCGCAACTCCCGCAGACGACTCTGCAAAACAGAGGGGAAGAGAAAAAGAAAAGCAGTGGGGAGTGAGAACTACTAAAGAACAGTAGCCTCCTCCTAATGGGTAAACCTCAACTCAAATGTGCCCACTAGGACTATAAGAGGCGGAAGAATAAAACAAGGTGGTAAGCTGTAAGTATGACTGCTGATGACGGATGAAGCTACCACTAAATGCCTCTAAAGTGCCAGCTAGGAATATAGCTAAATGTATGCATCAGAATATAAATTGTAGAGTTATTTAGGATCCACAAGGATCTAAATAGGTACTATCAAACACCTAGAGGGGGGTGAATAGGTGTAATATTATAAAAACCAATCTCAGTGCAAAAATAAAAAAATAATGCGGAAAATAAAAATCAACACACCGAGATTTACGTGGAAACTCCAATCCAGGAGAAAAACCACGGGACCAACACGCAATAACAATCCACTAAGAAATGAAGAATAACAAGGTGATTACCGACTCCACGGACTCGACCCCTCCTTCAACTTCTTCGGACCTTGCGCTGACCGGTTGGATGTCCACGCAATGACAATCCACTAAGAAACGAAGAATAACAAGGTGATTACCGACTCCACGGATTCAACCCCTCCTTCAACTTCTTCGGACCTTGCGCTCCACCGCTTGCACGTCCACTGCGCACGTTCGAATCCACGAACGCCACTCGAATCCACTGTCACGCCCCGGGGTCGAAACTGCGACCCGGGCTCGCCAACAGATCCGCCACCTATGCCAAACCCGCATAGGCGAAGCGTCCTACCTGCAAGAAAAGTACTACAGCTAAACAGATATCAGAGCTAAAAATAAAAACCTGCTGTATAACTAAAAACAATCACTGTACAACTGAAAATAATACAACAATGTCCGCCTCCCAAAAGAATAATAATAATACAATATCCTCAAATAC
Source organism: Tillandsia fasciculata (assembly GCA_029168755.2). NCBI lineage: Eukaryota > Viridiplantae > Streptophyta > Magnoliopsida > Poales > Bromeliaceae > Tillandsia > Tillandsia fasciculata. The sequence continues at coordinate 144,632 of JAQOTM010000133.1, forward strand.
AAGCTCTGAACCTAACCGGGAGGTAACTCCAATAAATACATCAGTGTACAGTCTCTCAATACATGATATATCCTCACTACATCAGTCTCTCAAACGAGGAAAATAAAACAACTAATCTACTGAAGCTCTCCTCTGAAGGGGTACCGCTACTCTCCAAACATGGGTAGGGATCTAGCTCGCGACTCCCTCGCCTCGATCAACAACCGCAGAATCAGCAACACCCGCTAAGACTCTGCAAAGCAAAGGAGAGGAAGGAAAAAGAAGGGGGAAAACCCCCAAAGGGTGTGAGAACTACACCAAAAAAAAGGGAGTTCTCAGTGGGTACCACCGCCAGAACCGACGGTCTGCCCACCAAGTCCTCAAGAGACAAAAACTAACCAAAGCCGTAAAGACAGATAAAAGAAGCTGGAGCCTCTCAACAGCTATCCTGCCCCTAAGCTTGCTATGCCTGCCATGCCTGCCTATGCCTGCCCTGCCTGCCTATGCCTACTATGCCTGCCATGCCTGCCTGCCTGCCATGCCTGCCATGCCTGCCTATGCCTACTATGCCTGCCATGCCTGCTTGCCTGCCATGCCTGCCTATGCCTGCCTTCCTGCCATGCCTGCACTGCCTGCCTATGCCTGCCCTGCCTGCCTATGCCTACTATGCCTGCCATGCCTGCCTGCCTGCCATGCCTGCCTATGCCTGCCATGCCTGCCTATGCCTACTATGCCTGCCATGCCTGCTTGCCTGCCATGCCTGCCTATGCCTGCCTATGCCTACTATGCCTGCCATGCCTGCTTGCCTGCCATGCCTGCCTATGCCTGCCTTCCTGCCATGCCTGCCCTGCCTGCCTATGCCTGCTATGCCTGCCATGCCTGCCTGCCTGCCTATGCCTGCCTTCCTGCCATGCCTGCCCTGCCTGCCTATGCCTACTATGCCTGCCTTCCTGCCATGCCTGCCCTGCCTGCCTATGCCTGCTATGCCTGCCATGCCTGCCTGCCTGCCTATGCCTGCCTTCCTGCCATGCCTGCCCTGCCTGCCTATGCCTACTATGCCTGCCTGGCCTGCCTGCCTGCCTATGCCTGCCTATGCCTGCCTTCCTGCCTACTATGCCTGCCATGCCTGCTTGCCTGCCATGCCTGCCTATGCCTGCCTTCCTGCCATGCCTGCCCTGCCTGCCTATGCCTGCCCTGCCTGCCTATGCCTACTATGCCTGCCATGCCTGCCTGCCTGCCATGCCTGCCTATGCCTACTATGCCTGCCTGCCCTACAACGGTCAACAACTCACAAAGACCTTGGGACCACCGTATCCCCAAACGGTTCCCAACAACACTAGCACTGGTCCAAACACCGCCACTAGACTCCACTCGGTCCCCCTGACACGAGTGCAACTATAAAGCAAATGTCTGTAATAAGCCCAATCTAATGCCACCAGTAGAACTGGTACTGCCTGCTCTGCCGCGACGGGTATGCCAGCCTACGCATAACACCGAAGCAAAGGAGTCCCAAGGACTCGAAGTCTGTCAGCCGCGCACTCCGGAGTGGCACTCGTGGGGAGCGACCCACACGAGAAAAGCATCTCAGTAACACAAGTATCATAAATCAGCAGGACTGGATCATAACTCGGATCAAAGTGGGAAACTCTGTCCACTAGAGAAATCAGATACCCAATCTGGTGCGTAAATAAATGTCCGGTCAACCGCCCAATATTCGCGGTTGCCGCAAAGCCCCACCACTAGTCCAACCTGTCCCAGACACCAAGTCCCGACTACACTACCCAGAACCCCTGCTCGAATCTGAGCAACACAGACCACCTGACTAACAAAGAAAGAGAAAAGGATAACATGGTTTCTCCTAAGTCAAGTTCCAAAAGTAGTGCAGCGGTAAAAGATGGCCTAACTACATGTCCATGCACGCATGCTTTGTTCTCAGAAATAATAAAAGTGGGTGAAGCATAAATTAGTAAAGCATGCTAAAACATTCCTACTATGGTATACCAATCTCACCCAAGTGGGCCATTCCTTGCTTACCTCTCGCTCATATCGGTGGTACACCAAATACGCCCGTTATCGATCATAGAGGGGTGATATCCCCACATGTGCACATACATTCACCATGATATAAAAACCTTATACAGTTACTAAATTAAGCTTACCCACCTGAAGTGCTCAATCCAAGGCAAACCTGGAGTCGGTGAAGAACGTGGCCACTTGCACGCACAATCCGCTGAATTCGTATCCAAGGTACATGTCGCGCAAACCTCGGCTCCAAGCAGTGTTCCGCAAACACTCACGAATCCGCGCACAAAACGATGCGCGGCCACCAAACCTGCACGCAAAACGGAGCACGCCGTCGGGGTCCGCACGCAAAACGGTGCAGTAAAAATACGGTCCCTAACACAGATAAGAACAAGGGGGTTAATTACAGTCCAAACGAACGCCCCAAAACTGTGCCAAAAACACCGCAAAAATAACACATGGGACCTACCCGACTGCGCCGCTGATGCCGAAACTGCTCCGTTGGAACACCTCGCGCGTTCCGCGAGGTCCACGGCGCGCCGCCGCACAACCCACAACCTCCCTCCTCACTCTCTCTCGCTCTCGGTTGAAGAAGAAAGAAAAAGAGGAGGAGAAATGGTGGTGCGGGGAGGAAGAAGAAGAAGAAAAGAGGAGAAAGAGAAAGGGGCGGTCCACGGCTCACGGTGCACGGTGGACCGGCCAATGGGGGAGCCCCCAGCCGCGGTCCACGGCACACAGGCGCGTGCACCCGGCGCAGGCACACGCCTGCCCGTCCACGCGGCCGCGTCACCGCGCGCCACGCGGCACGCGACAGTCACGCGCCACACGGGCGCGTGACACCGAGCGCCCGCTCCCCTTCCGCGCGGCCGCCAACGGGGGCCCGCCACGTGGCGGCCCCTGCGTTGACCCGCGCAGGTGCGCGCTTTCCCCACGCGCAGCTGCGCCTCGCGCAGTGTGCCGCCGCGCTCCGAGCCGCGCGACGCCGCCTCGGTTTCCGTGCCGTCGCCACGCCTCGGGATTCGTGCCGCGTCGCCTCGAAAAACGCGCACTTCACCCGGGCTCCAAAACAAACAAGTAAATAGTCCATTCTTAGCGATTTCGCGCGCTGAATCCAAATACGGTGTCCGATTCTCCAAATTCTCATCCGAAAATTTGCCGAAAGCCCCCGGAAAGCTCACTTGATCCGATTTTCGCGCCGGGTCCATTCCTAAAGTCCGATTTGCCAAATTCCAACTCTAAAATTGCCGAAGGCATCCGGAGAGGTGATCCTTTATCGAAACTTCGCCCCGATTCCAATTTTAATATCCATTGCGCGCGAAACCACTTCTAAGCATTCAATGGGGCCATCTGGCTACTCTCGTGATCCAATCAACACACCGAGTCCATCAAAAGTATCCAATTGGTGTACAAACGCCACCGACACGCCACATAGGCCTCCAGAAGCTGCTGGTCAGCCAGTAATCACCTCGTGGGGATCCAGGTCCTCACATCCTCCCCCACTAAAGAAAGTTTCGTCCTCGAAACTAGCTCAATTCCACCAGGAGTCACAAACACCAAGGATAAGTACTCAATATCATCATCTCCAACTCCAAGTTGCTGCTCACTACCCGTGACCACTCCTCAACAACAACAATAGCTACAACCAGCACGGCATAGCCCGATTGCGCAACCTCTAATCTCACGAGCCAGAATTCGCAACGGGCGTCCCTCGTACTCCAAACATTCCTAGATCACAAATGGGGCGAGTCAGTCACGGGCGAGGGATCCAAAAACATAACCTTCCGGAGCTGAGACATGAAATACAACCGGGGTTCCAACAAAGTTGGGGGAAACCAGATAACCGCCAGTGCAACACACACCAAACCATAACCTGAGTCAACTCAACCAAGGCAACCCGAAGCACACCCACACGACTAACCAATAAGGAAAAGAGCCCTAATAAGGAGGGGTCCTCACTCGGTCACTCCCGTATCTTGACCATCCGAGTGAACTACTCAGCCGCGGTCTAACATCCAAGGAAACCCTCAGGGACACAACCACAAGCCATGTTTGCCCCAATAGTCCACACAGCGCCAGCTGTGGAATTATCAAACTCATCCCCAGACAGCTTTCTTGCGCCAGGTATCCGCCATCACAGTGGCCCTGTCGGGGTAATCCAAAATCACCCGAGTGGGCTACTCAACCGCAGACTACCCTCAAAAGGGATCCTCAAGAGACACAATCTCATGCCACAGTTGGTCACATAACATGCCAACAAAACCCCAACAGTAATTCCACAGTCGCTTTAGGAGGCATCACTAAAACTCGCAGATATCTCTCCCAACACTGGAAATACTAGCATTGGCGCTGGTAGCAATCACATCATCCGATTGCCAAGCTTTCTTGGCACTACCCAGTCCAAGAAACTCCTCACCTCGACAATAGTTGTCGATCTCGGCCAATTCCCAAATAGTATCCATATTGGCCGAAATTCCACCGCCGCCCCTACGGCTAACACAAGGTGACCCAAGAAGGTATGCTTCTGAAGCTAAAACTTGTACCTCAATAACTTGGCATACAGCTTCATCCACAGAGGCATGGTAGCACATCCACAAGTGCTCCACGTACTCCAGGTCGCTCTGGGAGTAAATCATAATATCCTTGGGGGAACACCACTCCCAAATCGTCCAAGTACAACTGGGACGCACAATTTCTCAAATCTCATAGACAACGGGACATTAATTATTCCGTTTGGCCTCACCATGCTCTCATAATACCCTTACCGTGTCCCGAACGCCATCTAGGCGAAGTCCTCGGCTGTCTGATTCCGAGTAGGTACTCGCATCATACTCTAACTGCCGGAGTATAACTTCATCAAAAGGTCCTAGATACCACCCGGACCTGTCTACACTCGAACCATAAAAGGACCCTCACAGTCGTGTATCAACGACGTGGCATCACCACCGTATACCAACGGCGTGGCATCACCGCCGTATACCAACGGCGTGGCACTAGGTCAAACAGACCCCTCGATCCATCAGATCCTGCAACTGCGCCATCAGCTCTCTCAGCTCTACAGGCGATATCCAATGAGGTGCTGTCGAGGGTGGCGCGGTTCCCCGAACCACGTCAAACGCAAATCTCTATCTCCCTAACCGGCGGCATTATCAACAGCTCAGGTGAAATCACACCCGGGATCTCATGAGCAACAAGGATATTCCTGAGTCCCGGTGCCGCCGTAAGCACCTCTCACACTGTCGCTAAAACCTGTGTGCTCGAACAATCTCAACAAGCAAGCCTTCTCTTGTCCGCCTTGCCGAAGATCAAAGTCCTCTCTCGCCGCAGTCAAACATTCTGTGGCATTGTGCAAATCAATCTCAAGCACAGGGTCGAAACACCGAATTGCCACAATTTCCAATAATTCTGCCGGTAACTCGCGGTCTCGGCCGCACTGGACATGATCCAAAAGCCTCCTCCACGTGCACAACAACAACAGGAACCTGTACCTCTAGTGCACGTGGTAACAAATCTGCCTCTAGCCCATGCAAGAGTGGAACATGCTCTAACTCCGACTACTGTGGTGAAATCCCACCTGCGACACTCGATCCACTACCGTGGCGCCCTCCAACCGGGCGGCACAGATTCATCCCCCGATGCAAGTGGTTGTCGCTCAATCTGCCTGAAAATCAGGACCATCCACAAGGGAGTACGACCTCTGTCTCAGCTCACATTGAGGCGACGAATAAGGTCCTCCGCAGATAACAAATCCACGCTACCGCTGCGCCACTCTGATATAGATGCCGATGCGGCCATCGGGTTCCACCCGATCTCTGGCATCTCGGGAACCCGTCATCCTGGGAAAGAAATCAGAAATGCCTCTGCCGGCCGATCTGTCCTCCATCACCCGGTGCCAAGCGCCAAAATCCAGAACTCGCCTCTGGCGGCAGATCCCTATCCAAAGGAACTGCAGCGCCACGCTCTATACACAATGCCTACTCCAACGAGGCGTCAAAACCTATAACGGAGGGACTGAATAAACTGAAAGGTATCCTGGCGCAATCCACTCCCAGATACACATATCCTGTGTGCCTCGTCCCTCTAACCTGGAGCGCGCAGTTCAACAACTGCATAAACTCTCTAGCACATGGAGGCTCTCGTTTAATCACACCACCACCACCAACCACGACTCTGCCTCCAAAGGCTCCAAACTCAATCTCACGAGTCGGGGTGGTTCATCTGCCGAATCTGGCTCAATAGATCGATCATGTCCCCCCAGCTCACCGGCTGTCCACTATCCACCCTGCCTCGGTGCCTCGGCACTAAACATTGGCACAGAGAGGGCTACTCACTCCATCGGTGCCACAAAAATCCCCGCCCCTGAGGGTACTACAACCGGGTGGTCTCAGAAGGAAGCACTATCAAGCTGCCCGTTGCTCCGACAACGGTGTCACTAGAACCAGCTGCTCGCTCACTCTGCCGCTGATAAACCTCAGACAATCCTGTCATCAGGGTCCGGAGTTCTCTGACCTCAACCCGGGTATCCGGCCCAAAACCAACCGCTCAAGCTCAACTGCCATGACAGGATGCACACGGGTCAAAACCCAGCGTCGGGGAGACACCGCTCGCCACGACGAAACCACAAAACAGCACACAAAAGCCACTCGACCCAATCCAGCGAAAGTCTAAAGCATGTCACCCATTCCACAGCATTATGTTGTCTGCAGCCAACATAATCACCTAGGAGAATAAACATGACAATCACTCCTCCCGTCCCTTGGGAGAGGTATAAAACTCAATCAGGACTCTCGCTAAAAGTCACGACTCTCACGAAGTCAACCAAGGGTCAAACCATAAGCCTAGGGTTTCTAAGTCCACCATGACCTACAACCTAGGCTCTGATACCACTCTAATCTGTCACGCCCCGGGGTCGAAACTGCGACCCGGGCTCGCCAACAGATCCGCCACCTATGCCAAACCCGCATAGGCGAAGCGTCCTACCTGCAAGAAAAGTACTACAGCTAAACAGATATCAGAGCTAAAAATAAAAACCTGCTGTATAACTAAAAACAATCACTGTACAACTGGAAATAATACAACAATGTCCGCCTCCCAAAAGAATAATAATAATACAATATCCTCAAATACAAGCTCTGAACCTAACCGGGAGGTAACTCCAATAAATACATCAGTGTACAGTCTCTCAATACATGATATATCCTCACTACATCAGTCTCTCAAACGAGGAAAATAAAACAACTAATCTACTGAAGCTCTCCTCTGAAGGGGTACCGCTACTCTCCAAACATGGGTAGGGATCTAGCTCGCGACTCCCTCGCCTCGATCAACAACCGCAGAATCAGCAACACCCGCTAAGACTCTGCAAAGCAAAGGAGAGGAAGGAAAAAGAAGGGGGAAAACCCCCAAAGGGTGTGAGAACTACACCAAAAAAAGGGAGTTCTCAGTGGGTACCACCGCCAGAACCGACGGTCTGCCCACCAAGTCCTCAAGAGACAAAAACTAACCAAAGCCGTAAAGACAGATAAAAGAAGCTGGAGCCTCTCAACAGCTATCCTGCCCCTAAGCTTGCTATGCCTGCCATGCCTGCCTATGCCTGCCCTGCCTGCCTATGCCTACTATGCCTGCCATGCCTGCCTGCCTGCCATGCCTGCCATGCCTGCCTATGCCTACTATGCCTGCCATGCCTGCTTGCCTGCCATGCCTGCCTATGCCTGCCTTCCTGCCATGCCTGCCCTGCCTGCCTATGCCTGCCCTGCCTGCCTATGCCTGCCCTGCCTGCCTATGCCTACTATGCCTGCCATGCCTGCCTGCCTGCCATGCCTGCCTATGCCTGCCATGCCTGCCTATGCCTACTATGCCTGCCATGCCTGCTTGCCTGCCATGCCTGCCTATGCCTGCCTATGCCTACTATGCCTGCCATGCCTGCTTGCCTGCCATGCCTGCCTATGCCTGCCTTCCTGCCATGCCTGCCCTGCCTGCCTATGCCTGCTATGCCTGCCATGCCTGCCTATGCCTGCCTTCCTGCCATGCCTGCCCTGCCTGCCTATGCCTACTATGCCTGCCTGCCTGCCTGCCTGCCTATGCCTGCCTATGCCTGCCTTCCTGCCTATGCCTGCCATGCCTGCTTGCCTGCCATGCCTGCCTATGCCTGCCTGCCTGCCATGCCTGCCTGCCTGCCTATGCCTGCCTGCCTGCCTATGCCTGCTATGCCTGCCATGCCTGCCTGCCTGCCATGCCTGCCTATGCCTACTATGCCTGCCTGCCCTACAACGGTCAACAACTCACAAAGACCTTGGGACCACCGTATCCCCAAACGGTTCCCAACAACACTAGCACTGGTCCAAACACCGCCACTAGACTCCACTCGGTCCCCCTGACACGAGTGCAACTATAAAGCAAATGTCTGTAATAAGCCCAATCTAATGCCACCAGTAGAACTGGTACTGCCTGCTCTGCCGCGACGGGTATGCCAGCCTACGCATAACACCGAAGCAAAGGAGTCCCAAGGACTCGAAGTCTGTCAGCCGCGCACTCCGGAGTGGCACTCGTGGGGAGCGACCCACACGAGAAAAGCATCTCAGTAACACAAGTATCATAAATCAGCAGGACTGGATCATAACTCGGATCAAAGTGGGAAACTCTGTCCACTAGAGAAATCAGATACCCAATCTGGTGCGTAAATAAATGTCCGGTCAACCGCCCAATATTCGCGGTTGCCGCAAAGCCCCACCACTAGTCCAACCTGTCCCAGACACCAAGTCCCGACTACACTACCCAGAACCCCTGCTCGAATCTGAGCAACACAGACCACCTGACTAACAAAGAAAGAGAAAAGGATAACATGGTTTCTCCTAAGTCAAGTTCCAAAAGTAGTGCAGCGGTAAAAGATGGCCTAACTACATGTCCATGCACGCATGCTTTGTTCTCAGAAATAATAAAAGTGGGTGAAGCATAAATTAGTAAAGCATGCTAAAACATTCCTACTATGGTATACCAATCTCACCCAAGTGGGCCATTCCTTGCTTACCTCTCGCTCATATCGGTGGTACACCAAATACGCCCGTTATCGATCATAGAGGGGTGATATCCCCACATGTGCACATACATTCACCATGATATAAAAACCTTATACAGTTACTAAATTAAGCTTACCCACCTGAAGTGCTCAATCCAAGGCAAACCTGGAGTCGGTGAAGAACGTGGCCACTTGCACGCACAATCCGCTGAATTCGTATCCAAGGTACATGTCGCGCAAACCTCGGCTCCAAGCAGTGTTCCGCAAACACTCACGAATCCGCGCACAAAACGATGCGCGGCCACCAAACCTGCACGCAAAACGGTGCACGCCATTAGAAACCTGCACGCAAAACGGTGCGCGCCAACACGACCTGCACGCAAAACGGTGCACGTACCTCGAATCTGCACGCAAAACGGAGTCCGCACGCAAAACGGAGCACGGTGCCGGAGTCCGCACGCAAAACGGAGCACGGTGCCGGAGTCCGCACACAAAACGGAGTCCGCACGCAAAACGGTGCACGGTGCCGGAGTCCACACGCAAAACGGAGCACGGTGCCGGAATCCGCACGCAAAACGGAGTCCGCACGCAAAACGGAGCACGCCGTCGGGGTCCGCACGCAAAACGGTGCAGTAAAAATACGGTCCCTAACACAGATAAGAACAAGGGGGTTAATTACAGTCCAAACGAACGCCCCAAAACTGTGCCAAAAACACCGCAAAAATAACACATGGGACCTACCCGACTGCGCCGCTGATGCCGAAACTGCTCCGTTGGAACACCTCGCGCGTTCCGCGAGGTCCACGGCGCGCCGCCGCACAACCCACAACCTCCCTCCTCACTCTCTCTCGCTCTCGGTTGAAGAAGAAAGAAAAAGAGGAGGAGAAATGGTGGTGCGGGGAGGAAGAAGAAGAAGAAAAGAGGAGAAAGAGAAAGGGGCGGTCCACGGCTCACGGTGCACGGTGGACCGGCCAATGGGGGAGCCCCCAGCCGCGGTCCACGGCACACAGGCGCGTGCACCCGGCGCAGGCACACGCCTGCCCGTCCACGCGGCCGCGTCACCGCGCGCCACGCGGCACGCGACAGTCACGCGCCACACGGGCGCGTGACACCGAGCGCCCGCTCCCCTTCCGCGCGGCCGCCAACGGGGGCCCGCCACGTGGCGGCCCCTGCGTTGACCCGCGCAGGTGCGCGCTTTCCCCACGCGCAGCTGCGCCTCGCGCAGTGTGCCGCCGCGCTCCGAGCCGCGCGACGCCGCCTCGGTTTCCGTGCCGTCGCCATGCCTCGGGATTCGTGCCGCGTCGCCTCGAAAAACGCGCACTTCACCCGGGCTCCAAAACAAACAAGTAAATAGTCCATTCTTAGCGATTTCGCGCGCTGAATCCAAATACGTTGTCCGATTCTCCAAATTCTCATCCGAAAATTTGCCGAAAGCCCCCGGAAAGCTCACTTGATCCGATTTTCGCGCCGGGTCCATTCCTAAAGTCCGATTTGCCAAATTCCAACTCTAAAATTGCCGAAGGCATCCGGAGAGGTGATCCTTTATCGAAACTTCGCCCCGATTCCAATTTTAATATCCATTGCGCGCGAAACCACTTCTAAGCATTCAATGGGGCCATCTGGCTACTCTCGTGATCCAATCAACACACCGAGTCCATCAAAAGTATCCAATTGGTGTACAAACGCCACCGACACGCCACATAGGCCTCCAGAAGCTGCTGGTCAGCCAGTAATCACCTCGTGGGGATCCAGGTCCTCACATCCACGAGCACACGTTTCGAATCCACGAAACGCCTTTAGCACACCGAATCCACGATGGCACGTCGAATCCACGACGCAAACTCAGCCGGTAAGAATATTGGCTTCGATGGTGATCCTTTGCTTAGATTATCAATGAAGATCCATGGGAGAAATCTCTAAGCAAAGATTAGATCAATTCGACAAAAGATATGTTCTTGAAAGAACCATCGAATTGACCTAAAAGAGGCTATAAAGAAGAACGGTAAAAACCAAGCCTCTAGGGTTGCTCTCAAGTGTTTTATAAATTGATCGGCCGTGCTCCCCACATTTTTGAGAAACCCTAAATGTCTATTTATAGTTTAGAAACCTTTGGAAAGAGATAAGAATCAAAAACCTACCTTATCTGGAAATTTTCAGGACGGCGATCCGGATCGGGATTACTGCGATCCGGATCGTCGTAACGAGATTGACGATTCCAGAAATCCAAGGGTTCGGGATCCGGATCGCAAGGCCCGATCCGGATCGTTCATGAATTTCAGCAACATCCAATGTTCGGGATCCGGATCGGAATGGCCTGGATCCGGATTGAATTTGCCAATGAACAATACCCTTCGGGATCCGGATTGGAAGATCTGATCCGGATCCTGAACATGTCCCATGTCCAGTTTTTGATTTTTATGCAATTAAAAATTCATCCAAGTGTTTCTACACTATAAGAAAGTATTCGGATCACCAAAATTATTTAGTTAAACATACCTGATCCTTTTGAATACTTTCTTCTTGAGATTGATGTAACTGATCCACAATTCTTCATCTTCAATCTTCAAGACTCAAGACACTGAGTGTCAACTTGAGCTCTTGTTGAATCTTCTCTAAGTCTTTGATTGCTGATTGACAATTTGATCCTTTAAGACTCCGACTCAACTCACTGACTTGACTCACGAAATATGCCAACACCAAAAAGCCGTAACAATCTCCCCCTTTGGCAATTTCGTGACAAAACCCAAAAATACATAAAAACGCTCAAGTCACTCATCTTAAACCAAAAAATCGAAATTCAATGTCATCACCAAAACATTGATTTTCTTTGCGTGAAAGATCCAATAAATACAAAATTACATTTGAACCAAACAGTCCTAGAACATACTCTATGACTTAGGACTTGGAGTCTTAAAGTGATGTAATTCCTGCAAAACAAAACTCCAAACAAAATCAAACGTTAGTCGTTAGAAATTAAAATCCTACATTTGATTCGTCTTCCTTTTGGTTCTTTTGTTTTTCGGCTCTTTCAATTTTTCTTTGTCTCCCCCTATCTTGAGCATCTCTAACATGTTCTCCATGTTCTCCATGTTCTTGAGCATCTATGTTCTCCCCCTTTGTGATACGATCATCATTTTCCGTTCTCCCCCATTTTTTCATTTTCGTTTGTCCTCTCTTGATGATCTCATCTCCGTCATTTCTCTTCTCCCCCTTTTTGTCACAAATTGTCAAACAGTGAACATACTAGACAAAAGGAAATCACTAACAACATTAGTTCATAGAGAAAGAGAGATAAAAGCTCAGTTCCGGTATATAACAAAAATGCAGATTGCGTACCGGTACCAGAAGGCAAAAATCAAATAATTCCTTGAAACAAATCCAGATTTTAGAATCTTTTCAAATACCGATTTGTATTCCATCAAGAAATCAATTTAAGTGCTTTGAAGAACAATGAATTCACATAGATGCCATTCAATCCAAATTTCTTTCATTAGAATAATTTAGAAAAATAAAAACCAGAAAGAGTATGTAAGCACTTTAGCGTATCAACTTTAAACAAAAGTCATCGTTTCATGCAACAAGAAATAGATTATACCAAATCTATCAAAAATACTCAAAAATGAAACGAAAATTTATGAAAATTAAAACTCTTAAAGTTGACCACTTTCAATTACATCTAACCTGATCTTATGAGTAATGCCTTTATCAAATCATCAATTTTGGTAAAGAAAATGAAATACAAAGATCAATAGATGTTTGAAATCCCCGATAAGTTAGATAATATATCTAGATAATCTGTTGAAGGAGTGGCTCTTTGAGCATCTTTTATCAAAAATCCCACCTTATACCAACCATGAAATATGACTAAGTCAAGTATTTCAATATGCATTTCATCAACAATTTTTTAAAACAAAAATTTGCTTTGCATACATGGGGTATCTTTTTCTTTCTTTCTTTTCCTCCATGTGGTGGTAGTTTTCACACTCCTCATTGGGATGTAACTCTTTCCACATCTTTTGAGCATTTTACATTTCTTTGACTCCCCCTCAATTGGCTATCAATTATTTAATATATAAGGTATTCAACCAAAAATTGATCTCGCATTCATACTCGACTAAGCAATCAAATATGATAATGACTATACCAAGAGATCATTGAGAGAGAAATTGACTTTGATCACTTAAAAGATGAATTAATTAACATAAATGATCATTGCAACATTGAAATATTATGATATCAAAAGCATAATAAATTTCTAAATGCGTGAAAGGATGCAATTAAAGTCAATTTAACCAATGCTCAATTAAACAACTCCTCTAATGAAGTGTCTTCAAGATTATGATTAAGGAGTCAAGTTGATAATCCAAGTAAAATTAATTTGGAGTGAATGAACGTGAAGCCCTTTTTATTCAATGCACTTGTTCGTTAAAAACCCTTTTGTTCAAAAACAAAGTATAAAAACAAAGAGCATTGAGAAACATGTAATGCAAAGATTAAGAAAAATATGAAGGGAAAACCAATCAAAGCATTACACACAGTCATAAGCTATTTAGAACTTAAGACAAGGAAAGATATCACCTTTCCGAATCCAAAATCGTGGATTTTGGGTTGTCTTGATTCGTTGTGCCCGGGGGTTGTAGCTTTGACTGTTGGTCCACCTTAGGTCTTTGCCTCGCAATGATCCACTTGAATGATTGATGTTGTGGCTCGGACCTTTGGTGGGTTGAGTGAACTCCTTTGACTTGATGTGTCTTTTGATTCCGTTGAGTCCGCTCCGTAGATGAAGTTGCCGAAGTATTTTTCTTTTCTTTTTCGGGCAATTCTTCACCAAATGTCCTTCAAGTCCACATAGGTGACAAGTTTTTCCTTTCAATTTATTGTGGAACTTGAAGCCTTCACAGTTTGGTTCTTTTTAAATCCCAAACCAACCTTGCTTGTTTGACCTAATCCGGACATACAATCTAGTTTCTTGGAACCGGTTGAAAGCCTTTGTATGTCGGATTTGAGTTGATGAACTTGCTTGGTCAAAGCTTGGTTGGTGACATGAATTTCTTCAAACTGCTTTTCAAGAAAACCAATCTTGTCCATATATGATTTAGCGTTTGTCTCCGATTGGTTTAGCTTTTCTTGGAGGATTTTATTGTTATCCAATACCGTCCATGTTCCTCCTCGAGATCATGAAGTTTGATCTTTAAAGCTTGATTCTCGTCTTGAACTTCAAGTCGTTGCTTCCTCAACTTCTTGTTAAGCTTGGCCATCTTCTTTGATTCCGCAAGAAGTTGTTGGTATGCCTCAACGAGTTCTTCTTCGTCCGACTCCCCCTCACTTGATGACTCTCCTCCGGATGTTGATGTTTCATGCAAAATCAAAGGAATAGAGTCAGTGACTAAAGATGATAAGCACAAATTAGAAGAGGGAATTTGAGAGGCATGAAAAGCAACAATTTTTCTTTTTCCTCTTCACTTGAGGTCGATTCATCGAAACTAGAATCGTCCCAAGTTTTTGCTTGCAAAGCCTTCTTTTTGTATGATTTCTTAGAAGGACAATCCGTTGAAATATGGCCGTAGCCTTTGCATCGATAACATCGGATTTCCCCTTCGAAATCATCTTTTTCTTTTTCTTTAGAAGGTTTTGCAACGCCTTTGAGTTTAGAGGATTTAGAACCCGATGATCCTTTAGATGGTTTCGTGGATGAAGATCCATCGGTTCGATTCTTCCAAAATTTCCGACGAAATTTCTTTGTGATCCGCGCCAATTGTTCTTCAAAATCGGCAAAAGAGATTTCATCGTCGGAACTCGATTCGCTATCTTCTTCCTTTGTTGATTTGAATGCAATACCTGTAAGCTTAGAAGAAGACTTGGAAGAATTTTGATTAGTAGGAAAAGTCATCTCATAAGTTTGTAAAGCACCTACTAATTCCTCTACACTCATCTCATCCGGATGACTAACGGTTTCAATGGCGGTAACCTTTGCCCTAAACCGTTCCGGAAGAGTCCGAAGTATCTTTCTTACAATTTTCGACTCCGGGATCTTTTCTCCTAAATTAGCACATGTATTAATTACATCTTGAAGTCTAGTGTAATAATCTGTAAACAATTCATGCTCTTCCATATGAATAGAGTCAAATTGACTTGTAAGCATCTGGAGCTTTTGAATTTTTACAAGATTAGTACCCTCATGTGTAATTTTGAGAATATCCCAAATTTCCTTCGCGGTTTCACACGCGGAAATTCTTGTAAACTCAGTCGAGGAAAGAGAATTAAATAAAGCGTTCATACCTTTCCCATTGTAAGAAGATCTTTCGATTTCCTCTTTAGACCATCTAGAGCGAGGTTTTGGGGTAGTAGAATTTCCTACTTCCTCAACCGGATGCACCCAACCGTATTCCACGGTTTGCCAAACCCGCTCATCAATTGAGATGAGAAAAGCTCTCATCCGCACTTTCCAATATGCATAATTGGTCCCATCAAAAAGAGGAGGTCTAAAAATATTACCACTTTCACCCATCATGATAGATAAACCTAAAACCCGCTCTGATACCAATTGTAGAGTTATTTAGGATCCACAAGGATCTAAATAGGTACTATCAAACACCTAGAGGGGGGTGAATAGGTGTAATATTATAAAAACCAATCTCAGTGCAAAAATAAAAAAAATGCGGAAAATAAAAATCAACACACCGAGATTTACGTGGAAACTCCAATCCAGGAGAAAAACCACGGGACCAACACGCAATAACAATCCACTAAGAAATGAAGAATAACAAGGTGATTACCGACTCCACGGACTCGACCCCTCCTTCAACTTCTTCGGACCTTGCGCTGACCGGTTGGATGTCCACGCAATAACAATCCACTAAGAAACGAAGAATAACAAGGTGATTACCGTCTCCACGGATTCAACCCCTCCTTCAACTTCTTCGGACCTTGCGCTCCACCGTTTGCACGTCCACTGCACACGTTCGAATCCACGAACGCCACTCGAATCCACGAGCACACGTTTCGAATCCACGAAACGCCTTCAACACACCGAATCCACGATGCCACGTCGAATCCACGACGCAAACTCAGCCGGTAAGAATATTGGCTTCGATGGTGATCCTTTGCTTAGATTATCAATGAAGATCCATGGAGAAATCTCTAAGCAAAGATTAGATCAATTCGACAAAAGATATGTTCTTGAAAGAACCATCGAATTGACCTAAAAGAGGCTATAAAGAAGAACGATAAAAACCTAGCCTCTAGGGTTGCTCTCAAGTGTTTTATAAATTGATCGGCCGTGCTCCCCACGTTTTTGAGAAACCCTAAATGTCTATTTATAGTTTAGAAACCTTTGGAAAGAGATAAGAATCAAAAACATACCTTATCTGGAAATTTTCAGGACGGCGATCCGGATCGGATTTACTGCGATCCGGATCGTCGTAACGAGATTGACGATTCCAGAAATCCAAGGGTTCGGGATCCGGATCGCAAGGCCCGATCCGGATCGTTCATGAATTTCAGCAACATCCAATGTTCGGGATCCGGATCGGAATGGCCTGGATCCGGATTGGATTTGCCAATGAACAATACCCTTCGGGATCCGGATTGGATCATCTGGTCCGGATCCTGAACATGTCCCATGTCCAGTTTTTGATTTTTATGCAATTAAAAATTCATCCAAGTGTTTCCACACTATAAGAAAGTATTCGGATCACCAAAATTATTTAGTTAAACATACCTGATCCTTTTGAATACTTTCTTCTTGAGATTGATGTAACTGATCCACAATTCTTCATCTTCAATCTTCAAGACTCAAGACACTGAGTGTCAACTTGAGCTCTTGTTGAATCTTCTCTAAGTCTTTGATTGCTGATTGACAATTTGATCCTTTAAGACTCCGACTCAACTCACTGACTTGACTCACGAAATATGCCAACACCAAAAAGCCGAAACATAAATGCCTGCCTGCCTAGACCCAATCGATACACCAGTAAGCACTGGTACTGCCTGCTCTACCTGCCTGCCAAATCGGGTATGCCAGCCTACGCATAACACCGATAGGGATGAGAGTCCCGAGGACTCGAAGCCTGTAAAACGCACACTCCGGAGTGGCACTCGAGGGGAGCGACCCACACGAGTAAAATGCCTGGGTAACAAGTATCATAGATCAGCAGGACTGGATCATGACTCTGACCAAAGTGGGAAAACCCATCCACTAAAGAAGCCCAAATCCTCTACCCCAATCTGATGCATAAGCAACCTCCGGTCAACCGCCCAAGGTCCGCGGTTGCCGCAATACCCTGCCATCAAGCCTGCCTGTCCCAAAACCCACAACTGTCTGACTACACTATCCCAGCCCCTGCTCGAACCCGAGCGCACTATCCCCCAAAGGTAGATAAAAGAAGAGAAAAGCATGGTTTCTCCTAAGTCAATGCCATCATGATAGTGTAGCAGAAAAAGGTGGCCTAACTAAATGTCCATACAAGCATGCAAAGTCCTTTATCATTATTAAACATGATTCAAGTATTCTAGTTCTCACAAAGTAGAGATATGCCGTTTAAATAAGCTTCCATTTTACTAAGTTGCCCCAAAATAGTTTATGTATATGTAAAAGAGGTCCCATCATGTATATGCAACATATCCATTTTTAACAAGGCTAACCCCGTGGCTTTAGGCGACATATTATATACAAGAATGAACCATTAATTATCACTTAGTCCTCTTGAAGTCACAAAATCTCGCTATAAGTCCAATTCTCAAATTAGTATGCCATATTCATTTCACCGGTTCATTTAGCCATGTAACATATTAGCAACTCAAATAGGCCTAGTGGGGACATCACAAGTAGGAGGTTAAACAACGGTACCCACCTCGAGCGCTAAATCCAAGTCCTGACAGCGAAGTCCGCGCTCGATCCTCAACAGTCCCCGCAATACTGCGCCATAAATCCCAAAGAATACATATACAATTACTATCCAAATTTAATCCGAAATCTGTCCTCAAAAATCAGATTAACAGTTCAGCCATTTTCACCTGCGAAACGTGCCCAAGAAATTCCCAGAAAAATACTATCACGATCTACGCGACGAACCGGTCGAAACGAGTACCTGCACGTTTTCCCACGATTTTTCTGTGCTGAGAACGAAAATCGACAAGAGAGACATCCCCAAGCAAGTGGATCACAAAAACTGAATCTGAAAATACTGTAAAAAGGGGTTCTCACCTTCAGGGAAATTCCACAAAAATCCAAGAAAATTCAGAGAGATTCCTTGCGATGCGTAGATGCAAATCCCCTTTTGAATCGCCTCAATCCGATGTCCGGTTGCGGAGATATCCCAAAACAATACTGTGCTGTCCAAAATTCCACCCCAGAAAATGGGTCACAAGATGACCCGAAAAACCCATGAAAACCTCGGAATGGGGAAAACCAGTAGAAACAAGAAATGTAGCCCTACCTGTTACGAAGACGATGGCGCAAGAATCGCTGAAAAATACTGCCTGGGTAGCTCGGGAGAGCCAAAACACTGTCGCTGCGCCGAAGAAGAATCCAGGAATGCAACGTCGCGCCGCGCCGAAAAATCCAAATCTCGAAGTGCGTGCCACCACAAACCCTCAAACTTCACCAGGAGATGGAGAACTCGAAGGGGAGCAACTTTGCTGAAGACACCTTGGTGAGATGAGGCTCGGAAATGGTGGAAAAAGTGAGCTGAATGGGGTTCGGGCTGCTTAAATAGGCCACTCCAGAAAACAATTGCCAAAATGACATCCGGGTCCCCACTTTCGGGCGCCCGGAAATTTCCGGGCGCGCACAGTGCGGCCCGGCCCAGGATTTCCGGGCGCGCACAGTGCGGCCCGGCCCAATACGCCCCGTCGGACGGGATCTGGAACCCGTCCGACCCGCCTCCCCGCCTGCCACGTGTCGCCCAAACAGCCGACAGCCGCCGCGACCACTCCTGCTGCGCCACGTGGCCACCTCCGCGAGTCGACACGCGTCCCCGACCACCGTACCGCCGCGCCTGCCCGCACAGTCCGCGCCAGCTGCCCTCCTGCCCGCACAGTTGACCGCCCAATAGGAACGCGCCACGTGTCCTGCCTCTGACCAATGCACCCGGTGCACGAACCTCTGAACACCGAACCAACCAAATCCTGCCACGTGTCCCCCCGGTGCACCGTGAACCAAAGCCAACCAGAATACTCCGTGGACCAACGCCTGTGAGCCAGCCTATGGGAAGATGCCACGTGTCCCCGCCTCGGTGCACGCCCGCCGCGTGGACCGGCCGCCTGCCCGCGCGCGCCCGCGCGCTGCCCGCGCCGCGCGCCGCCGCTGCTCCGCCTGCCCGAGGCTGCGCCGCCGCCCGCCGACGCTGCCCGCCGCCGCCGCCGGCCGCCGGTGATCGCCGGAATTACTGTTCCGGCAGTGAACAGTACCCGAGACCCAAAAATGCAAGTGGGTAGTCCGTTTTGACCGTTTTCGCGCGCTGAATCCGAATTTGACGTCCGTTTCGCCAAATTCCAACCCGATAATTCGCCGGAGGCTCCCGGAAGGGTATTTTCAATCCGAATTTCGCGCCGAGCCCAATTTGATATCCGATTTGCGCGAAAGCACTTCTAAACATCCGACGGGGTCCCCTGATCACCCGCGTGATCCATTTTAAGCCCGAAGTCTAACACTTGTGTCCAATCGTGCCCCGAACACCTCCAGCACAACGCGTAGGCCTCCAATGCCCACCCTAATGCACCGCAACAGCTCTGCGGAGATCCAGGTCATCACATCCTCCCCCACTAAAAGAAAGTTTCGTCCTCGAAACTAAAGTCATTCCTCAACACGGAATCTCAACCAACAGGGGGTAAATATCCAATCATCCACCACTCAAGCTCCCAAAACTACCAAATACCTCATCCAGAGACGCGATGCAATCCTTGGGTCTCTAACCAGAACGAAACGAAGGAAAACACTCCAGAGGACCACGCCACCTCAACTTGGTACAGCTGGGCTAACTGCTCGGCTACCAAGTAGTCTGCATCGATACAAGCATCTGCCCCCCGCTAAGACCTCAGAAAATCCAACCACAAGTCCAACAACACCCAGCTCGATCCAAGTACCTCGGTACTCCCGAGGCACCCGATATAAGTCCCCCAACTGAACCCGTAGCCTCTGATCTCAAATCCAAACCGTCAGGATGTAGAAGCACATCCCTAACCCTCCGGCATCAATACTCTGCCATGAGCAGTCGAGAGGACCAGATTTGCAAAACAACCTTCGCGAAGATCCAATATCCTTGCAACTGGTAAATCAAATCCTCCAAGCTAGGCAGAAGGGTGCTAGCTCCCGATGATCACTTCATCAAACTCTTAAGGGTCCTCACAAAGCCGAAGCGAACCAACCTTCCATCACTCGGATAGCACCGGCGCCCCCAAAGGCGCCACCCTAGGCCTGACACAAATCCAACACATCAATTCCTGAAGTTGGGTCCTCAACTCCCAAACTGGTGTCACGCCAAACAACTCCGATAGGAGAACAGCTAGAAACTCACAACCAAAAGGGGGTATCACCAAGTCCTGATGCCGCCGCAGGTCCCCAAACACACCAGCAAACAAGCTACTCACCCACTACGAGACATCCGCCTCGCTCACAAGGTCAAAGTCAAAGAAGCGAAGACACTCTCAAGCAACCCAGGTACACCAACACCTCCAGGCCTGGCTCTCACAAGAACCGTCCTCGCAGCATAATCAGCTGCCGCGAAAAGAAAATAACCGAGCCAGCCTAACCGTCCTAAGTACCAAACCAAGCCCCACAACTTGGTCAAGACCATCAGGCCTACAGGTAAAATCAAGGACTCAACTGCACCGGGCAGGACCCACAACACGTCCCTACGTGCTAAAGATCGGGAATACGACCTCCCGAACACCCGGTAACCGTCCTACCCTTAACCCAATGCAAGGAAGTACATGTACTCCTAACAAATGACTAGGATGCCCAAATGCAATATAATGCACAATCAATGCCGGTAAATACAGTAAAATCATACCTGCCCCTACAAGGTCGGCTGCTGCAAAATCCTCCACCTGAGTGGCGTAGTCCCAACCGCCCTGAGCCGGCGGCTGATGATCCGCAGGGTAAAAGGATGGTGATCCGCTCACTGGAGCATAAGGCTGCTGAGTCGACAACTGCTGCTGAGGCGAAAGAGGAGCCGATGCAGATGAGGGTGCCGCTGAAGTCGAAAGGGGGCACGTAGCTCGAATGTGGCCTGGCTGTCCGCACTTGTAACAACAACCCCATCTCTGATCACAGGTGTGCGACAAATGAGGTCCTCCACAGAATATGCATCTGTCTCTATCACGAAACCATGGCCGCCCTGTCTGCTGCTGACTCTGTGTCTGATGCTGAGACTCCTGCTGCTGCTGCGATGGCCACTGGGATCCACTAGACTCTCGCTGCTCCACGCGCCCACGGCTAGGTGACTGAGGCCGTGGCGGTCTCCATGAACTAGTCTGTCCCTCATCCTCGGGTACTGGTCGTTTCCTCACAGAACTCAGCGCGACCATCCCGCTTTGCCTTGCCACCACTGTGTCGCCGCTCTCCACCCAAGAGGCATGCTCGACGGCCTCCTGAAGAGTCTGGTGTCGCTGTGCATGCACAAGGATATAAAGCTCGCTGCGGAGGCCTGTCTCAAACAACTCAACCTGATGCGGTCCATCCCGGGCGACATAAGGCACACAATTAAACAGCCGCATGAACTCCTGATGGTAATCCTGGACTGACCGGTCGCCCTGCTGAATGTTTTTCAAATCATCCTCCAGCTTCCTCTTCACGCTGGTCGAAAAATAGGTGTCCACTATCATACGCCGAAACTCAGACCAGGGTAACTGTCGAGAAATCTGAAACTCCCGTGGCTCCACCCGACGCCACCAGAGGTCTGCATCTCCATCTAGGCAATGTACCGCCATATGAACTCTGTACCTCGGGTCGATGAAGAAATCCCTGAAAATCTTCTCCATCGCTGCTAACCATGTCCCAACCTCCCACGGCTGCATATCTCGCCCCGAGAACCTGGGCGGTCCGTGCTTACAAAACTTAACCAGTTTGTCAGCGAAGTCCTGCTCCTCAGCCGGGGTCAAAGGCTGGGCCACGCCCTGAGCCCCGCTACTCAAAGATGGCGCCGTCGGCACAAGTGGTTCCACAGGTGGTGCCGGGGTCTCTAACACTGTCGGAGGCGGCGCCCCTCTCCGCGCCAGTAGCTGCTCAATCCGCTGCTCCTGCCGGCGGCTGCTCTCCGCCAATTGGGCTACCAAGGCCCTCAGCTCAGCAATCTCAGAAGATCCAGCCTGTCCTCGCTCAACAGGGGGTGTAGGGGCACCCCGGGTAGAAATCCGACGTCGGGGAGGCATCTGCCACAAGAACCACAGATCAGTAACGAAACCACACTCGACCCAATCTAGCGAAAGTCAAAGGCATCCTCCTATTTCTGTAACCTTATGTTGTCTGCAGCCAACATAACAGTTCACCAGAAATAGGACATGCCAATCCCTCTTCTCTCACTGGAAGAGTCAAATAAACACATGACCAAATTGCCGACTTTCGCATAATGTCACGTCACTCACGTCCTGCCTTCCTAGGGTCTGCCAAAAGCCTAGGGTTTCCTAAGTCCCAACTGACCTATCCCTAAGCTCTGATACCAACTTAATCTGTCACGCCCCGGGTGTAAACCAGAACCCGGGCTCGTCTACAGATCCGCCGTATACACGGAATTTCCCGTGTACACGAAGCGCTGGTAACCTGCTCAAATATAGATGATATAATAAAAGAGCATAAACAGAGCTAAACTAGAACTAATACATCTCAGATAAAGCAGAAAAGTAAAGTGCAGAAGTAAACTCTCAATAATACATATGTCTCTCCCAGCTCACTAATCAAATACAACCAGCTGGCCGAAGCCAGACCCAAAAGAAATGAAAAGTAGAGTATCTGAGAGTATCGGGGTACATCTACTAACTGAACTGGTGCCTGGGTAGACCGCTATCTAATCCGCGATCCTCTTACCTCGGTCCGCTGAGGAGGGTCCCGCAACTCCCGCAGACGACTCTGCAAAACAAAGGGGAAGAGAAAAAGAAAAGCAGTGGGGAGTGAGAACTACTATAGAACAGTAGCCTCCTCCTAGTGGGTAAACCTCAACTCAAATGTGCCCACTAGGACTATAAGAGGCGGAAGAATAAAACAAGGTGGTAAGCTGTAAGTATGACTGCTGATGATGGATGAAGCTACCACTAAATGCCTCTAAAGTGCCAGCTAGGAATATAGCTAAATGTATGCATCAGAATATAAATGCCTGCCTGCCTAGACCCAATCGATACACCAGTAAGCACTGGTACTGCCTGCTCTGCCTGCCTGCCAAATCGGGTATGCCAGCCTACGCATAACACCGATAGGGATGAGAGTCCCGAGGACTCGAAGCCTGTAAAACGCACACTCCGGAGTGGCACTCGAGGGGAGCGACCCACACGAGTAAAATGCCTGGGTAACAAGTACCATAGATCAGCAGGACTGGATCATGACTCTGATCAAAGTGGAAAAACCCATCCACTAAAGAAGCCCAAATCCTCTACCCCAATCTGATGCATAAGCAACCTCCGGTCAACCGCCCAAGGTCCGCGGTTGCCGCAATACCCTGCCATCAAGCCTGCCTGTCCCAAAACCCACAACTGTCTGACTACACTATCCCAGCCCCTGCTCGAACCCGAGCGCACTATCCCCCAAAGGTAGATAAAAGAAGAGAAAAGCATGGTTTCTCCTAAGTCAATGCCATCATGATAGTGTAGCAGAAAAAGGTGGCCTAACTAAATGTCCATACAAGCATGCAAAGTCCTTTATCATTATTAAACATGATTCAAGTATTCTAGTTCTCACAAAGTAGAGATATGCCGTTTAAATAAGCTTCCATTTTACTAAGTTGCCCCAAAATAGTTTATGTATATGTAAAAGAGGTCCCATCATGTATATGCAACATATCCATTTTTAACAAGGCTAACCCCGTGGCTTTAGGCGACATATTATATACAAGAATGAACCATTAATTATCACTTAGTCCTCTTGAAGTCACAAAATCTCGCTATAAGTCCAATTCTCAAATTAGTATGCCATATTCATTTCACCGGTTCATTTAGCCATGTAACATATTAGCAACTCAAATAGGCCTAGTGGGGACATCACAAGTAGGAGGTTAAACAACGGTACCCACCTCGAGCGCTAAATCCAAGTCCTGACAGCGAAGTCCGCGCTCGATCCTCAACAGTCCCCGCAATACTGCGCCATAAATCCCAAAGAATACATATACAATTACTATCCAAATTTAATCCGAAATCTGTCCTCAAAAATCAGATTAACAGTTCAGCCATTTTCACCTGCGAAACGTGCCCAAGAAATTCCCAGAAAAATACTATCACGATCTACGCGACGAACCGGTCGAAACGAGTACCTGCACGTTTTCCCACGATTTTTCTGTGCTGAGAACGAAAATCGACAAGAGAGACATCCCCAAGCAAGTGGATCACAAAAACTGAATCTGAAAATACTGTAAAAAGGGGTTCTCACCTTCAGGGAAATTCCACAAAAATCCAAGAAAATTCAGAGAGATTCCTTGCGATGCGTAGATGCAAATCCCCTTTTGAATCGCCTCAATCCGATGTCCGGTTGCGGAGATATCCCAAAACAATACTGTGCTGTCCAAAATTCCACCCCAGAAAATGAGGTCACAAGATGACCCGAAAAACCCATGAAAACCTCGGAATGGGGAAAAACCAGTAGAAACAAGAAATGTAGCCCTACCTGTTACGAAGACGATGGCGCAAGAATCGCTGAAAAATACTGCCTGGGTAGCTCGGGAGAGCCAAAACACTGTCGCTGCGCCGAAGAAGAATCCAGGAATGCAACGTCGCGCCGCGCCGAAAAATCCAAATCTCGAAGTGCGTGCCACCACAAACCCTCAAACTTCACCAGGAGATGGAGAACTCGAAGGGGAGCAACTTTGCTGAAGACACCTTGGTGAGATGAGGCTCGGAAATGGTGGAAAAAGTGAGCTGCATGGGGTTCGGGCTGCTTAAATAGGCCACTCCAGAAAACAATTGCCAAAATGACATCCGGGTCCCCACTTTCGGGCGCCCGGAAATTTCTGGGCGCGCACAGTGCGGCCCGGCCCAGGATTTTCGGGCGCGCACAGTGCGGCCCGGCCCAATACGCCTCGTCGGACGGGATCTGGAACCCGTCCGACCCGCCTCCCCGCCTGCCACGTGTCGCCCAAACAGCCGACAGCCGCCGCGACCACTCCTGCTGCGCCACGTGGCCACCTCCGCGAGTCGACACGCGTCCCCGACCACCGTACCGCCGCGCCTGCCCGCACAGTCCGCGCCAGCTGCCCTCCTGCCCGCACAGTTGACCGCCCAATAGGAACGCGCCACGTGTCCTGCCTCTGACCAATGCACCCGGTGCACGAACCTCTGAACACCGAACCAACCAAATCCTGCCACGTGTCCACCCCCGGTGCACCGTGAACCAAAGCCAACCAGAATACTCCGTGGACCAACGCCTGTGAGCCAGCCTATGGGAAGATGCCACGTGTCCCCGCCTCGGTGCACGCCCGCCGCGTGGACCGGCCGCCTGCCCGCGCGCCCGCGCGCTGCCCGCGCCGCGCGCCGCCGCTGCTCCGCCTGCCCGAGGCTGCGCCGCCGCCCGCCGACGCTGCCCGCCGCCGCCGCCGGCCGCCGGTGATCGCCGGAATTACTGTTCCGGCAGTGAACAGTACTCGAGACCCAAAAATGCAAGTGGGTAGTCCGTTTTGACCGTTTTCGCGCGCTGAATCCAAATTTGACGTCCGTTTCGCCAAATTCCAACCCGATAATTCGCCGGAGGCTCCCGGAAGGGTATTTTCAATCCGAATTTCGCGCCGAGCCCAAATTTGATATCCGATTTGCGCGAAAGCACTTCTAAACATCCGACGGGGTCCCCTGATCACCCGCGTGATCCATTTTAAGCCCGAAGTCTAACACTTGTGTCCAATCGTGCCCCGAACACCTCCAGCACAACGCGTAGGCCTCCAATGCCCACCCTAATGCACCGCAACAGCTCTGCGGAGATCCAGGTCATCACAGGGGGTGAGACTACCAGTAAACCAGTAGCCTCTCCTAGTGGGCAAAACCTCAAACCCTGACACACCCACTAGGTCTACCAGAGGCAAAAAGGAAAGAAGTGCGGTAAGCAATGATGATTGCTGAAAACAGGAAACTACCACTACTATGCCTCTAATATGCCAAGCTAAAGAGATAGCTAACTGTATGCATCCGAATACAAATGCCTGCCTGCCCAGACCCAATCGATACACCAGTAAGCACTGGTACTGCCTGCTCTGCCTGCCAAATCGGGTATGTCAGCCTACACATAACACCGATAGGGGATGAGAGTCTCGAGGACTCGAAGCCTGTAATATCGCACACTCCGGAGTGGCACTCGAGGGGAGCGACCCACACGAGCATAATGCCTCAGTAACAAGTATCATAGATCAGCAGGACTGGATCATGACTCTGATGAAAGTGGGAAAACCCATCCACTAAAAGGAGACCCGATCTCAAAGATGATGCAAGATAAACAAATAGTGGGAAACCCCATCCACTAGAGACCTGATACCCAATCTGATGCATAAGCAACCTCCGGTCAACCGCCCAAGGTCCGCGGTTGCCGCAATACCCTGCCATCAAGCCTGCCTGTCCCAAAAACCCAAGATCCACAATCGGGTAGAACAATCAATATCCGGTCAACCGCCTACTGTCCGCGGTTGCAGCAATAACCCCCAAGTCCGACATCAAGTACACCCTGTCTCCGACCCCAAGGTCCCGACTACACTATCCCAAACCCCCGCTCGAACCCGAGCAACATGACTCGAAAGTCTAAATAAGAAGGAGAAAGAAAGCAATCATGGTTTCTCCTAAGTCAAATCCCAATATGATAGTGTAGCAATAAAAGATGGCCTATCTAGATGTCCATACAAGCATGCAAGTGTTCTCAAGGAAATATAATTAAAGGCATTAACCATTAACAGTATCCACCTACGCATGTCGTCTACCCTCAAATAGTACCATCAACAGGATAATCAAATAGTCCAACATAAATATTCCATTCCACATGCAAGGTTAACCGCTATCAAAGCAACCCTATTCCCACACCGGCATGCATAAACCCAACCCCAATCATGATTAATCAAGATGTCCAATAAAGGGGATCACTCTAATATTCCTAGTGAGTATGTCAAAATAGAGGCAAGAAACAACCACCCACATCGAGCGCTAAATCCTGATCCCAACAGCGAAGTCCGCGCCCGGTCTCAACGATCACCACGGTACTGCACAAAATACCCCAAAAGAACAAGCACAATTAACATACAATGCTCACACCGAAATCTATTCCAAATACAATCAGTCCACAATTTTGCCTTTTTCACCTGCGAGATATGCTCAAGAAATTCCAGGAAAAATACCGTCACGATCCTCGCGACGAACCGGTCGAAACGAGTACCTGTACGTTCCCACACAATTTTCCTACGCTGAGAACCAAAATCGACAAGGGAACTACCCCGAAATAAACCAACCACAAAATCTGAATCGCAAGATTCTGTTAACAGGGATTTCTCACCTTCGGAGAAAATTCCAGCAAATCCAAGAAAATTCAGAGAGACTCCTTGCGATGTGTAGATGCAAATCCCCTTTTGAATCACCCCAATCCGATGCCCGGTTGCGGAGATATCGCCGAAATACCGAACCGCTGTCCAAAACTCCATCACAGCAAAATGGGGTCACAAGATGATCCGAAAAACCCATGAAAACCTCGGAATGGGGAAAAACTAGTAGAAACAAGAAACGTAGCCCTACCTGTCATGAATCCAACGACGCAAAAATCGCGAAAATAGGAGTCGGGTGAGTCGGAGAGCCTGAACACCGAAATGCGACGAATCAGGTTGCCGGAGGATGATCGTCGCGTCGCGCCGGAAAAATCTCAAACCTTGGGATCCGAGCCTCCTAAAATCCTCAAACTTCACAGGATGCTTCCTCTCTTCTTGATGAAGATTTCATCTTCTCACCTCTAAGGGAGATGGAGCCTCGAAAATGGTGAAAACTCCTCTTGAATGGCTCTCGGATGGAATTAATAGGAAAAACCAGAAAATCTTTTCCCTTAATTCCCTCTGTGTCCCACAGAACAGGAAACACCCAATTCGACCGATGGTATTGCGACACGTGGCCCCCGACCGTTCTGCCCGCGCGCCCAGACGCGCCTGCTGCCCCTGCCCGCACAGTTGACCGACCAATAGGGGATCGCCACGTGTCACCTCTCTGTCTAGTGCACCCGGTGCACAAAATTCTGTGGACCGAACCAATAAAAGAATGCCACGTGTCCCAGCCGGTGCACCATACACCTGCGCTACGCCGTAGACCGAGAGCAATAGACCGTCCAATAGTAATCTGCCACGTGTCCACTCTCGGTGCACCGTAGACCTAAGTTCTCCGTAGACCGCGTGCTGTGAGCCAGCCAGTAAGAAGCTGCCACGTGTCACCCTTCCTGGTGCACGCCTGCCGCGTGGACCGCGCCCCTGCCCGCGCGCCGCGCGGCTGCCCGCGCCCTGCCCGTGCCCGCGCCGCCTGCCCGCCGCCGCTGTGCCGCCTGCCGAGGCCGCGCCGCCGCCCGACGGCGCTGCCCGCCGCCGCCGCCGCCGCCGGCCGGCTGCCGGAAACACTGTTCCGGCGTGAACAGTAACCCGAGCTCAAAAAAATCAAGTAGATAGTCCATCTTAAGCGTTTTCGCGCGCTGAATCCGAATTTGACGTCCGTTTTGCCAAATTCTCACTCTAAAAATTGCCGAATGCCCCCGGAAAGGTATTCTTAGTCCAAATTTCGCGCCGAGCCCAATCTTAATATCCGTTTCGCCCGGGCGTCACAACAGTGAACCTGTTAGAGGCTTACTAGTGGTTTAGTTAAGTTTAAGTTTCAGGGACGAAACTTCTTATAAGTGGTGGGTGATGTAGTAACCGTGATTTTTGAAATCCAAAATTTAAGTTTAAATAATTTTCTGGAATTATTTAAATGGCAAAGATGGATTATTAGTAGTGCAATTGTCGCCCGAAAATACCAACTTTTGATCGGAGCCTGATCTCGAAAATGTGAGATCACCATTGCGACCGTCTCGTCGAAACAAGAAAGATTGATATTCACATATTTTCGATCCGACGGTCGGATCTTCCGCAAAACAGCGAAAAAGAAGCGGTCCCCACAACTTAAGTTGTGAATAGTAACCACTGATTTAATTCCCCTCTCGACCAACGTCGGCCATTTCGCCGTCTGGACCCCAAATATAGTAGTATGAGTAGTCGTTTCTAGCTATTTTCGATATTCTGAGCGCAATGGCACTAACAGAAGTTGCGTTTGGCGTTTCTGGTGCATCAAAATGCGTGCATTACAGTATAGCCTACAGTATATTATGGCCCGAGATTTTATTCGAGCGCCGAATCAAGCAAGAAAATACGCTACTTGAAAGGTCTCGACGAGCCGGACGTCGTGGCGAATTCCGTTTTTCATTTCGACGACTCGTGTGCCTCAAAATGCGTGAAATACATAAAAAGAAGGTATATTTTTGTAAAAGGCCCTATATTTAATGTACCAAATGGATTGGGATTTCTTGGAGAGGGTTCTGGGTACAATTGTGATCCACAGCAAGGACCCTGGGGTTAGAGGCACAAGGTATAGGGGCTTAATGGCATTTTGTTACATTAGCTGTCACGCCCCGGGGTCGAAACTGCGACCCGGGCTCGCTAACAGATCCGCCGCCCATACGGTGAACCCCGTATAGACGAAGCGTCAAACCTGCAAAAGAAAGATGCTACGCTAAACAGATATCAGAGCTGGAAGTAAACTGCTATAAATAAAATAAATACAACTCCAAGTCCTCACCACAAGTACAAAAGTCGCTCAACTCTGATATAAAAGTACAACTCTATACCTCACTACAAGGTCTCTCAACAAGTAACTCTCAAAATATAAAAAGGGGTACATCTACTCTCTGGATGACGACTGGTAGGGATCTAGCTCGCGACTCCCTTACCTCGGTCTGAAGAAGCAACAACTGGAGCAGCAGGAACAGGAGTAGAAGTCCCTGGGGAAAAAACACCAAGACGGGTGTGAGAACTACATCCCACAGTAGTCATCAGTGGGTGCCGTCAACAAGCCCAACGGTCTGCCCACTAAGTCTACTAGAGGCATAAGGTAATAAATGAAATACTGAAGGAAAGAGCTGGAAATGAATAACTCTACAGCTACTATGCCCCTATCTAGATGCTCAAAAAGTGGAACAGATGATAACATGGTGCATCTACTAACATATCAGTATAGTCACCCAATCTGAACTGACTGCCTCCTCGGGTGCAGTCAAACATGCGCCTACCTACTGCCGCACATCCTCAACAGGACGGGTCTACCGTAGGTATGTCCGTAGCTGCCAAAACTGGCTCAGCCAGAGGGACTGTGTCGACAAGTCACGATAGAAGAACTCAATCTCACGCCGGTTACAACAACCCGGTCTAAAGCTCAATCTCAACGCCGGTTACAACAACCCGATCTCGCCTACTCCGGAGTGGCACTCGAGGGGAGCGACCCGCACGAGTCAAAAGTAACCCATGTCCAACAGCTCTGTCAAGTATCTCAGCCAATGAGGCAAAAATCGACACAATGCTCAAAGTGGAGACTCAATCCACAATGCAAAAATCCATCCCCAACTGATGCATAACACTAATCGGTCCAACCGCCCACAATCCGCGGTTGCCGAAACAAAACCCGAGTCAATACTCTAGTGCTAACCCACATGACTCAACAAAATAGCTATACTATCCCCACAACAGAAGATAATAAAGGATCCGGGAACCCCGAAAGACTAGAACCTACAACCCTATCAAACAAGAACAGGCTCTAGGCATAGCCTCTCGTTGTTCTCGTTCGAAAGGAAAAGGCTGACCTTAGAACCCAGACCACTTGAATCATCTCAAGTGGTTAATTTTATGGGAAACAGGTGACATTTCTTACTGAAAGCCATTTGATCTTAAGAAATTCATATTTAATAATTTTTAGTTCTTTTTAGGAAAACAATTGAAAACAAGTTTTATACCCAAGCCTCGTAGAGCTATAGCCTTTGTCCAATCAAACAAGAACAGACTCGGGAGACCCTACGATGCTTGGAAGAAAACATTGGTTGACTAAATTCATATATGTGTCCAAAAACAGTTCTGGGTTCAAGGTTCTGCTATCACTGGTACAAAGCTGCCACTGACACAGTGGCGACAATAAAACAAGAAACCAAAACATCTCGGGACCGCCGTCTACCAAACGGCTCCTGCCACAGATGAACGATCAACTGTATCTACCAGACTCCACTCTGCTCCCAAGCACGAGTGCAAGAATGCATCCCACACTAAAAGAAACCCGACCACTCGGCCCACTACCCGGGCGAGTAAAACACTATGTCCAGGAAAGAAAATAAGTGTGGATGTCTAAAGCAGAATAAACCTAGCCCAAGTTGAAGTTTTCTATAGTCTGGCTGAACATGCTGCATATGACGGGGTGCTAGGTCAAATTCCAAGATAATAATAATAATTTTACAGAGTAGGAACAAGAGATCGCATGATCATCATATAACTCTAGAATCAACAGCTATCACATTCTAGCATGCTACACAGGAATATCACTATCATGCATGGTCCTACTATAGCAGATTTAATGCACATTCCATCATTCTTGGAGACAGGGCCACCCACCTGAAGGTGCACAACTGTCTAGGGTCTTACAGCTAAGGAAGCCCAGAAACAGATATACCAGCACAATCACCAAGCCAACAGTACCAAAGTAGTGTTCAAAGCATCCTGGGTACATAATAGATCCAAAAATTACACTTAATTCCATAAAATCCAAGTATCACAAATCTGCTGGGAATAGTCCCTTTAATCCGAAATTTTCACCTGTAATCCAACCTCCAAAAATTCCAATAAAAATATGACGGCGATCCTCGCGAAGTGTAGATATCGATAGAGCCTTGAAACATCGAATTCCGATGTCCGGATGTGGAGATAAAAATCCGCGAAGACCTTGCTGTCCAGAAATCTCACAGCAAAACAGGGGTTCAGTAAAACCTCGAAAACCGTGCCAAAAACCCAAATCTAGACGAAACACTCAACAAGAAAGTCGAAGATATACCTCTCATGAATCCAACGCCGCAAAAATCGTCCAAAAATACAGTCGGGGTAGCTCTGTGGACCTCTCAGACCGAAATGCGGCGATAACAGGCCTCCAACAGAAAATCGCCGCTCCGCGCTACGATGCTGTAAACGTCGATGCTGCGGCTTCCAAAAATTCCGCGCCTCTGCCAGAAGATGCGCAACACGAAGATCTACAACTTTACTAAAGGGGCCAAGGGCAGAGGAGCTCGGGAAAGGGGGCAAAAAGCCCCAGCAAGCCAGCTATTTATAGGCCCAACCTGAAAATCTGCATTTTTGGATTTTTGGCCCAAACTTTCGGGCGCCCAGGGCATTCGGGCTACTACAGTAACGGGCCCGGCCCGTTACTGTGCGCGCCCGAATTCTTCTCGGCCACCACTTAGCCCAGACGTGCTCCCCGCGCCCGGCGCATGCGCGCCCGCGAACCGCGCGACGCCGCGTGTCCCGACACGCGGACGTGCGCGGCTGCGCCCGGCCAACCACGAGGCGCCACGTGGTGCCCCCACGTCATCCCCCCAACCGCTCTGCCGTACGGCCACCTGCTCCAGCCGCTGCGTGGACCGCGCGCACCAGGACCCGCCAACCACACATCGCCACGTGTCCACCCGGTCCACCGTGCACCCGCGCCGAAAATCCGTGGACCGCGCCTGCTGCACCGGCCAACAGGAAGGCGCCACGTGGCCCGTGCCTGGTGCACGCCTCCCGCGGTGGACCCACCGGCCTCTCCTCGGCCCGCCGCCGCGCTCCGCCGCCCGACGCTGCCGCCGGCGCCTCTCCGGCCGCTGGAACAGTAACACCACGCCTCGAAATCCGTGTTTTCGCGTCCGGGCTCCGAAAAATACAAGTAAATAGTCCATTCCGCTCATTTTCGTGCGCTGAATCCAAATCCGAGGTCCGTTCGGCCAAATTCTACTTCTAAAATTTTCCGAAAATTTTCGAAAAAGTAAACTTGATCCATTTTTCATGCCGGGTCAAATCTTTGGTTCCAATAAGCGCGCAAAAACCTCAATCACCCAATATGGACTTCCAGATAAGCCAACAAGCTCCAATTTCACAAGAAATCCAATCTTGGGCCCGACACGCGCACACACACTCCCCGAAGCCACTAATCCATCAGTAAACCCTTAAGTGGGGATTCGGGTCCACACATTAGCAACCATTGGCTCTTGGGCTCCTCGTGGGGGGGGGGGGTTACAGCCATCCGTGGGGGTTTTAAACCTTTGGCCTGCATCCAAGTAAAGGAAAAAACTCCCCTCCTCATTAACCCTGGGTCGCCAAGAGCCGCACATGGTAGGCCGAGCTCGGATATGGAGTGGAGAAGACAACACCTAGGAACTCTCCAACTTGCCTCTGCGCTTTTTGGTGATCATCTTCTACCTCCTGGGAGTGCACCCGAGAAAGCCCGAGCTTTCTGTGGCCGCGCGACGCCGGGGAAGGAAACCGGCTTCTTCCTTCTTCTCCAACTCCGGCGAGGTGAGTCCTGTTGATCCAATGGTTTTTCTGACCCAAGACCTTTGGAAGTATCTTCCCTATAGCCTAAGGATTCTCTCCAGCCCACCCATGAAATGGGAAAAGCTCCGGTTGGCCGGCGGCCAAGTTGCACCGCCGGAGCTCCGCCTCGAGCTAGCTCTGCTCCCGGTGGTTTTTGGCCAAAACAGAAATGACCATCTTCTTCTCCTCAATGAGTACAAGCCTCGCACAAAATTTGGAGTGATTTGGTGCTGTGTGGGGGTGGTACGGCCGTGCCCTAGTTTCGGGAAGATGAAGCTCCGCCCGAGCTCTTTGCACCGGCGCCGGCGACGCGTCCGACCGCCGGCCACCCACCCACCTAGCTTTCTGTGGCATAGGGGAGTCCAACCATGCACTTGCATGCGACCCATGCAGCCCGAGGGAGGTCCGGCCATGGATGGCCCGAGCTCGAGGCCATTAATGGCGGCCGGCCATCCGGCGACCGCCAACGGCGGGGCCAGACCCAGAACTTCCTAAAAACTTGCTAGGAAGCTTGTGGTGCTGTTGTTTGCACCTAAAAACCTATGCTTTGCGACTGCCCGTGACCGATGCTCCAACCATGGCCGCGCCGCCTAGCTTCGGCCACCGCGTGCTTATTTCTCGACCCAATCGCAAGCATGGTGTTGCCTTTGGACCCTAGAGGCTAGTGCTTGCCTCAGTTGGCCACCAAAACAAAGAGTTTTGGTTGTGGCCATTGTTGGTGCTCAAGCCGAGGCCGAGCTTGCTCCGACGGCTTCTCCGGCCAACTTACGACCCTCTGTCAGTGAGCATTCATAGTCCCCAAGTCCCAGAAGCATGATGCTCACTCTATTTTGCAAATTGACTGAGTGGTTAGGAAGATGTGTTATGCTAAACTCTATGTTAATCTAAGTTGAGCCTTAGAGTGTTCCAGCAGTAATTTAACCTCACAAACAGTGAGCCCTAGAATCTAATACATCCCCTGAGCTTTGATGCTCACCTCAGACCAAACTTGGACTGATGGGATTGTGAGATCTTGAGTGCCATGCCCTATAATGGCCATTGTTGGTCCATGGGCTGTTCCAGCAGCTTTGTGGCTCCGCAATAGAGAGCCTCTAGGTCTCTTGGACCTTCTAAACATGATGCTTGCTTCAGATTGGCAAATGGTCGAGTAAAAGTTTAAAAAATGCAAAATAGTTTAGGTTGCCTATGTAAAAGATGGCCCGAAGTTTTCCTCGGGTTCCGTGCTGCTGCAAATTGGTGAGCACGGTGTCCAGCAAGTTGAGGGTCACCTATTGGAGGTGACGGTTCGTAAAAATAATGTCCCGATTACGAGAACGAGCAAAAACGGCTCTCAAATTGCTATAAAGGTGCAATTTTTGGAAACCCTAGGGGTCTAAATGCAATTGTAGCCTCATGTACTGTCTCGGGCAGTGTGTATATAATCTCTAAGCTTTTTGCTAGTGATCCGTTGGCTCTCGTTGAGCAGAAATTGGTTATCGGTCCGTAAATCGGCAAAATCGTTGGTTTAACGGTGCCCCGGTGGCAATCGCGCAATTCGAGAAATTGCGGCGGTTCCGCCTAGCTGTCTGTTGAGTCCCAGTAGAATCTGGTTGAGCCAGCGGCAAAGAATCAAAGCCCGTGTCTCCGGGAAATTCAAATGGAATTTTCGGGAGGGGCATTTTGGTAATTATACCAACACTTGAATAAAAGGTTGAGTTTAGCAATGTTTATGATTCAGGTTGGCATGGTTTGGCTCTAGTCTTCGAGCATTCCGTTGGAGTTGTCAGATCGCCTGCAGACAGGTGGGTTTATCTTCGGTCCGGGCTTTATCATCTCGGCCCTCTGGGGTATCGTAATTGGTCGGACCCCTGTTCTTGTGATAGCCTAGATTTCCTTGTTGAGCCTGCTCTTTTTATTGATCAGCATCACTTTTATATTGCTATATCTGCTTGATTCATTGATCATTCTCAGCTTATATGTTGCCACGCTCGTTTGATCTTTAGCCTGCTTCCAGTTATTATGATTTTATTCCTGGACATTTGCCATGCCTGATTGGTCATTAGCTAGCTTGCATATTTATACCTGATTATCAGTACTTCCTGATTACATCTGATCCATGCTATAGTGGTTGTATATTTCTGTCATTGCATATGATGAGATTCAGTTAGCATTCTGTTGTTGCATCCCTGGGGAGATCTGTTGGTTTTTCTGCTGTTGCATCCCAGTTTGGATTTTTCCCGGCTTGTTGCCGATTACCCGGTCGATGGACCGTGAGTTTGAGCATTAGCATTTTGATCTACACAGAGCCAGCTGTTCTTTCACGTACACTAGCGGAATTGCTACCCGCAGCGGTGTACTTTACCGGTAAAGTGGTCAGCAGTGGCGACCCGTGAGCCCGGTGGGGTTATGATAGCATGCTGGGTGTCCAAAAGTGGCATTAGCCTGAGGCCCCAATGACCAACAGTGGCATTTGCCTGAGGTCCTAGTGCTCTATGGCAGCTTAGCCTGAGGCCCTTGTGGCCAACAGTGGCATTAGATTGGGTATTTTGTTATTCTACCATTGATGCATTGTTTGCCTTTTTATCATTATCCTCTAATGATTGCTCAGTTCTTGTTCAGTACATATATCAGCATGCTCTTATTATAATAGTTCGGTGCTCTGTTGTTCTCAGCAATATATTCATGATTTTATTATAGCACCATGATATATAACTGCCTTGCCTAATGATTATTACTATCTGCTAGTTATTGTATGCCAGTAGGTACGATTTGCTATTTCTCGGCTCGTCGTGCCCACTGGGATACACTGTCGATGTATCTCACAACCCCTGGGTGACCATTTTTCAGGTCGGTCGGGTGCTGGGATGTCGGGACGTGTTGGTGACGTTATCGAGATAGCTTTGACCCTTGGCAGCCGCTGAAATTTTACCAGTTGTAAACATGTAATTGAATAAGTTGTTGTAAATGTTTAGTAATAATCTTTTGTAATCTTTTATTGTTAGTGCCTAGTTTAGACTACTCTGGTATTGGCTGTAAGTACTTAGCCGTGCATGTATAGAAAAGGCTCAATCCAAGGGGATTGAAAATTTTCTATATATGTGGCGGTCTGTCGTGCCCTGGCTGGTTTTAAAACTCTGATTGAAAAAAAAAAATTTAGACTCTATTTTCGAACTCGGGGCGCGACACATCGGATGTGGATGAATTTGTGATTGGGTTTATATGAGACATGGACACTAGTAATAATAACTGGGCTTAAGCATTTTGGGCTGTGATTTGGACCCAACGAGTTATTATTGCTAGTGGGCCGGGTCGTTACATTTGGTATCTGTCACGCCCCGAGTGTAAACCAGAACTCGGGCTCGTCTACATATCCGCCGTGCACACGGTGTTTTCCGCATACACGAAGCGCCGGTAACCTGCTCAAATAAAACAGATACAATAATAGAGCAATAAAACAGAGCTGAACTGAAAATACTACATCTCAGATGAACTGGAAGTAAAAATACAAAATGACTGCAAAATAAAGTACAAGTCTCTCTCCCAGCTCACCATAAATATACAACCACCCACCTCGATCGCTAATTCCAAGTCCAAAAAGTGTTCCCGCCCAAACAGCTAAACCGCCGCGATCACTGTACAAGAATTACCCCAAAACATACAATTAAACTCAACACATGCTGTCCCAATGCTAACAGTCCAAAGATGCCCTGTTTTTACCTGCGAGAAGTGCCCGGAAAATTCCAAGAAAAATACTGTCACGATCCTCGCGACGAACCGGTCGAAACGAGTACCTGCACGTTCAAATCCGAGTTTCCTACGCTGAGATACAAATTCGACAAGGGAACCACCCCGAAATAAACAAATCGCAAAATCTGAATCACAAGGTTCTGCAAACAGGGACTTTCACCTTCGGGAAAAATTTAGAAAATTCCAAGAAAATTTGGGGATATTCCACGTGATGTGTAGATGCAAAACGCCTCTTGAAACGCCCCAATCCGATGTTTGTACGCGAAGATATGGCCGAAATACCACAGTGCTGTCCAAAACTCCGCCCAAGAAAAAGGGTCAAATGAAAGCTCGGGGAACTCTAAGATAAACTCGAAATGAGGGGGAGCTCAAAACACGAAGATCGAAGCCCTACCTGTCGTGAGTCCAACGGCGCAAAAATCGCCTCAATCAGAGGTCGGAGCAAGCCGGGGGAGTCCTCGTACCAAAACGCGACGAAGAAGATCACAAACGAACGAGCGTCGCGCCGCGCCGTAAAAATGAAAACCTCGGGATGTGTGCCGCAGAAAAATCCTGGAATCTGCAGATGGAATCGGCTCTAGGAGAGGAAGAGATCTCGTGAAGGTTGAACAGAGAGATGAGGAGCAGGAAAAGAGTTCCAGGGTGAAGTTCGGGTTCTATTTATAGGCCCAAAATGACAAATCCAAAAATTCCGGATTTGTCCCAACATTCGGGCGCAAGCCCACTTTCGGGCGCCCGAATGCCCCACGGGCCGGCCCCCGACGAGCGCCCGGAATGCCCGAAGAGCGCCACGTCGCCCCGAACAGGCAACAGCCAGCCGCTCCCCTAGCGAAGCTCCGCGTGGCCTCTCCCGGTCAACGCGGGTGGGTGGCGCCCGCGAATCAGCGGGCGCCACGTGGCCCGCACTTACGGCCCGACCAACCCTAGCGCGCCGACTGGCGCGCCGCCTGCCATGCACTGTTCCGAGGCACCCCGCGCTCCGTGGTCCCTGCCTGCGTGAGCCCGCCAACCAGAATCCGCCACGTGTCCCGCCGGTCCAGGCACCACCCGCGCCACTCCGTGAACCGCGCCCACTGAACCGACCCTATCGCAAGCTGCCACGTGTCCAACGCTCTCCCGTGCACCGCACGCCTGCCCGCGCGCCCGCGCGCCTGCCCGCGCGCTGCCCGCGGCTGCTCCGCCGCCTGCCCGAGCCCGTCCACCGCGCTCCGCCGCTGCCCGCCGCCCGCCGGCTGCCGGAGTTACTGTTCCGGCGTGAACAGTAACCAGTGGCGAAAAAATCCAGTAAGTAGCCCAATTTCATCGTTTTCGCGCGCTGAATCCAAATTTGATGTCCGTTTTGCCAAATTCCGCTCCTAAAATTTGCCGAATGCATCCAGACAAGTGTTTTTACCCCAAATTTCGCGCTGAGTACAATTTTGACATCTGTTTAGCGCGAGAACACTTTTAAACACTCAACGGGGTCCTCCGATCACTCACGTGATCCATTTAAGCCCGAAGTCCGCCACTTGTGTCCAATTGGTGCACTAACACCTCCAACACACAGTCCAGGCACCCCAGAAGCTGCCAAACCCACTGCAGAAGCTCTGCTGAGATCCAGGTCATCACAGTATCAAAGCCAATAACCAGCCGGAAGTGTGCGGCGAGTCTCGACCGAGTCTGGGTCTAGATGACAGGACTAGCGAGACGAGTCTCACATCGCCTGGTGATCTTGGGCTGCTGTATGTGTGTTTGGGCTGACGAGGACGTCAGGCCTAAACGGGGGGAGTCTGTGACGCCCCCAATAGTCCCACATCGGATGTGGATGAATTTGTGATTGGGTTTATATGAGACATGGACACTAGTAATGATAACTGGGCTTAAGCATTTTGGGCTGTGATTTGGGCCCAACGAGTTATTATTGCTAGTGGGCCGGGTCGTTACAACTATTATAACTGTAAAACAAATAATGATGCTTTTGTTCAATACATGGCTGCATATTTTGAGCAGCTAGCAATACTTATTATGGGGGATTTCTGCAATTTAATCTTTTAGTTAAGCAAGAAAGTTAATACTATGTTCATTCAGAAATATATATTATTCTGGAAATATGTAAACTGCAGTAAATGGAAAATGTTCTGCAGAATTAGCTAAATCTGTTGTTTTATTAAGGTCTGTTTGGCCTGGCTGGGGCTTTGATACAAGTGCTAACTGCTGGTTCATGAAGATACCTTATCACCTTCCTGCCTAGCTAGAAGCAGAAATTTCAAATTTGAGCTTTTGCATTTTAAGGACCAAAAGTTGGTTTGAGCTTGAAACCATGGCCAGTTGCTCTTCACTTGTTGTTTGCCAAAACAACTGGTTTCTACTTCTCAGTGTAGAAGCTGTTTCAGAAAGCAGGCAAAATAGTTACTAATTGCTAAATCTACTAATTGGAATTGGCATCAGAAATGACTTGTGGCAAGTAGACTGAACATTTTCTGCACATAATGAAGTGCAACTTTTCTCATTTCTTTGCGTCCAACTACCTATAAATATATCAACCTAGCTACCTAGTTTATGCACGCAGAAAAAAAGTAGGAGAAATGTGATGCATAAGCATCCATCTGTCTTTCTACGCCTTACGTTATGGTGACAGATGTAATGATCCGGACCCCCGCAGAACCTCCGCACATTAATAGTGACTGTAGAAGGGCTTGTACTGTGCAACGGAGCTTGTAGAAACGAAATTGGATATTTTTAATTGACTCTGCGCGAAAATCGGAGCAAATGGGATTTTCCGGGAGCTTTTTGCAAAATTTCGGATGAGAATTTGGCGAAACGGACGTCGTATTTGACTCAGCGCGCGAAAACGGTCGAAATAGTATATTCACTTTAATTTTTGGGCACTGGGTTACTGTTCACGGGGCGACCGAACAGTAAC
This sequence comes from Tillandsia fasciculata, assembly GCA_029168755.2. NCBI lineage: Eukaryota > Viridiplantae > Streptophyta > Magnoliopsida > Poales > Bromeliaceae > Tillandsia > Tillandsia fasciculata. The sequence continues at coordinate 185,037 of JAQOTM010000133.1, forward strand.
TCCGGCCGCCGGAATTACTGTTCCGGCGACCGGCGAGCGGCGGCGGGCGGCGCGCTGGCGGCGGGCAGCGGCGCAGCGGCGGAGCGCGGAGGAGCGCGGCGCGGGCAGGCGCGGGCAGGCGCGGGCAGCGCGGGCAGGCGCGGGCAGGCGCTCGGGTGCGCGGTCCACGGGCCTGGCGTGCACCGGGCGCACCGAATTATTCCCGTGCCACGTGGCAGCTCGTGAGTGGCTGGCCGCTTCTAGAAGGCCTGTGGACGGCTGACACGTGGCGAACCCGGATTGGCCCGACAACTTCCGGAAGACCCGGAGCGCGGACCGGGCGTACACCACGTGGGACACATGGCAATTTTTCATTGGCCCGTGCACGCTGTTTCCTGTTGGGCAACACGTGGCGCTTCCTGGTTGGCCCGTTTCGGTGTTTCGTGTTCGGATCAGGATCTCGTGTGGGAATATTCCTTTTGGCCCACTATATAAGAAGCCCCCACCCCCCTCTTTTGCACCTCGGGTTGCGTGCCTTAGAGTGAGAATCAGAGAAAACTCCCAATACAAAAGTTGTTCCTCTCTCTCTTCTTTCTCTCTCTAGAATCTCAGGAATTTAGGAGTTACAGATAGTGAGATATCTGCGACGCGGCGCACTGCGACGATTTTCTTTTTAGGCCCATTTCCCGTCGCAGTTCCGTCGAAAATTCACTGCGGGCTAATCGGGTGGAATTTTTGGACGATTTTTGCGACAGCGCGACCGTAAGAGGTAGGGCTTCGATTTCCGTATTGATCATTTTGCTCCATTCGTACTTTTGGCACGATTCCCGAGTCCTCTTTGACCCCCCTTTTTACCGTGATGGTTTTTGGACAGCACCGACTTTCTCCGATTTTTATCTTGACGTAGGAGCGTCAGATCGGGCGTTTAAAGAGTCGATTTGGATTCTACTCTTCGCGAGGAACGCAACCGTGATTTTTCTGGGATTTTAGGAGTCATTTTAGAGGTGAAAAATTCCTCTTTTCCGTGCTGTCTGAAAAATAGCAAATATTGTGCTTTTTGGGATTTGTATTTATACGGGAACGTTGATTTGCAGGATTTGAGGACTGTGGACAACAGGGACTACCTGGGTGTTGTTTTGAGCTTTTCGAGGTGGGCGTTGTTGCTTACCTCATTTTTGACAACTCACTGGGATTACTAGAAATCCCCTAAAATAATGTGACAATTGATGAGAACCATTGGGGACAAACTACAGGACAACTAACAGGACAATTGATGAGAACATTGGGACATACTAATATGACATTAATGAGAACTATTGGACGAACTAATATGACAATTGGGCTGAACTAATATGACATTGATGAGAACTATTGGGACGATTAATATGACAAATGACAAGACCGCTGGGACAAACTCCCTAGAATTTAATATAACCCCACAAATGATATGATGACTTATATGGGACACTGTGATTGAGACAAAGGCTATGATCTCGCATGCAAATGACTTTTATTCATAAATCAATTGTTTTAACCTTTGACACTATTTTACACTTTTAAAAATAAAGATAGTTGCATGCTGCCCGGACATCAGGTAGGCCACTATTTATCGCTACACTATCATATTGGGATTGAACATGTTTTCATTGTTGTCCTTTGCATTCATAGTTGTTGCTCAGTGTGAGCAGGGGTTTTGGGATAGTGTAGCCAAGGTTGCATTAGATTGTGGATTTGTGGGTATTGCGGTGACCGCGGACAGTGGGCGGTCGATCAGATGTTTGTCCTTGCATCAGATAGGGGTTGATTCTGGTTTATTTTTGCATTATTTGTGGATTTGTGGGGTATTGCGGTGACCGCGGACGGTAGGCGGTCGACCAGATGTTGTCCTTGCATCAGATAGGGTTTGAGCCTGGTTTATTTGCATTAGCTGGAGGTTGGGTTTCCTCTAGTGGATGATGTTTCCCACTTATGAGTACTATTGCATCTGATTGGGTATCAGGCTTCTTGAGTGGATGGTCTTTTCCCACTTTGATCATAGTCATGATCCAGTCCTGCTTTTGAGACTTATCATACCGGCGCGGTTGTTGCCCGGTGAATTTTGAGACTTATCATACCGGCGCGGTTGTTGCCCGGTGATGCTTTACTCGTGTGGGTCGCTCCCCTCGAGTTCCACTCTAGAGGCTGGGCCAGACAGTTGTTGACAGTTTTGCTATCACGTCGCGCGGATTTTTTGCCCGATGATGAGAGCGGAGCAGGCAGTACCGATCGTGGATCAGATGACGGATTGGTTATTTTGGACAGCTTTTGTTTACTTATGCATGCATACAGTTTTGATAGCCAGTACCGCAGTAGAGGCATAGTAGTGGTAGTTTTACTGTTTTCAGTACCTTACTTATCCTACCACTTCACCTTTTCCCTTTTGCCTCTAGTAGTCCTAGTGGGTGCGTCAGAGTTGAGGTTTTTACCCACTAGGGGAGGCTATTGGTTTATCTGATAGTTCTCACCCCCATTGTTATTTTCTGTTTCTTCCTTCTCCCTTATTTTGCAGAGTCATCTGCGGGAGCTGCTAGGCCATCGCAGCGGATCGAGGTAAGGGGATCGCCGAATAGATAGATCTCCTGGGAGACTGAGAGCTGTAAATAGAGGCTGTACCCTTCACTCAGACTGTGGTATTCCCCTTTTATTTTGGGTCTGGCGTTAGCCAGCTGGTTGTACTATTTTGGTGAGCTGGGAGATTATTGTACTTATTACAGTTGTATTTGTAGTCCCAGTCTGAGATACTATGTGGTTTCTTCTATTTCAGCTCTGTATTATGCTCTTTTATTGTTAGATTATATCTGAGCAGGTTACCAGCGCTTCGTGTACGCGGAAAATTCCGTGTGCACGGCGGATCTGTAACGAGCCCGGTTTCCGGGGCGTGACAGATTAAGTTGGTATCAGAGCTTAGGGATAGGTCAGTTGGGACTTACGAAACCCTAGGCTTTTGAGCAGACCCTAGGATAATAGGGCATGAGAGACGTGACATTTCGCGAAAGTCGCTGATTTATTTGGTTTGACTCTTCCAGTGAGAGAAGAGGGACCGACATACTCAAATTTCTGGTGTACAGTTATGTTGGCTGCAGACAACATAAAGTCACAGAATAGGGGATGTCTTGACTTTCGCTAGATTGGGTCGTGTGGGGATTATGATACTGAGTGTGGTTTCTTGTGGTAGGATGCCTCCGCAACGTAGAATGTTGACGCGGTTCGCAGCCTTCTTCCTCTGAGCCCGAGCCGGAGGAGTCCGAGCAGGGCCAGCAGAGTGAGGTGCAGAACTACAGGCTCAGATAGCCCAGATGTCATAGGCTATTCGGCGTCAGGAGGAGGCTATGAGTCGACTGACCCAGATGTTAGAGCAGAGGGCGCAGCCTGTTGTAGCACCCTCGAGAATTCTCCCCCTTCTTCTCCCCTGCCGTGAATCCCCAGTTGTACCAGTGACCCCCGGCATCCCCTGTTGCTCAGCGGGCAATCCGGCCATTGACTCCTGCTGAGGAGCAGGAGTTTGCTGACAAACTTACTCAGTTTTGTAAGCGGGGACGCCCTAGGTTTTCAGGGCGGAATACTGAGAGCCTTGGAGATTGGGACTTGCTTTCGTCAATGGAGAAGTTATTCCAGGGCTTCTTCATTGACCAAAGTACAGGGTACATATGGCTGTACACTGTTTAGACGGGATGCTGATGCATGGTGGCGTCGGGTGAGCCCCTGGAGTTTCGGATCACTCGACAGCTACCCTGGGCAGAGTTTAAGAAGATGATTCTGGATACGTACTTTCCACAAGTGTGAAGAAAAAGCTAGAAGATGATTTGAAGAATCTTCAGCAAGGACCCGGACAGCATTGGACTACTTTCAGGAGTTCAGGCGGTTGCTCAACTGCGTACCCTATGTCGCCAGGGACGACCGCACCAGGTGGACTCTTTGAGTCGGTTCTGCGCCCAGAAACCTATACTTTCGTGCACGCTCAGCGACTGCAGACCTTGGAGGAGGCAGCAGAGCATGCACAGTGGTTTGAAGGGGAGACCACGTCATCGCCAGACGTGGGGGCTTGGTCGCTCAGAGTTCTGACAAAAAGCGTCCAGCACAGCACGACGAGGGACAGGCCAGTTCTTGGAGGCCGCCCCGACCGCCACCCCAGCCTCAGTTCACGGCCATGGACGTTCGGAGCAGCGAGGGCCTGGTGGATCCCAGAGACCCCCGCAACAGCAGCAGCAGCAGCAGTCGTGACAGCCACGGCTTCGCGATAGAGACAGATGTATATTCTGTGGAGGACCTCATTTGTCCCACACCTGTGATCAAAGTGGGGTCGTTGTTATAAATGTGGACAGTCAGGCCATGTTCGAGCTTCATGCCCCTTTTCGACCCCAGCGCAATCTTCTTCAGTTTTCGGCTCCCTTGGTATCTCAGCAACGGTCGTCAGCTCAACGGCCTTAATGCTCCAGTGAGCGAATCCCCTCCTTTTTAAAACCGCTCAATCTGTCACCACCCGCAGATCAAGAATTAGCAGAGCGTCTGGTTTATATGCCGCTCAGGTGGAGGACCTTGCAGCGCCGACCATGTGGTGGCAGGTATTATTAATTATTTTGCCTTTTGGCATTAGATTTTGCATTGTATTGCACTTGAGCGGCTAGATATGCGTTAGGAGTACATTTACTTCATTGCATGGGTTAGGGTAGGACGGTCACCTTATACACGGGAGTGTACGTATTCCCCATCTTTAAGCGCATGGAGGTGGTGTCGTCGGTCCTGAGCCGGTACAGATGATGTCACGCCCCGGGTGTAAACCAGAACCCGGGCTCGTCTACAGATCCGCCGTATACACGGAATTTTCCGTGTATACGAAGCGCTGGTAACCTGCTCAAATACAAAGGATATAATAACAGAGCATAAACAGAGCTAAACTAGAACTAATACATCTCAGATAAAGCTGAAAAGTAAAGTGCAGAAATAAACTCTCAATAATACATATGTCTCTCCCAGCTCACTAATCAAATACAACCAGCCGGACGCAGCCGGACCCAAAATGAAATGAAAAGTAGAGTATCTGAGAGTATCTGGGGTACATCTAGTAGCAGAACTGGTGCCTGGGTAGACCGCTATCTAATCCGCGATCCACTCACCTCGATCCGCTGAGGAGGGTCCCGCAGCTCCCGCAGACGACACTGCAAAACAAAGGGGAAAGAGAGAAAGAAAACAGTGGGGAGTGAGAACTACTATAGAACAGTAGCCTCCTCCTAGTGGGTAAACCTCAACTCAAATGTGCCCACCAGGACTATAAGAGGCGGAAGAATGAACAAAGGTGGTAAGCTGAAACAAAACTGCTGATGATGAATAAAGCTACCACTACATGCCTCTAATGAGCTAACAGATAGTATAGCTACATGTATGCATCAGAAGGTAAATGCCTGCCTGCCTAGACCCAATCGATACACCAGTAAGCACTGGTACTGCCTGCTCTGCCTGCCTGTCTGCCGAATCGGGTATGCTGGCCACACATAACACCGATAGGGGATGAGAGTCCCGAGGACTCGAAGCCTGTAAAACGCACACTCCGGAGTGGCACTCGAGGGGAGCGACCCACACGAGTATAATGCCTGGGTAACAAGTACCAAAATGATGCCTGGGTAACAAGTACCAAATCAGCAGGACTGGATCATGACTCTGATCAAAGTGGGAAAACCCATCCACTAAAAGGAGACCCGATCTCAACCCGATGCAAGATAAACAAATAGTGGGAAACCCCATCCACTAAAAGGAGACCCGATACCCAATCTGATGCAATAACCACTGTCCGGTCAACCGCCCAAGGTCCGCGGTTGCCGCAATACCCTGCCATCAAGCCTGCCTGTCCCAAAATCCAAGATCCACAATCGGGTAGAATAATCGATATCCGGTCAACCGCCTACGGTCCGCGGTTGCCGCAATACCCTGCCCTCACAGCCTGCCTGTCCCAAAACCCTCAACTGTCTGACTACACTATCCCAGCCCCTGCTCGAACCCGAGCGTACTATCCCCCAAATGTAGACAAAAGAAGAGAAAAGCATGGTTTCTCCTAAGTCAATGCCATCATGATAGTGTAGCAGAAAAAGGTGGCCTAACTAGATGTCCATTTAAGCATGCAAAGTCCTTTATTTAAAAACAGGGTTTAAATATTATTATCTTCCACAAGATAGAGGTATGCCACTAATTAAACTTCCATTTGCCAAGTAATCCCATGTCCATTTATCACATAAACATAAGAGGTCCCAATGTGTACAAGCAATATAGTCCAATTCCAATTACCCTGCCATTTATTTACTTTTTACCGGTTCATCTAGCAATGTAATAAAAGCAACTCAAATAGGCCTAGTGGGGACATCACAAGTAGGAGGTTAAACAACGGTACCCACCTCGAGCGCTAAATCCAAGTTCCGACGGCGAAGTCCGCGCTCGATCTCCAAGAATCTCCGCAATACTGTGCCAAGGGTCCCAAAGAATACACACAAATTACTATCTCAATTTAATCCGTAATCTGTCCTCAAAAATCAGATTCACTGTTCAGCTATTTTTACCTGCGAATCGTGCCCAATAAATTCCCCGAAAAATACACTGCGATCTGCGCGACGATCCGGTCGAAACAAGTACCTGCACGTTTTCCCACGATTTTTCTGTGCTGAGGACGAAAATCGACAAGAGGACTACCTCAAACAATCCTTCATCCCAAAACAGCAATATAAAGATCTGTAAAAAGGGATTCCTCACCCTCAGGGAAAATCCACGAAAATCCAAGAAAATTCCAGTAGACTCCTCGCGATGCGTAGATGCAAATCCCCTTTTGAATCGCCCCGTTTCGATGCTCGAGTGCGAAGTTATCGCCAAAACAAGATGGTGCTGTCCGAAAACTCCGCGATGGAAAAAGGGTCAGAAAGAAGCCACAAAATCGCCATCAAAACCTCTGAACCAGGAGAAACTCATAAAAAAGAAATTGAAGCCCTACCTGTCTAGAATCCGACGGCGCAAAAATCGTGAAAATAGGATGTCGGGGTGAACCGGGGGAGCTTGAACACCGAGAAGCGACGAATCAGGTAGCCGAAGAACAATCGTCGCGCCGCGCCGGAAAAATTGCAAACCTCAGGATCCGAACCTCAACAATTCTCGGGAAAGCTACAGTAGATGGAGAATGGGGAGAGGAAGAAATGTCTAAGAGGAAGCTCGGGCTAATTCCAAACAGAAAGAGCAAAAATCCCCTCTCAAATGCCTTATGGAAGCTAAAAAAAGGAGAAAAACCCACTTTAATGGATTCGGGCCGCAATTCGGCCCGGATCCGCCAGCCCGGGTCGGACGCGTCCCGTCCGACCGGGCGGAGCCAACCAAGCGGCGACACGCGTCCCCACAGGGGATCGGCGCGCATCCCGCACAGCGGACAGCCGTGCGGGGCGCGCCGCCGCCCGACGCGTGTCCCGACCAGCCGACCGCCGCGCCTGCCCGCACAGTAGCCGCTGCCCCTCCTGCCCGCACAGTTGACCGCCAATAGCATCGCGCCACGTGTCTTTCCTCTGACCGCTGCACCCGGTGCACGAGCCACAGAACACCGAACCAATAACAATCCGCCACGTGTCCACCGCGGTGCACCGTGAACCCAAGCCAGCCATCCTGCTCCCTGCGCCGAGTGCTGTGAGCCGACCAACCACCAGATGCCACGTGTCCCCATCTTGGTGCACGCCCGCGCGGTGGACCGGCCGCCTGCCCGCGCCCCCGCCGCTGCTGCCCGCGCCCTCAGCGCCTGCCCGCGGCCCTCCGCCGCCTGCCCGCCGCCTTCCGCCGCCCTCCGCCGCCGCCCGCCGCCGCCGGCCGCCGCCGGCGATCGCCGGAAATACTGTTCCGGCGTGAACAGTAACCCGAAGCCCAAAATTCATGCAAATACACTGTCTGAAGCGTTTTCGCGCGCTGAATCCGATTTTGACGTCCGTTTCGCCAAATTCTCACTCTAAAAATTGCCGAATGCCCCCGGAAAGTATTCTTAGTCCGAAATTCGCGCCGAGCCCAATCTCAATATCCGTTTCGCGCGGGAACACCTCTAAACATCCAATGGGGTCCCCTGATCACCCGCGTGATCCATTTGAAGCCCGAAGTCCAACACTTGTGTCCAAATTGGCCCCCGAACACCGCCGGCACGCCCCGTAGGCCTCCAGAAGCTGCCGGTCACCCTGAAAAAGCCCCAAATACCTCCCGCACACCGCGTAGGCCTCCAGTAGCCACCTCAAAGCACCGCAACAGCTCTGCGGAGATCCAGGTCATCACATCCTCCCCCACTAAAAGAAAGTTTCGTCCTCGAAACTAAAGTCATTCCTCAACACGGAATCTCAACCAACAGGGGGGTAAATATCCAATCATCCACCACTCAAGCTCCCAAACTACCAAATACCTCAACCAGAGGCACTAAGCAACCTTGGGTCTCTAACCAGAACGAAACAAAGGAGAACACATCCAGAGGACCACGCCACCTCAACAAGGTACAGCTGGGCTAACTGCTCGGCCAACAAGTAGTCTGCACCGGTACAAGCATCTGCCCCTCCCAGGGCCCCAGATAATCCAATCACCAGTCCGTCGACACAAAAGCTCGATCCAAATACCTCTGTACTCCCAAAGTATCCGATATAAGTCCCCCAACTGGTCTCAGAACCTCAGATCTCCAAAACAAAACCGTCGGGAGGTAGAAGCAATCAACACTCAGCCAGGAGCAGTCGAGAGAACCAGATCGCAAATCCATCTTCGCGAAGATCCAATATCCTTGCAGCTAGTAAATCAAATCCCCCAAGCTTGACAGAAGGGTGCTAGCTCCCGACGATCACTTTATCAAATTCTTACGGGTTCTCACAAAGCCGAAGTGAACCAACCTTCCACACTCGAATAGCACCGGCGCCCCCAAAGGTGCCACACTTGGCCTGACACAAATCCAACACATCAAATCCTGGAGTTGGGTCCTCAACCCCCAAACTGGTGTCATGCCAAACAACTCCGATAGGAGAACAGCTAGAAACTCACCACCAAAAAGGGGTATCACCAAGTCCCGATGCCGCCGCAGATCCCTCAAACACACCAGCAAACAAGCTACTCACCCACTACGAGACATCCGCCTCGCCCACAAGGTCAAAACCAAAGAAGCGAAGATACCCTCAAGCAACCCAGGTACACCAACGCCTCCAGGCCTGGCTCTCACAAGAACCGTCCTCGCAGCATAATCAGCTGCCGCGAAAAGTAAACGACCGAGCCAGCCTAACCATCCTAAGTGCCAAACCAAGCCCCACAAGACCACCAGGCCTACAGGTAAAACCAAGGACTCAACCGCACCGGGCAGGACCCACAACACGTCCCTACGTGCTAAGGATCGGGAATACGACCTCCCGAACACCCGGTAACCGTCCTACCCTTAACCCAATGCAAGGAAGTACATGCACTCCTAACAAAAGACTAGAATGCCCAAATGCAATACAATGCACAAACAATGCCGGTAAATACAGTAAAACCATACCTGCCCCCACAAGGTCGGCGGCTGCAAAATCCTCCACCTGAGTGGCGTAGACCGGACCGCCCCGATCCGGCAACTGCTGATCCGCAGGGTAAAAAGGTGGTGACCCGCTCGCTGGAGCATAAGGCCACTGAGCCGACCACTGCTGCTGGGGCGAAAGGGAGCCGATGTAGATGAGGGTGCCGCTGAAGTCGAAAGGGGGCACGTAGCTCGAATGTGGCCTGGCTGTCCACACCGAAAACAACGACCATGCCGCAAATCACAAGTATCAGAGGGGTGCTGGCCCTTGCAGAAAACACACCCGACTGAAGACCGGGGCTGCCTCGCCCGCTGCTGCTGCTGCCTCTGAGTCTGATGCTGAGACTCCTGCTGCTGCTGCGATGGCCACTGGGATCCGCTAGGCTCTCGCTGCTCCACACGCCCACGGCTAGGTGACTGAGGCCGTGGCGGTCTCCATGAACCAGTCTGTCCCTCATCCTCGGGTGCCGGTCGTTTCCTCGCGGAACTCAGCACGACCATCCCGCCTCGCCTTGCCACCTCTGCGTCGCCTCCCTCCACCCAAAAGGCATGCTCGACGGCCTCCTGAAGAGTCTGGTGTCGCTGTGCATGCACAAGGATATAAAGCTCGCTGCGGAGGCCTGCCTCGAATAACTCGACCTGGTGTGGTCCATCCCGGGCGACATAGGGCACACAATTGAACAGTCGCATGAACTCCTGATGGTAATCCTGAACTGACCGGTCGCCCTGCTGAATATTTTTCAGATCATCCTCCAGCTTCCTCTTCACGCTGGTCGAAAAATAGGTATCCACAATCATACGCCGAAACTCGGACCAGGGTAACTGTCGAGAAATCTGAAACTCCCGTGGCTCCACCCGATGCCACCAGAGGTCTGCATCTCCATCTAGGCAATGTACCGCCATATAAACTCTGTACCTCGGGTCGATGAAGAAATCCCGAAAAATCTTCTCCATCGCTGCTAACCATGTCCCAACCTCCCACGGCTGCATATCCCGCCCCGAGAACCTGGGCGGCCCGCGCTTACAAAACTTAACCAGTTTATCCGCGAAGTCCTGCTCCTCCGCCGGGGTCAAAGGCTGGGCCACGCCCTGAGCCCCGCTACTCCAAGATGGCGCCGTCGGCACAAGTGGTTCCACAGGTGGTGCCGGGGTCTCTGACACTGTCGGAGGCGGCGCCCCTCTCCGCGCCAGTAGCTGCTCAATCCGCTGCTCCTGCCGGCGGCTGCTCTCCGCCAATTGGGCTACCAAGGCCCTCAGCTCAGCAATCTCAGAAGATCCAGCCTGTCCTCGCTCAACAGGGGGTGTAGGGGCACCCCGGGTAGGAATCCGACGTCGGGGAGGCATCCTGTCACACAGAGAACCACAGATCAATAACGAAACCGCACTCGACCCAATCTAGCGAAAGTCAAAGGCATCCTCCTATTTTTGTAACTTTATGTTGTCTGCAGCCAACATAACTGTCCCACAAAAATAGGGTATGCCAATCCCTCTTCCCTCCCTGGAAGAGTCAAATAAACACATGACCAAATTGCCGACTTTCGCATAATGTCACGTCACTCACGTCCTGCCTTCCTAAGGTCTGCCAAAAGCCTAGGGTTTCCTAAGTCCCAACTGACCTATCCCTAAGCTCTGATACCAACTTAATCTGTCACGCCCCGGGTGTAAACCAGAACCCGGGCTCGTCTACAGATCCGCCGTATACACGGAATTTTCCGTGTATACGAAGCGCTGGTAACCTGCTCAAATATAAAGGATATAATAAAAGAGCATAAACAGAGCTAAACTAGAACTAATACATCTCAGATAAAGCTGAAAAGTAAAGTGCAGAAATAAACTCTCAATAATACATATGTCTCTCCCAGCTCACTAATCAAATACAACCAGCCGGACGCAGCCGGACCCAAAATGAAATGAAAAGTAGAGTATCTGAGAGTATCTGGGGTACATCTAGTAGCAGAACTGGTGCCTGGGTAGACCGCTATCTAATCCGCGATCCACTCACCTCGATCCGCTGAGGAGGGTCCCGCAGCTCCCGCAGACGACACTGCAAAACAAAGGGGAAAGAGAGAAAGAAAAACAGTGGGGAGTGAGAACTACTATAGAACAGTAGCCTCCTCCTAGTGGGTAAACCTCAACTCAAATGTGCCCACCAGGACTATAAGAGGCGGAAGAATGAACAAAGGTGGTAAGCTGAAACAAAACTGCTGATGATGAATAAAGCTACCACTACATGCCTCTAATGAGCTAACAGATAGTATAGCTACATGTATGCATCAGAAGGTAAATGCCTGCCTGCCTAGACCCAATCGATACACCAGTAAGCACTGGTACTGCCTGCTCTGCCTGCCTGTCTGCCGAATCGGGTATGCTGGCCACACATAACACCGATAGGGGATGAGAGTCCCGAGGACTCGAAGCCTGTAAAACGCACACTCCGGAGTGGCACTCGAGGGGAGCGACCCACACGAGTATAATGCCTGGGTAACAAGTACCAAAATGATGCCTGGGTAACAAGTACCAAATCAGCAGGACTGGATCATGACTCTGATCAAAGTGGGAAAACCCATCCACTAAAAGGAGACCCGATCTCAACCCGATGCAAGATAAACAAATAGTGGGAAACCCCATCCACTAAAAGGAGACCCGATACCCAATCTGATGCAATAACCACTGTCCGGTCAACCGCCCAAGGTCCGCGGTTGCCGCAATACCCTGCCATCAAGCCTGCCTGTCCCAAAATCCAAGATCCACAATCGGGTAGAATAATCGATATCCGGTCAACCGCCTACGGTCCGCGGTTGCCGCAATACCCTGCCCTCACAGCCTGCCTGTCCCAAAACCCTCAACTGTCTGACTACACTATCCCAGCCCCTGCTCGAACCCGAGCGTACTATCCCCCAAATGTAGACAAAAGAAGAGAAAAGCATGGTTTCTCCTAAGTCAATGCCATCATGATAGTGTAGCAGAAAAAGGTGGCCTAACTAGATGTCCATTTAAGCATGCAAAGTCCTTTATTTAAAAACAGGGTTTAAATATTATTATCTTCCACAAGATAGAGGTATGCCACTAATTAAACTTCCATTTGCCAAGTAATCCCATGTCCATTTATCACATAAACATAAGAGGTCCCAATGTGTACAAGCAATATAGTCCAATTCCAATTACCCTGCCATTTATTTACTTTTTACCGGTTCATTTAGCAATGTAATAAAAGCAACTCAAATAGGCCTAGTGGGGACATCACAAGTAGGAGGTTAAACAACGGTACCCACCTCGAGCGCTAAATCCAAGTTCCGACGGCGAAGTCCGCGCTCGATCTCCAAGAATCTCCGCAATACTGTGCCAAGGGTCCCAAAGAATACACACAAATTACTATCTCAATTTAATCCGTAATCTGTCCTCAAAAATCAGATTCACTGTTCAGCTATTTTTACCTGCGAATCGTGCCCAATAAATTCCCCGAAAAATACACTGCGATCTGCGCGACGATCCGGTCGAAACAAGTACCTGCACGTTTTCCCACGATTTTTCTGTGCTGAGAACGAAAATCGACAAGAGGACTACCTCAAACAATCCTTCATCCCAAAACAGCAATATAAAGATCTGTAAAAAGGGATTCCTCACCCTCAGGGAAAATCCACGAAAATCCAAGAAAATTCCAGTAGACTCCTCGCGATGCGTAGATGCAAATCCCCTTTTGAATCGCCCCGTTTCGATGCTCGAGTGCGAAGTTATCGCCAAAACAAGATGGTGCTGTCCGAAAACTCCGCGACGGAAAAAGGGTCAGAAAGAAGCCACAAAATCGCCATCAAAACCTCTGAACCAGGAGAAACTCATAAAAGAGAAATTGAAGCCCTACCTGTCTAGAATCCGACGGCGCAAAAATCGTGAAAATAGGATGTCGGGGTGAACCGGGGGAGCTTGAACACCGAGAAGCGACGAATCAGGTAGCCGAAGAACAATCGTCGCGCCGCGCCGGAAAAATTGCAAACCTCGGGATCCGAACCTCAACAATTCTCGGGAAAGCTACAGTAGATGGAGAATGGGGAGAGGAAGAAATGTCTAAGAGGAAGCTCGGGCTAATTCCAAACAGAAAGAGCAAAAATCCCCTCTCAAATGCCTTATGGAAGCTAAAAAAAGGAGAAAAACCCACTTTAATGGATTCGGGCCGCAATTCGGGCCCGGATCCGCCAGCCCGGGTCGGACGCGTCCCGTCCGACCGGGCGGAGCCAACCAAGCGGCGACACGCGTCCCCACAGGGGATCGGCGCGCATCCCGCACAGCGGACAGCCGTGCGGGGCGCGCCGCCGCCCGACGCGTGTCCCGACCAGCCGACCGCCGCGCCTGCCCGCACAGTAGCCGCTGCCCCTCCTGCCCGCACAGTTGACCGCCCAATAGCATCGCGCCACGTGTCTTTCCTCTGACCGCTGCACCCGGTGCACGAGCCACAGAACACCGAACCAATAACAATCCGCCACGTGTCCACCGCGGTGCACCGTGAACCCAAGCCAGCCATCCTGCTCCCTGCGCCGAGTGCTGTGAGCCGACCAACCACCAGATGCCACGTGTCCACATCTTGGTGCACGCCCGCGCGGTGGACCGGCCGCCTGCCCGCGCCCCCGCCGCTGCTGCCCGCGCCCTCAGCGCCTGCCCGCGGCCCTCCGCCGCCTGCCCGCCGCCTTCCGCCGCCCTCCGCCGCCGCCCGCCGCCACCGGCCGCCGCCGGCGATCGCCGGAAATACTGTTCCGGCGTGAACAGTAACCCGAAGCCCAAAATTCATGCAAATACACTGTCTGAAGCGTTTTCGCGCGCTGAATCCGATTTTGACGTCCGTTTCGCCAAATTCTCACTCTAAAAATTGCCGAATGCCCCCGGAAAGTATTCTTAGTCCGAAATTCGCGCCGAGCCCAATCTCAATATCCGTTTCGCGCGGGAACACCTCTAAACATCCAATGGGGTCCCCTGATCACCCGCGTGATCCATTTGAAGCCCGGAATCCAACACTGGTGTCCAAATTGGCCCCAGAACACCGCCGGCACGCCCCGTAGGCCTCCAGAAGCTGCCGGTCACCCTGAAAAAGCCCCAAATACCTCCCGCACACCGCGTAGGCCTCCAGTAGCCACCTCAAAGCACCGCAACAGCTCTGCGGAGATCCAGGTCATCACAGATGAGTCCTGGATTATGCCAGTAGACCTGATGGTCATGACTCAGCTGCGGGACTTGATCATGGTACATAGATAAACTGGCTGGCCCAGTATCCCTTTTCGCGGCGGTTGATTGTGCTGCGAGGACGATCTTTTGGGGAGCCAGGCCAGGAGAGGTCTGTGTGCCGGGGTTGCCGCAGGGCTTTCTTTGCCTCTGAAGTATTGACTTCGCTAGCGAGGCGGATGTTTCGCTTTGGGTGCGGAACTGTTTTTAGCTAGCATAGTTTGGGGCCTACGGGGCGCCGGTGCTTTTTGAGATGTAGGAAGTAGGTTCACTTCGGCATTGTAAGGGATTACCGGGAATTAGATAAAGTGATCATTTGGGGGATTTTTAGGAACCTCAGGAGTACAGAGGTACTCGGATCGAGCATTCGTGCCCGTAGAAATGAGGATTGGATTACCAGGTGCCCTGGGAGGAGCGGATGCATTTGCTGGTGTAGACTACTTAGTCACTTGAGCGGTTAGTCCTGCTGTACTTTTTGAGGTGGTGCGGTTATCTAAGTGCCCGCCTCTATTCGCTAGAGACCTGAGATTTGAGCCTGGGGGACTCAACTCAGGTTTAGTACGGCTTTTCCTCCGTAGACTGATGGGCAGTCAGAGCGGATTATGCAGATCTTGGAGGGTATGCTAAGAGCATACATCTTGGATTTCGGCGGAGGGTGGATTCGACACTTACCCTCGGCTGAGCTCGCATACAACAACAGTTTTTAAGCGAGCATTCAGATGACTTCGTTAGAAGCGTTGTATGGACGCAAGTGTCGATCACCACTTTATTGGAGCGATGTGGGCGAGAGGCGGACCTTGGGACCAGACGTATTGTTAGAGGCAGAGGAGAAGATCCGAGCGAGTCGGATGTATCTTCAGACCGCCCAAAGCCGGCAAAGGAGCTATGCCGATGTTCGGCGACGAGACTTGGAATTTCAAGTTGGAGATCATGTATTCCTGAAAGTCTCGCCGTCCAAAGGAATCAGGAGATTCGGCATTCGTAGGAAACTTAGCCCCTGATATATTGGACCCTTTGAGGTATTGGAGCATATCGGGCCATTCCTTAGGTGAAAATCCAACGGGGCAATCATGACGAGCGCAAGACTACTTGGGAGCTCGAGTCGGAGATGAGGGATGCTCACCCCTACTTATTCGAGACGTCGGACTGAGTATTATTGTTTAGTCTCATTTCGAGGACGAAACTCTTTTAGTGGGGGAGAATGTAATGATCCGGACCCCGCAGAACCTCCGCAACATTAATAGTGACTGTAGAAGGCTTGTACTGTGCAACGGAGCTTGTAGAAACGAAATTGGATATTTTTAATTGACTCTGCGCGAAAATCGGAGCAAATGGGATTTTCCGGGAGCTTTTTGCAAAATTTCGGATGAGAATTTGGCGAAACGGACGTCGTATTTGGACTCAGCGCGCGAAAACGGTCGAAATGGTATATTCACTTTAATTTTTGGGCACTGGGTTACTGTTCACGCCGGAACAGTAACTCCGGCCGCCGGAATTACTGTTCCGGCGACCGGCGAGCGGCGGCGGGCGGCGGCGCACGGCGGCGGGCAGCGGCGCAGCGGCGGAGCGCGGAGGAGCGCGGCGCGGGCAGGCGCGGGCAGGCGCGGGCAGCGCGGGCAGGCGCGGGCAGGCGCTCGGGTGCGCGGTCCACGGGCCTGGCGTGCACCGGGCGCACCGAATTATTCCCGTGCCACGTGGCAGCTCGTGATTGGCTGGCCGGCTTCTAGAAGCCTGTGGACGGCTGACACGTGGCGAACCCGGATTGGCCCGACAACTTCCGGAAGACCCGGAGCGCGGACCGGGCGTACACCACGTGGGACACGTGGCAATTTTTCATTGGCCCGTGCACGGCTGTTTCCTGTTTGGGCAACACGTGGCGCTTCCTGGTTGGCCCGTTTCGGTGTTTCGTGTTCGGATCAGGATCTCGTGTGGGAATATTCCTTTTGGCCCACTATATAAGAAGCCCCCACCCCCCTCTCTTTGCACCTCGGGTTGCGTGCCTTAGAGTGAGAATCAGAGAAAACTCCCAATACAAAAGTTGTTCCTCTCTCTCTCTCTTCTTTCTCTCTCTAGAATCTCAGGAATTTAGGAGTTACAGATAGTGAGATATCTGCGACGCGGCGCACTGCGACGATTTTCTTTTTAGGCCCATTTCCCGTCCAGTTCCGTCGAAAATTCACTGCGGGCTAACCGGGTGGAATTTTTGGACGATTTTTGCGACAGCGCGACCGTAAGAGGTAGGGCTTCGATTTCCGTATTGATCATTTTGCTCCATTTCGTACTTTTGGCATGATTCCCGAGTCCTCTTTGACCCCCCTTTTTACCGTGATGGTTTTTGGACAGCACCGACTTCTCCGATTTTTATCTTGACGTAGGAGCGTCAGATCGAGGCGTTTAAAGAGTCGATTTTGATCTACTCTTCGCGAGGAACGCAACTGTGATTTTTCTGGGATTTTAGGAGCTCATTTTAGAGGTGAAAAATTCCTCTTTTTCCGTGCTGTCTGAAAAACAGCAAATATTGTGCTTTTTGGGATTTGTATTTATACCGGGAACGTTGATTTGCAGGATTTGAGGACTGTGGACAACCAGGGGACTACCTGGGGTGTTGTTTGAGCTTTTCGAGGTGGGCGATTGTTGCTTACCTCATTTTTTACAAGCTCACTGGGATTACTAGAAACCCCTAAAATAATGTGACAATTGATGAGAACCATTGGGACAAACTAACAGGACAACTAACAGACAATTGATGAGAACTATTGGGACATACTAATATGACAATTAATGAGAACTATTGGGACGAACTAATATGACAATTGGATGAACTAATATGACAATTGATGAGAACTATTGGGACGAATTAATATGACAAATGACAAGGACCGCTGGGACAAACTCCCCTAAAATTTAATATAACCCCACAAATGATATGATGACTTATATTGGGACACTGTGATTGAGACAAAGGCTATGATCTCGCATGCAAATGACTTTTATTCAGTAAATCAATTGTTTTAAACCTTTGACACTATTTTACAACTTTTAAAAATAAAGACAGTTGCATGCATGCCCGGACATCAGGTAAGGCCACTATTTATCGCTACACTATCATATTGGGATTTGAACATGTTTTCATTGTTGTCCTTTGCATTCATATGTTGTTGCTCAAGTGTGAGCAGGGGTTTGGGATAGTGTAGCCAGGTTGCATTAGATTGTGGATTTGTGGGGTATTGCGGTGACCGCGGACAGTGGGCGGTCGACCAGATGTTTGTCCTTGCATCAGATAGGGGTTGATTCTGGTTTATTTTGCATTAGTTGTGGATTTGTGGGTATTGCGGTGACCGCGGACGGTAGGCGGTCGACCAGATGTTGTCCTTGCATCAGATAGGGTTGAGCCTGGTTTATTTTATTAGCTGGAGGTTGGGTTTCCTCTAGTGGATGATGTTTCCCACTTATTGAGTACTGTTGCATCTGATTGGGTATCAGGCTTCTTTAGTGGATGGTCTTTCCCACTTTGATCATAGTCATGATCCAGTCCTGCTTTTGAGACTTATCATACCGGCGCGGTTGTTGCCCGGTGAATTTTGAGACTTATCATACCGGCGCGGTTGTTGCCCGTGATGCTTTACTCGTGTGGGTCGCTCCCCTCGAGTTCCACTCTAGAGGCTAGGGCCAGACAGTTGTTGACAGTTTTGCTATCACGTCGGCGCGGATTTTTGCCCGATGATGAGAGCGGAGCAGGCAGTACCGATCGTGGATCAGATGACGGATTGGGTTATTTTGGACAGCTTTTGTTTACTGATGCATGCATACAGTTTTGATAGCCAGTACCGCAGTAGAGGCATAGTAGTGGTAGTTTTACTGTTTCAGTACCTTACTTATCCTACCACTTCACCTTTTCCCTTTTTGCCTCTAGTAGTCCTAGTGGGTGCGTCAGAGTTGAGGTTTTTACCCACTAGGGGAGGCTATTGGTTTATCTGGTAGTTCTCACCCCCATTGTTATTTTCTGTTTCTTCCTTCTCCCTTATTTTGCAGAGTCATCTGCGGGAGCTGCTAGGCCATCGGCAGCGGATCGAGGTAAGGGGATCGCCGAATAGATAGATCTCCTGGGAGACTGAGAGCTGTAAATAGAGGCTGTACCCTTCACTCAGACTGTGGTATTCTCCTTTTATTTTGGGTCTGGCGTTAGCCAGCTGGTTGTACTATTTTGGTGAGCTGGGAGATTATTGTACTTATTACAGTGTTATTGTAGTCCCAGTCTGAGATACTATGTGGTTCTTCTATTTCAGCTCTGTATTATGCTCTTTTATTGTTAGATTATATCTGAGCAGGTTACCAGCGCTTCGTGTACGCGAAAATTCCGTGTGCACGGCGGATCTGTAGACGAGCCCG
>JAQOTM010000133.1:204271-289500 GCA_029168755.2 Tillandsia fasciculata
GGATCTTTTTTCTCCTAAATTAGCACTGTCTTAATTACATCTTAATTGAAGTCTAGTGTAATAATCTGTAAACAATTCATGCTCTTCCATATGAATAGAGTCAAATTGACTTGTAAGCATCTGGAGCTTTTGAATTTTTACAAGATTAGTACCTTCATGTGTAATTTTGAGAATATCCCAAATTTCCTTCGCGGTTTCACACGCGGAAATTCTTGTAAACTCAGTCGAGGAAAGAGAATTATATAAAGCGTTCATACCTTTCCCATTGTAAGAAGATCTTTCGATTTCCTCTTTAGACCATCTAGAGCGAGGTTTTGGGGTAGTAGAATTTCCTACTTCCTCAACCGGATGCACCCAACCGTATTCAACGGTTTGCCATAACCCGCTCATCAATAGAGATGAGAAAAGCTCTCATCCGCATTTTCCAATATGCATAATTGGTCCCATCAAAAAGAGGAGGTCTAAAAATATTACCACTTTCACCGACATGATAGATAAACCTAAAACCCGCTCTGATACCAATTGTAGAGTTATTTAGGATCCACAAGGATCTAAATAGGTACTATCAAACACCTAGAGGGGGGTGAATAGGTGTAATATTATAAAAGCCAATCTCAGTGCAAAAATAAAAATAATGCGGAAAATAAAAATCAACACACCGAGATTTACGTGGAAACTCCAATCCAGGAGAAAAACCACGGGACCAACACGCAATAACAATCCACTAAGAATGAAGAATAACAAGGTGATTACCGACTCCACGGACTCGACCCCTCCTTCAAGTTCTTCGGACCTTGCGCTCCACCGATTGCACGTCCACTGCACACGTTCGAATCCACGAACGCCACTCGAATCCACGAGCACACGTTTCGAATCCACGAAACGCCTTCAACACACCGAATCCACGGTGCCACGTCGAATCCACGACGCAAACTCAGCCGATAAGAATATTGGCTTCGATGGTGATCCTTTGCTTAGATTATCATTGAAGAACCGTAGAAAGAAATCTCTAAGCAAAGATTAGATCAATTCGACAAAAGATAGATCTTGGAAGAACCGTCGAATTGACCTAAAAGAGGCTATAAAGAAGAACGATAAAAACCTAGCCTCTAGGGTTGCTCTCAAGTGTTTTATAAATTTCGGTCCCACGTTCTTGAGAAACCCTAAATGTCTATTTATAGTTTAGAAACCTTTGGAAAGAGATAAGAATCAAAAACATACCTTATCTGGAAATTTTCAGGACGGCGATCCGGATCGGGATTACTGCGATCCGGATCGTCGTAACGAGATTGACGATTCCAGAAATCCAAGGGTTCGGGATCCGGATTGCAAGGTCCGATCCGGATCGTTCATGCAATTCAGCAACATCCAATGTTCGGGATCCGGATCGGAATGGCTGGATCCGGATTGAAATTGCCAATGAACAATCACCCTTCGGGATCCGGATTGGATTGTCTGATCCGGATCCTGAACATGTCCCATGTCCAGTTTTTGATTTTTATGCAATTAAAAATTCATCCAAGTGTTTCTACACTATAAGAAAGTATTCGGATCACCAAAATTATTTAGTTAAACATACCTGATCCTTTTGAATACTTTCTTCTTGAGATTGATGTAACTGATCCACAATTCTTCATCTTCAATCTTCAAGACTCAAGACATGAGTGTCAACTTGAGCTCTTGTTGAATCTTCTCTAAGTCTCGAAGGCTGATTGACAATTGACCCTTTAAGACTCCGACTCACTCACTGACTTGACTCACGAATATGCCACACCATAAAGTTCGTCGGTATCTGGATAGCGGGTGTTCCCGTCATATGACCGGTGATAAAAACTGTTTTCAAACATTTGAGAAAAACTCCGGAGGACTTGTTGTTTTCGGAGATGGTCGGTCTTCCAAAATTGTTGGAAAGGGAACGGTAGCTATTCCAGATGGCCCGGTTCTAAATAATGTGTTATTTGTTCATGGCCTTAAGACTAACCTCATAAGCATAAGTCAACTTTGTGATAGTGGTTATTCAGTTAATTTTTCATCTGATAAGTGCACTATAACTGACATGAACCATGCTTTCTTTTTAAAGGGGGTTAGATCAGAAAACAACTGTTATGTAGTTCCTCATAAGATTTCTGAAAAATGTAACCTAGCATCTTTGAAAAATGAAACACTTTGGCATGAAAGGCTAGGTCACATAAACTTTAAGGAACTTGCTAGAATTTCGAACAAAGATGTGGTCAAGGGGGTTCCGAAACTTTCTTTTGAACAAAACCTTGTGTGTGGCGGTTGCCAAAAGGAAAACAGTCTAGGACTGCACACAAGAACTTGAACCACATAGGTACAAAACGGCCTTTGGAACTTTTGCATATGGACTTAATGGGGCCAACTCGTCAACCATCTCTGGGAGGTAAATGGTATATTTTCTTATTGGTTGATGATTTTCTAGATATACTTGGGTAGCATTCTTAAAAGAAAAAGCTGATACCTTTGATTCTTTTCTCGAAATCTGCAATCGTATTATGACTGAAAAGAATGATAGGATTACTCGAGTTAGGAGTGATAGAGGTGGGGAATTCATAAATTCCAAATTCATTGATTTTTGCACTTCTAATGGCATTAAACATGAATTCTCTGCACCTTACACACCTCAACAAAATGGTGTAGTCGAGCGCAAAAACAGGGTCGTACAGGAAATGGCACGTGTTATGCTTCACAGCCGGAACTTACCTTTTTATTTTTGGGCTGAAGCGGTGAACACTGCTGTTTATGTTATTAATCGCGTGTATTTGCGCCCGGGGACATTGAATACACCATATGAACTTTGGTTTTGTAGAAAACCTAACATCAAATATTTTCGTATCTTTGGGAGTCGGTGTTTTATTTTACGTGATCGTGAGAATCTTGGAAAATTTGACTCTCGAAGTGACGAAGGGATTTTCTTAGGTTATTCTACAAACAGCAGAGCATATCGAGTTTTTAACTTAGAATCTAAGACGATCGTAGAATCGATAAATGTTAAGGTAGATGAAGCTTTTCACTTTGAATCTGAAAAATCTACCCTCGATATCTCTCTTGATGATGATACACCTGCTAATGCATCTTCTTCTAACAATTCTTTCGATAATAATGATGCATCTAACGGTTCTTCAAGCTTATCTGATGTGCAGGAATCATCTCGTGTACCTCCGTCTACTCCTCTACCTCAAACGTTACGCATCTCCAAGGATCACCCTGAATCGAACATCATTGGAGATCCACAAGAAGGAGTTAGAACACGGAGACAATTGGTTTGCGGATTTGCATGCTATGTATCTCAAATCGAACCAAGGAATGTTGATGAAGCTCTCCAAGATGACTACTGGATTAAAGCAATGCAGGAAGAGCTCCATCAATTCGAGCGAAACAAAGTCTGGGAATTGACGAAGCCTCCGAAGCAACACAATGTGATAGGTACCAAATGGATCTTCAAGAACAAGAAAAATGAAGAAGGTACTATCATCAGGAACAAAGCAAGGTTAGTTGCTCAAGGCTACTCTCAAGTAGAAGGTATAGACTTTGATGAAACTTTCGCCCCTGTAGCTAGACTCGAGTCCATTCGTATATTGTTTGCGATTGCTTGTCATTTTAAAATCAATTATTTCAAATGGACGTTAAGAGCGCCTTTTTAAATGGGTTTTTAAATGAGGAAGTTTATGTGGCTCAACCGAAAGGTTTTGTGGATCATAAACTACCTAACCATGTTTTTCGTCTGAAAAAGGCTCTTTACGGTCTGAAACAAGCACCGCGAGCATGGTACGAAAGGTTGACAAAGCACCTTTTGGAAAAGGGCTACACTCGAGGGGGAGCTGACAGGACTCTCTTTGTGAAGCATTATCAAAACAATTTCATAGTTGCTCAAATCTATGTCGATGACATTGTTTTTGGCGCAACAAGAGATAATGATGCTTCTAAATTCGCGGAGACCATGGAAAGCGAATTTGAGATGTCCATGATGGGCGAATTGACTTATTTTCTTGGATTACAAGTTAAACAAAACGATGAAGGAATTCACTTGTGTCAATCCAAGTATGCACTGGAGTTGGTCAAAAAGTTTGATCTTGAAAATTCTAAGGATTTTCCGACTCCAATGGGAACTAGCCATAAGGGACTTGGAAGTGAATCACATAGTGAGAATGTAGACGAGAAACTGTATCGCAGTATGATTGGAAGTCTACTATATCTCACGGCTAGTCGCCCGGATATATCCTTCAGTGTTGGGATTTGTGCGAGATATCAATCAGCACCGAAGGAGGTTCACCTGAAAGCGGTGAAACGGATCATCCGATATATCAAAGGTACAATCAATTTCGGAATTTGGTATCCTATGGGAACGACTTTGGATATTGTTGGATACTCAGATGCCGATTGGGCTGGATCAGTGGATGACCGGAAAAGCACGAGTGGTGCATGCTTCTATCTTGGCCATTGCCTTGTTGCATGGCACAGTAAAAAGCAGAATTGCATAGCACTCTCGACTGCCGAAGCGGAGTACATTTCTGCAGGAAGTTGTTCAACCCAATTGATTTGGATGAAAAGCGTGTTGAGCGATTTCCGGATTTCAACATCTTCGGTAACCATTTTATGTGACAACACTAGTGCTATTAACATTTCTAAAAACCCTGTGTTGCACTCTAGAACAAAACATATTGAACTTAGATATCATTTTCTTAGAGAGCTAGTTGAATCAAACATTCTTCAACTGTCATATATTTCAACTGAGGATCAATTAGCTGATATCTTAACAAAACCTTTGGATCAAAAACGTTTTATTCACTTGCGTAAAGCAATTGGCATGCTTTCCTTGAAATAACCTTTTTGAAACCTTTGCTTAGGTTAGGTTTTGTTTTTGTTTTTGTTTTGTTCTTTATCTATGTTTTGTACATAGGACATTAATTGAGCATAAATCATAATTGACTTTAATTGCATCCTTTTATGCATTTAGAAATTTATTATGCTTTTGATGTCATAATATTTCAATGTTGCAATGATCATTTACGTTAATTAAACCATCTTTTAAGTGATCAAAGTCAATTTCTCTCTCAATGATCTCTTGGTATAGTCATTATCATATTTGATTGCTTAGTCGAGTATGAATTCGAGATCAATGGTTTGGTTGAATACCTTATATATTAAATAATTGATAGCCAATTGAGGGGGAGTCAATGAAATGTAAAATGCTCAAAAGATGTGGAAAGAGTTACATCCCAATGAGGAGTGTGAAAACTACCACCACATGGAGAAAATGAAAAAGAAAAAGATACTCCATGAATGAAAGCAAATTTTTGTTTTGAAAATGTTGATGAAATTCATATTGAAATACTTGACTCAGTCGTATTTCATGGTTGGTATAAGGTGGGATTTTTAGTAAAAGATGCTCAAAGAGCCACTCCTTCAACAGATTGTCTAGATATATTATCTAACTTATCTGGGATTTCAAACATCTATTGATCTTGGTATTTCATTTTCTTTACCAAAATTGATGATTTGATAAAGGCATTACACATAAGATCAGGATAGATGTAATTGAAGTTGTTCAACTTTAAGTGTTTTAACTTTCGTAAATTTTCGTTTCATTTTTGGGTATTTTTGATAGATTTTGCATAATCTATTTCTTGTTGTATGAAACGATGTCTTTTGTTTAAAGTTGACATGGTAAAGTGCTTACATACTTTTTCTGGATTTTATGGAATTTTTCTGAATTTTTCTGGAGAAAAAGTTGAAGCCGATCCGGATCGGGGTAAGTGATCCGGATCCCGAACGCAGGATTCTTCCTGCGGGTAGCCGATCCGGATCACATTCTCGATCCGATCCGGATCACGGCTAGGGTTTTTATAAGAACAAAGAGGATTTGATTTCTTTTACCCTAATCTTTTGTTCTAAAATCTCTAGAGCTTCTCTCTCTAGATTTCTTGCATTTTGGAGCTTCCAAACTCAAAGTTCTTCGGATTCAAGTAAGTTTTATTGATCAAAACTCGGTTTTTCACAGTTTTATGGTTTTTCATCAAACGTGAGTTGAAATCTTGGATCTTTTTCGTTTGTGAATGGTTTTTGATCAAATTTCTTTTGAAATAAGAACTCTGGGTCAATTAGTTTTGCTTTTATGCTGGTTTTTACCTGATTAACGAGTTTTTAGGCTTCGATTTCTAAAAATTCTGGTTTTAGGGCATAAAAGAGGAATTTTTGAAAATCATGGAATTGATCTATTTTTAAAATTCTTTTGGAAAACTAATTTGATTCTTGGCTTCTCTACATGATTATGATTGTCTAGGTACAATGTTTCAAATTTTTCAAAATTGACGATTTTTCATGTGTTCTTGAGTTGGTTCTTCACAGGACACTTTCTCCAAAACTCAAAGCACTCAGATCAATGGCTCTCTCTTGGTTCTTTCTATTGTTAGTCACTATGGTGCACACGAGTATATCTGTTAAAACGGAACAGGATGATTCAACTCAAATCAAGACAAGGACGCAGAGGAGACAGCTCAGACTATGATGAAGAAGAATGGGACGAATTCTTCAAAGATGTTCAACGAAAAATTGATGAGGAGGACAGGAAATTTACCAAAGGAAAAAGACTAATGAAATCTGCCTCAACAACCACAGTATACGAGAAGGAAAAATGTCCAAAGGAGTGCGAGTCAGCATAGTGGGCCTCTCACCAGAGCACGCTCACTTTCTGGAATTCTTCAAACTGAATCTCCATGGGTTACGGGAATGATGCACCATCTGCATCCACACAGCACCCATCACACTCGAAGAAGGGACTACAGACACAGATGAATTGGAACTGCTTCGTCAGGAACAGCGAAAACTTTTTGCTGCACAAGAAAGAATGTCGACAGAACTTCAGCAACTTTCCTCTCAGCACAAGAAGATCAAGAAAAAGTATTCAAACATTTCGAAACTGTTAAGGGGATTTTGAACAAGCTGAGCTGTACCAGTTCAGATTCATCAGACTGAGCAGGACCTTCTGTTCACTTTTTAGTTTTACTCTCTTGCAGACCTTGCGTTCTTAGTTTCTTTAGGACTTAGTTTTTGTTCTAACTTGTAGTTTAGTTCTCAGGTTGTGCATATTGATAGAATTTTTTTAACTCTCCTTACATATTGTAGCTCTTGCTACGTTTTGGCTTTGTTTTGTGACAAAAAGGGGGAGAGAGTTAGAGAGAACTTGAACAATGAAACAATGAATGATGTGAACTGAACTTTGTGAATATCAAGGTAAGTATCTTCAACTCAACTTTGGTTTTTCTTTTGTGATTTGTGACATGCCTCTATACTAACTATTCGACTAACTATTTGGGCATGTAATATGACTAACAAGTTGATGTTGGACTAACATACTTTGACATTTGGTTTTTGAATGCTTAGAAGATATGTTGGTTTTAACTATGATTCTCTTACATATCTGAATTTTTCAAATGTCATGATGAGAATAAACTCTATCTCTGTATTTGGTTTTGTATGTTTCAATTCTTGAGGTATCTAACGATTTCTTTTGTCAAGAATGATTTCTGTGTGCAGAGATTACAGATGTCTAAGTCTAGAGTCTGTTCTTAGGAGTTTATCTCATGTTTTTAATTTCTGGATCTCTTTTGTAAATTTTTGTTGTATGGTGATAGCAACAAAAATATCTTTTTGAATTTTCTTTTGTGGATTTGTGTTTTGTCACGAAACCGCCAAAGGGGGAGATTGTTACGGAATTTGAGTTGGCGTATTTCGTGAATGTATTAAGTCTTGAAGATTGAAGATGAAGAAACTTTGGATCGTATACCTCAATCTCAAGAAAGAAGAATTCAAAAGGATCAGGTACGTTTAACTAAAGATTTTTGATGATCCGAATACTTCTTATAGTGTAGAAACACCTGGAAGAATTTTTAATTGCT
Source organism: Tillandsia fasciculata (assembly GCA_029168755.2). Lineage (NCBI taxonomy): Eukaryota > Viridiplantae > Streptophyta > Magnoliopsida > Poales > Bromeliaceae > Tillandsia > Tillandsia fasciculata. The sequence goes on from JAQOTM010000133.1 coordinate 212,188, forward strand.
TAAACATCAAAAACTGGACATGGGACATGTTCAGGATCCGGATCGACTCGGCAATCCGGATCCCGAAGGGTGTTTGTTCATACACTGGTTCAATCCGGATCGCAGCATCCTCTGATCCGGATCCCGAACACTAGTTTTACCTGTTTGCTTCCTCGATCCGGATCAGGACTTGCAATCCGGATCCCGAACATTGATGTTCTGGTAAAACTGTATGAACGATCCGGATCGGACTTTGTGATCCGGATCCCGAACAGCATTTTCTGGAAATCGTCTTTCTTGCTTCTGCAATCCGGATCGCCATTCCAATCCGGATCGCCGTCGGTAAAATCTCCAGAAAAGGCAGTTTTTGATCCTATCTTCTTCCAATGGTTTCTAACCTATAAATAGGCCCTGTATTCATTTCTAGGGCATCCGCTATTACAGAAGAAAATAGCCGAAAAGAAAAAATCCACATATATAGAGAAGAAAGGAAATCAATAGATTTATTCTATGTTTCTTCATCTATATTGATTGATTTGATTCTAGGTTTTCCATACTCACATTTTGAGTAGAATCAAATCAATGAATACTTAGATGGTATTTCCGATCTATCTTTAATCTAAGTATTCGGCGGATCATCACCACCCAAACAAACAACGATTTACCCCAAAATCGGCGCGTGGACTCGCGTGGCCTTGTGGATTCAAGGTGCAACCGCTCTCGTGGATTCGGAGCGAGGTACGTTCGTGGATTCGAAGCGTGCCATTGGGTGAAGACCGTGGATTCGGTCGGACGTCGTGGACTCGACGTTGGACGCTGTGGATTCAGCGTTGGGCGCGGATCGTGGATTCGAGAAGCGTCGTGGAGCGAGCGGGAAGATCTACTAGGAGCGTATGAAAAAGGTTGAGTCGTCTGTGAGTACGTTATATCACCTTGTACGTGTGTTAATTCTAGTGGATTTCGCCGTGTTATCGGTCCCGTGGTTTTTTACTCCGGTTTGGAGTTTTTCCACGTAAAAATCTTGCGTGTCCTTTTATTTTTCCGCATTGGGTTTATTTGCGCAATGATTTTTTGAGTGTTTATTGTTTACACCTATTCACCCCCCTCTAGGTGTTTTTTTCCCCTATTTAGATCCAATTACTTATAACCCAACAACTCAAAAATCCGCAAGGCTAACAAAACCGGAACATCCAACTCCTCCCCCTCGTTTACTGCCCGCACGAACGTACCGCCCCTGCGCGGCTGCCGGCGTGTCGCCCGTGTGTGCGCGCCGCCCGCATGCGGTGTCGCCCGCATGCGGTGTCGCCCGCATGCGGTGCTCGCCCGGATGACGGCCGCGAGCGCGGCGCCGACCGCATGCGGCGCTGCCCGCATGCGGGCCCCGCATGCGCGCCGCCCGCATGCGGTGCCGCCCGCATGCGGGAGTGCGAGCGCCGCCCGCATGCGGCGCCGCCGCATGCGGTGATGCTCATATACGGTGCCGCCCGCATGCGGGCGCGCGAGCGCTGCCGCATGCGGGGCGGAGCGCGCGGCCCCCACCACGCACCGCCGCGGGTGTCGGTCGCCCGCACGCGGAGCCCCCGGCGCGCCGGCTCCCGGTACGGCGCCGTCTTCCTCCTCCCGATGCGTAAAAGGACCAAGAAATTTAACGAAACCCTAATTTACGCTCACCTCGGATTCGCGGCTAGGGTTGATCAATGGGAAAAAGGGATCGTCCCATTCTTGCACGCTTGATACCGAAGGGCATGCCGGCGAGCTTCCCTCTCCTCGATCGCTCCGCCTTGGTTCTCCACGCGATCGGATGGGGAAGAGGAAGTTGGGGAAGTCGTTCCTCGTTACGCTCGGTCGTACGCCTAGGGCAAGGAGAAGAAAAATAATACGAAGGGGGTTTTCCCAAACCCAAAAACCCCAACCAAATTAAATAGCCAATTTGGCGCAAAGGACTAACCCCAAATTATTTAGAAGGGTCGATCAGGGTGCGAACCTGGGTCCAGTCCGCCCCGATATTTGGGGTTAGTCACCTGGGTCGTACAAAATTCCGGAATTTATTCGGGAGATTCCGGAGTCGGAATCCAAAACCGATTGCGCCGCCGGTCTCCGTTTCGCGAGCTTTATTTTCCAAAATTATCCGCGAGCCCCGACGGCCTACCCAGAAACACGAAAATTATCAGTCACCCCCGGACCTTAGTCGGTAAGCGGTTTAAATAAAAATTCAAGAGAAGGTCCAGAAAGGCAAACGAACCCACGGTTTCTACAGAGAGTGGTTGGCTTTTCATGTTTGAGTCGAGTTCCTTTCCGACTGAGTTGTGGTTCGAGCTTGAGTTACCGATCGATTTGATCGTGGATTATAGCCTGCTGAGCCTGGCTTTTTGCCAGTTATGAGATACTTGAGTTACTTGAGTTCTTGGGGTCGGCTCCCCTCGAGCTACGCCCGGGTGCGATGATGATACCGAGCCTGACGAGGCTGCGATGATGCGACTAGTTGATACACTAGAGTTCGCTTGAGATGGTCGGACAGGACGCCCCACGTAAATCCCGTCCTCATATGGATGTGTGGTGGTGGGTAGGTGCGATCATATCGACAGGTCGCAGGCTTGACTGGACCCTATGTGGCAGTCATAGAGATTGGGTGTTATGTGTGGAGAGAGTATGTTGGGTGTTATGTGTGAGAGCGTATGCATATCATGTGTCTTAGTTGTGTTTCCTTGAGCATAGTACTTATGGCATATGTCAGTAGTGAGTGGATGCATACCATCATCTGTGTTCCTTTCCTTGAGCATAGTAGATAGAGGCACAGTAGCTGTAGAGTTTTTCTTTCCAGCTCCTTTCTTTCAGTACTACCTTGTTACTTTTGCCTCTAGTAGACTTGTGGGGGCAGACCGTTGGGCTTGTAGACGGCACCCACTGAGAACTATTGTGGGAAGTAGTTCTCCACACCAACGTCGGGTGTTTTTTTCCCCAGGGACATCTGCTCCTTTTCCTGTCTTCCAGTTGCTGATCCTTCTGACCGAGCGAGGGAGTTGCGAGCTAGTTCCTTACCCGTCGTTGGAGTGTAGAGGTACCCATTTTCAGGAGAGAGCTTCAGTAGTTGGTTGCCTACTTTTTCTTCTTTGAGAGAACCTTGTAGTGAGGTATAGAGTTGTACCTTTTGTTCTTTTGTTTGAGAGACTGTTGTAGTGAGGATATTTATTGTATGGATATTATTTTATTTCAGTTGTACAGTGTTGGATTTCAGTTTTTGCACTAGTTTACTTTTAGCTCTGATATCTGTTTAGCTGTAGATGTTTCTTTTTGCAGGTTAGACGCTTCGTCTGTACGGCAGTTTCCGTACAGATGGCGGATCTGTTGGCGAGCCCGGGTCGCAGTTTCGACCCCGGGGCTGGCAAATATACTCATCAAAGGCAGACAGGCTCAATATAATTTAGGTTAACAAAAAAGGGGTCCAACCAATACCGTACACAGAGGGCCGAAATGATAAAGCCCGGACCGAAGATAAACCCACCTGACATGTGATGACCTGGATCTCTGCAGAGCTGTGGTAGAGTCATTGGTGACTTCGGGGGAGCCTGTACTATGTTTCGGGAAGTGGTTGTGCATGATTGGACACAAGTGTTGGACCTCGAGCCTTATTGGATCACTTGGGTAACCGGAAGACCCCGTCGGATGTTTAGAAGTGTTTTCGCGCAAATCGGATGTCAAATTTGGACTCGGCGTGGATTCGGATTGAAAATACTTTCCGGGAGCCTCCGGCAAATTTTAGGATTGGAATTTGGCAAAACGGACGCCGGATTTGGAATCAGCGCGCGAAAACGGTCAAGATGGGCTATTTACTTGTCTTTTTGAGCCTGCGGATACTGTTCATGCCGGAACAGTTTTCCGGTGATCGCCGGCGGCGTCCGGCGGCGGCGGGCAGCGCGCGGGGCGGCGGCGCGCTCGGCAGACGGCTGGAGGCGGCACGCTGCGCGGGCAGGGCGCGGGCAGGCCCAGGGCGGGCGGGTGCGCGGTCCACCGCGGGGGTCGTGCACCAGGGCGGTGCCACGTGGCGTTGTTCGGTTGGTTGGTTCACGGCGCGCGGTCCACTGACTTGGCGGGGTGTCGGTGGACCGAGGGGTGCCCACGTGGCGGCTCGGGATTGGCGGGTCTTGGTGCACGCGGTCCACGCGAGCGGTGGAGACGGTGACCGGGGCAGGTGGCCGTACGACCCGGGTCAGCCGGCGACGTGCGCGGTGCACGGCGCACCGGCGCGGTGCACGGCCTGTCGGGGCACGTGGCGCGCCACCGTTGGCTGGCGCAGGTGCACCGGGTGCAGCGGGGTCCGTTGGCTTGTTGGCTGGGCTAGTGGCCGGCCCAGAGGATTTCGGGCGTGAACAGTAACGGGCCGGCCCGTTACTGTAGCAGCCCGAAATCTGGTGAGCGCCCGAAAGTTGGGACATGTTGGGTATTTCTTCAATTGTTCTTTCAGCCTATAAAAGCCACCACCCGAGCCTCCTTCTTTCTTTCTTTTTCTCCCAACCTGTGTAAGATCTCTCGCGAGCTCCTTATCAAAGTTTTTCATCTCTAAGTGCTTGATCTCCCTGCCAAGTTTCAAGAGTTTTGGAGGCACGAATCCCGAGGTTCCTATTTTACGGTGCGGCGCGACGTTGCTTCCTAGTGTTCTTCTTCGGCGCAGCGATCGTATTTTTGCTCCCCTGGGCTACCCCGACATCATTTTTTTGTGATTCTTGCACCTAGACTCCTAAGAGGTAGGACTTCATCTTTCGTTTTGGTCACGCTTTCCCGTTTCGAGGTTTTGGCACGGATCCCGAGGCAAACAGTGACCCCTTTTTCTGTGTGGATTTTCTTGACAGCAACGGAGTATTTCGGCCATCTTTGCGCACGAGCGTCTGACGGAAACGAGCTTATACAACTTTTTCATCTACGGATCGCAAGGAACGCGCTCGTATTTTTATTGGATTTTTGTGAATTTTATTTCGAGGTGAAAATTACTGTTTTCTCAGTGAACAGTAATCTGTCCTTAATACAGATTTTTGTATGAGTGTGCCCCCTTGCCGAATTTGTATCTTGATGTACAGAACTTGGATTTGGGCGTGCAAGGTACCGTTGCGAAGCTATCGACGGGATCGCCGTGATATTTTTATTGGAATTTTCTGGGCAATTTCTGCAGGTGATAATTTAACAGTTCAGAATTCGAGGTTGTATGTGATTATTAGTGCTATAATTGGGAGCCTAAGTGTAATTAGTGAGCTTTGTACTATACCAGGAATATTTCGGGTGTGCTGAAATTGTGGAAGCAAGGATTTGGAGTTTTGGTATTTTCTAGCTGTACGGACTTGGACAGTTGCACTTCAGGTGGGTGGTCGTTGTTTACCTCTATTTTGACATGCTCACTAGGAATATTAGAGTAATTCCTTTATTTTGGACCTGCATGCTTTAAAATAATATAATTGTGAGCCATCACATGAAAAGTACTATTATGGATATCTGATAATGGTTGGGACTTAGAGATGTTGTATGGATAGAATTTTAGCACTCAACCTTGCATGTGGAATTTACTTTCATGATGGGATAATATGAAATGACTTGTAGGAGAGCACCACTTGAGGATCTGTTGTACATGCATAGGTGGATGATTTATGTGAGATTAATTTAGTGGACATAGCATGTTGGAATAGGATTATTGGGACACTTACTTTTATCGCTCCTGAGAACTTATGCATGCTTGTTTGGTCACCTAGATAGGCCACCTTTTTCTGCTACACTATCATGCTGGAATTGACATAGGAGAAACCATGTTTGTTTTCTTTTCTCCTTCTTATTTAGACCTTTGAGTCTGGTTGCTCGGGTTCGAGCAGGGGTTCGGGATAGTGTAGCGAGGACCTGATGGTCGGTGATAGGTTGTGTTTGATTCTGGGTTGCGGGATTATAGCGGCTACCGCGGACAGTAGGCGGTTGACCGGATGTCAAATGTAGGACATGATTGTGATTGTGGGTATTGCGGCGATCGCGGATTTTGGGCGATCGACCGGATGTTCATTGTGCGTCAGATTGGGGGATCTGTGTTTCTTTAGCGGAGGTGTGTTCCACTGGGGCTTTACAGTTGTGATCTACTCCTGCTTTTGGTACTTATCTTGCCGGCGCGGTTATTGCCCGTAGGTTTTGATATGGATTTTACCGGCGCGGTTATTGCCCGTAGTGCTTTCCTCGAGTGGGTCGCTCCCCTCGAGTTCCCCTCCGGAGGCCGGGGCCAGGCTGTTATTGACGGTTCGCTATCACATCGGCGCGGCTTATTTGCCCGATGCTGAGGGCGGCGGCAGGAGCTTTGCTATCACATCGGCGCGGCTTACTTGCCCGATGATGAGGGCGGTACAGATGGGTTAATCTGGGACGGTTGGTTATTGTGGATATGGTTATTCCAGTCTAGGACTGTATTTCTAGAGGCATAGTAGTGGTAGTTTCATTTCTTCGGCAGTCATTATTTTTCTTACCACTCTTCTTTCCCTTTTCCTTTTGCTGGTAGACCTAGTGGGTGTGTCAGAGTTTGAGGTTTTACCCACTAGGGAGGCTACTGGTTTACTAGTAGTTCTCACCCCATTCTTTCTTCTTCTTTTTCTTCTTCCTTGTTTTGCAGTGTCTTCTGCGGGTGCTGCTGGGTTTTCAGCGGCGGTCGAGGAGATGACGACTGAGTAGATAGATCTCGAGGCAGATGAGCGGGTTAGCTGGACTGTGATGTACCTATGTTTCCTCAGACGATTGTACTTTTACATTTGGTGGCTTTTTTGCCAGCAGGTTGTATTTATTTTGGTGAGCTGGGAGAGACTGATGTATCATTTTTACAGATGTATTGTATTTATTTTCAGCTTCAGTCTGAGATGTATTAGATTTTAGTTCAGCTCTGTTTTTATTGCTCTTTTTTGTATTTCTTATATCTGAGCAGGTTACCAGCGCTTCGTGTACATGGAAAATTCTGTGTGCACGGCGGATCTGTTGGCGGGCCCGGGTTCTGGTTTACACCCGGGGCGTGACATGACAATGGCATAGCAGGCGACTAAACTGTAATCCACTGTATGCTCGAGGACCAGATGCAAACCGATAAACCTGAAAAGCATATTGATCAGGGATCGATTTTAAACTCTAACTTATTTCAAGTCAACTTAACCCCTTTAATTACTTAATCTCAGTGTTTGACAATTACACTTAGACCAAATAATCTTTTTAGCACTGTTTTCGCTCGTTCTTTCAACTGAAAAATCATTTTAACGAACCGTCACTTCCAGCAGGTGACATTTATCTGCTGAACACCGTGCTCCCAATTTGCGGCAGCACACGGACCGGAGGAAACTTCGGGCCATAAAATACTCTTCCAACATAGCCTATATGCATTTTTGTTTCTCTGGATCATCGAAACCTAAATCTAACGCGAGCATCGCGTCCAGTGACCCCAAATTAGTCTAGAGCTCACTGTTATAGTTTTTCAAACAGTCCAAAAATAGGACTTGGCCAAACATTCTTCTAGAGCTTGATTACACCACATCTTTAGTTTTAAGGTGCCAATTAAAATTCTGCTTTTACTACATGTTTAAAATACTTCATAAACCACTGGGCTTGCCCTATTTGCAACCCAGGTACACTGGATCACTCAGATCCAACACCTTGCTCTCAATCAACTCACACAATGCTCCAAACATCAGTTCACACAAATCCAACTTGATCTGAAGTGAGCATCAAGCTCAGGGGACATTTTGGGACATCTTTCATATTTAAATCAAAGTCTATTCTATTTAAAACTTCTTTGTGGCATTTTATCAAACACCTAAGGGCACAATATATACACAAGCACACAAGTTGGTCTGGGTGATTCACAGGATCAAGGTGATGCTTAGCATTCCTCTTGACTCCTCGATTTGCTCCAAGGAGAAACCCAAAAGCCATTTGAGTTAAAGCAAGATTCCACCCAACATCCCTATTCACACTTAATCCTTAGCATCCGAGCTTCTTGCTGTAGGTTACAATTACACCTAGGTCCCTATTGTTTAGGTCCCATAATTATTAATACATGAAATATTAAATCTCCTTACCAATTAGCCCATTTTTGCCATGTAATATCCAAAAATTATTTAGACTTAGATTTTTTTTGGATTTTAAAAATCACGGTTACTACAAGTTAATCTAGACAAATATTCTTTGAAAATGCCACAAGAGTCAACTATGTGGGGAACAAACTGCCGGCCTCATTACGCATCTTAGAGTATGTTCGTGAAAGTTCAGCATAAGGGAGAAGGGAGAATTGAATCCTTTGTAGGAAATGCAGGATCTGAGCATGCTAGCAAATCCAGCAACCATTTTTCACATGGTCCAAAAACCAAGCAAGACTCGAGTTATAGTGGGATCCCTGCTTTGAAGCTCTTTGAACCAAGCTAAAAGACCATAGATGCTACCTGCAAAAATAGACATTATTATTTTATCAGACAAGCAAACTTATGAATCACTCAGCTCATCCATTTCCACAGAAGCAACCTGAATTTCACATATACCCTCAAGAGTCAAGAGTGCAGCTTCATAAAGTATACCTTTAAGTTTGGAGAGATCTAATTCATGACAGCAAAAATGCTTTTATGAGTGATATATTTTAAGTACTTAAGTATATATGCAAAAACCTTAATTATTGACATGCATGTGTGAAAATTCAGAGTTTGCAGGGTTATATATGGGAATAAATAATCTTGCAGAGATATATTGTAACGACCCGACCCACTAGCAATAATAACTCGTTGGGCCCAAACCACAGCCCAAAATGCTTAAGCCCAATTATTATTACTAGTGTCCATGTCTCATATAAACTCAATCACAATTCCATCCACATCCGATGTGGGACTATATGGGGGCGTCACATATAACACATATATTCCAATAAAACTGGGATGCTTACTTGTCTCTGGACTCCTGAGAGAGAGTTAAGGTCATCCACAATGGATCAACGACAACTTGCCAGGAACTTTCAGGCAACTAGAAGCAAGAATCCCCAAGGCAGTTGCAGTGAGTACACGTGTATGAGTAACAGACTTCTCAGAGTCACACTTACAGTTATTTTAGTAACCGTAGTAGTAGTAACATCAAATTTTTCTCTAGAGAAGTGCATTCTTTGGCAGAATTAAAAGAAAACACTTTATCAGTAGTATCATTTTCCAGTTTTACTGCTCTCATCTTAGCAACAGCAGCTCTGAACGGCTTCTACAAGAAACCTTTATCAGTAGTATCATTTTCCAGTTTTACTGCTCTCATCTGCAGCAGCTCTGTAACGGCTTCTTCTACGAGGAAGTGCAACTTTGCAGAACATTTTTGTCGAGTCCAAAATGGATCCATATGGGTGCGCGAGCTGAACCCAAAAACACGAAGTAACGAAAGGTAGAGAGTAAATTCACTAGTTTTCATAGTTTCAGTTCAGTTCAAATCTTTTAAGATAAATCCATATCTTTAACCTTCTTGTATCTAGAAGAGCAAAAAGAAGCCAATCTGTTTGGAAGCGATCAGACAACCTGAAGCAGAGCCACCAAAACCCTCTCAGAAGACTGAAGAATATCATCATTGGATCCAAAGTAGATTTGGAAAACAATCCTCAGTTCGTCACATGTATACAATCTTGAGGCAGACCGACCTCATGCAGTCACACCGGATGTGTCACGCCCCGGGTGTAAACCAGAACCCGGGGTCGTCCACAGATCCGCCGTGTACACGGAATTTCCCGTGTACACGAAGCGCTGGTAACCTGCTCAGATATAGATGATATAATAAAAGAGCATAAACAGAGCTAAACAGTAACTAATACATCTCAGATAAAGTAGAAAAGTAAAGTGCAGAAAGTAAACTCTCAATAATACATATGTCTCTCCCAGCTCACTAATCAAATACAACCAGCTGGCCGAAGCCAGACCCAAAAAGAAATGAAAAGTAGAGTATCTGAGAGTATCGGGGTACATCTAATAATAGAACTGGTGCCTGGGTGGACCGCTATCTAGTCCGCGATCCTCTTACCTCGATCCGCAGTGGAGGGTCCTGCAATAGCCGCAGACGACTCTGCAAAACAAAGGGGAAGAGAAGAAGAGAAACAGTGGGGAGTGAGAACTACTATAAAACAGTAGCCTCCTCCTAGTGGGTAAACCTCAACTCAAATGTGCCCACTAGGACTATAAGAGGCAGAAAAGATGAACAAAGGTGGTAAGCTGTAAATAAAACTGCTGATGATGAAGAGCTACCACTACATGCCTCTAGTGAGCTAACTGATAGAATAGCTATATGTATGCATCAGAATGTAAATGCCTGCCTGTCTAGACCCAATCGATACACCAGTAAGCACTGGTACTGCCTGCTCTGCCTGCCAAATCGGGTATGCCAGCCTACGCATAACACCGATAGGAAAAGAGAGTCTCGAAGACTCGAAGCCTGTAAAACGCACACTCCGGAGTGGCACTCGAGGGGAGCGACCCACACGAGTATAATGCCTGGGTAACAAGTACCAAATCAGCAGGACTGGATCATGACTCTGATCAAAGTGGGAAAACCCATCCACTAAAAGAAAGCCCAAAGCCTCAATCCCAATCTGATGCAATGACCACTGTCCGGTCAACCGCCAAAGATCCGCGGTTGCCGCAATGCCCTGTCCTCACAGCCTGCCTGTCCCAAAACCCACAACTGTCTGACTACACTATCCCAGCCCCTGCTCGAACCCGAGCGTACTATCCCCCAAATATAAGTAAAAGAAGAGAAAAGCATGGTTTCTCCTAAGTCAATTCCAGCATGATAGTGTAGCAGAAAAAGGTGGCCTAACTAGATGTCCATTTAAGCATGCAAAGTCCATTATTTAAGAACAGGGTTAAATATTATTATCTTTCCCAATATTGAGGTCCCACATGTACGAGTAATAGTCCATTAGCAAAGATCCCCCCCCCGTGAGGTTTAAGTGACATATTTTAATAAGAATTATCCGTTTACTAATACTTAGTCCATTTTAAAATGTAGCCCAAGCAATAAGTCCAATTCTCAATAAAAGTGCCATTTTAACTTGTCCCGGTTCATTTAGCAACATAAAGGTGAAGCACTCCAATAGGCCTAGTGGGGACATCATAAGTGGGAGGTTAAGCAACGGTACCCACCTCGAGCGCTAAATCCAAGTTCCGACGGCGAAGTCCGCGCTCGATCTCCAAAAATCTCCGCAACACTGTGCCAAGGGTCCCACAAAAACACCCAATTACTATCTCAAGTTTAACCCAAAATTCTGTCCCCAAAAATCAGATTCACTGTTCGTTAATTTTTACCTGCGAATCGTGCCGACAAAATTCCCCAAAAATACACTGCGATCTACGCGACGATCCGGTCGAAATGAGTACCTGCACGTTTTCCCACGATTTTTCTGTGCTGAGAACGAAAATCGACAAGAGGACTATCTCAACAATACTTTCATCCCAAAACAGCAGTAAAAATATCTGTAAAAAGGGATTCCTCACCCTCAGGGAAAATCCACGAAATTCCAAGAAAATTCCAGTAGACTCCTCGCGATGTGTAGATGCAAATCCCCTTTTGAATCGCCCTGTTTCGATGCTCGAGCGCAAAGTTATCGCCAAAACAAGTTGGTGCTGTCCGAAAACTCCGCGACGGAAAAAGGGTCAGAAAGAAGCCTCAAAATCATCATCAAAACCTCTGAACCAGGAGAAACCCATTAGAAGAGGAATTGAAGCCCTACCTGTTAGGAATCCAACGGCGCAAAAATCGTGAAAATACGATGTCGGGGTGAACCGGGGGAGCTTGAACACCGAGAAGCGACGAATCAGGTAGCCGAAGAACAATCGTCGCGCCGCGCCGGAAAATTTGCAAACCTCGGGATCCGAGCCTCTACAATTCTCGGGAAGCTACAGTAGATAGAGGATTGAAGAGGAAGAAATGTCTCAGAGAGGAGCTCGGGCCAATTCCAAACAGGAAGAGAGAAAAACCCCTCTCAAATGCCTTAGGGAAGCTAAAAGGAGAAAACCCTTTAATATCGGATTCGGGCCGGGTTTGGGCCCGGATCCGCTCGGCCGGGTCGGACGCGCCCCGTCCGACCGGGCGGAGCCAATCAAAAGCGCCGCGCGTCCCCACAGGGGATCGGCGCGCATCCCGCACAGCGAACAGCCGTGCGGGGCGCGCCAGCGGCCGACGCGCGTCCCGACCGCGCGGTCAACCCGCAGGCGACCGCCAATCAGGTGGCGACGCGCGTCCCGGCACTGTGCGGTCAGGCGCGCGGGCGGCGCCGCCTGACCGGCCGCCTGACATGCGCCAGGCTTGTCCCCGTGCGCCGTCTCCCGTGAGCCAGCCAACGAGCGTGCGCCACGTGTCCCTGCGCCGGGTCCATGCACCCGCGCAGGGAACTCCGTAGACCGCCGCCCTGGACCGCGCCACTCCGCGGCCGACACGTGGCTCCCGCCTGTTGCCGTGCACCGCCGCTCGAATCCCTGCACCGGCCGCCTCCATTCCGTGGACCGCGCACCGTAAGCCCGCCAATAGGCGCGTGCCACGTGGCTGTGCGCCGGGTCCGTGCACCCCGCCGCGCCGTTCCATGCACCGGGCGCTGCGGGCCGCCAATGAGGGCCCGCCACGTGGCATCCGGCGGTCCACGGCCTTCCCCATGCACCCGAAGACACCAGAAACTTCCGGGAGTCCGTTTTTGGGCATCCGGACTCCAAATTCGGCAAATAAATAGCCGTTTTCAAGCGTTTTTCCGCGCTGAATCCAAATACGCCATCCGTTTGGCCTAGAAACTTTTCTAAAATTCGGCAAACCCCGCCGAAGGCCAAACTAACAATAAATACTGCCACGGACCCATCTGTGCTGTCCCTTTGACACACTGTGGATCAAACACCATCAATAGGTGTGCCACACTTGGATTCACGGGAAAACGGTGCATGGAAACCTGGATCATCACATCCTCCCCCACTAAAAGAAAGTTTCGTCCTCGAAACTAAAATCATACCTCAAGCCGGGGCCTCGAACAGGTGGGGGTGGGCATCCATCATCGCTGACTCCAGCTCCCAAGTAGCCTCGCGCTCGTCCTGGTTGCTCCACTGAACCTTCACATAAGGAATGGCCCGGCTGCGCAGCTCTCTAACCTCGCGGTCCAAAATCCGCAGTGGCCGCTCGACATAGCTCAAGTCCTCTGCAACCTCCAGTGGGGCGAAATCAATGATGTGCGACGGGTCATGAACATATCTCCTCAGGGTGGATACATGAAACACGTCGTGAACACTAGCCAATCTGGGAGGAAGTGCAAGCCGGTAGGCAACTGGCCCAATGCGCTCCAATACCTCAAAAGGTCCGATATAACGAGGGCTCAGTTTTCCACGAATCCCAAATCTCCGAATCCCTTTCGACGGCGAGACTTTCAAAAAGACATGATCGCCCACCTGAAACTCCAAGTCTCGTCGTCGGGTGTCAGCATAACTCTTCTGCCGGCTCTGAGCTGTCTCCAGGTGTCGTCGAATCAGTCTGACCTTCTCCTCTGCCTCCAACAGTAGATCAGGACCCAAGTCTTCTTCTCACCCACATCACTCCAATATAGGGGTGACCGACACTTGCGTCCATACAACGCTTCAAACGGAGCCATCTGGATGCTCGCTTGATAGCTGTTGTTGTACGCAAACTCAACCAATCCGAGATGTCGGTACCACCCGCCTCCAAAATCCAGGACACATGCTCGCAGCATATCCTCGAGAGTCTGAATAGTGCGCTCTGACTGCCCGTCCGTCTGTGGGTGAAACGCTGTGCTGAAGCGAAGCCGTGTCCCCAGGGCTGTCTGTAAACTCCTCCAAAAGTGAGAGACAAACCTCGAGTCCCTGTCCGATACAATGGAAATGGGTATCCCGTGCAATCTGACCACCTCGGCCAAGTACATCTGTGCCAGTCGATCCAATGGCCAAGTCATCTGAACCGGTAAGAAGTGAGCGGATTTGGTGAGTCTATCCACGACCACCCAGATCGCATCCGCTCCAGTCTGAGCTCTCGGCAATCCAGTGACAAAATCCATAGTGATATGATCCCACTTCCATTCAGGGATTGGAAGACTCTGCAACTTGCCGGCAGGTACACGATGCTCGGCCTTCACTTGCTGACAAGTTAAGCAGTGCGCCACAAATCTGCCAATGTCTCTTTTCATGCCGCTCCACCAGAACTGTGCCTTGAGGTCCTTATACATCTTAGTCCCACCAGGATGGATGGTATAAGGTGTATAATGAGCCTCCCGCAAGATCTGCTCTCGAATCTCTGAGTCCATAGGCACGCAAGCTCGGTCCCTGTACCGTAGTACTCCCGAAGCATCAACTGAGAAATCCCCTGTCTCGCCAGCCTGAATCTGCTCTCGAATCCTCATCAGATGGGGGTCCTCACTCTGTTTCTCCCGAATCCTGTCCAACAGAGTGGGCTGCACGACCAAGGACAACAGTCTAGCAGAAACCCCAGGGGACACCACCTCAAGCTCTAACCGCCTCATCTGCTCCAGTAATGGTGCCTGATCGGTGATCATCATAGATAAGCTCTGCACTGCTCTCCTGCTCAGGGCATCAGCGACCACGTTTGCCTTGCCGGGATGGTAGAGTATGTCCACATCGTAGTCCTTTAACAGCTCCAGCCATCTGCGCTGCCTCAAATTGAGCTCCTTCTGTGTGAACAGATATTTCAGGCTCTTGTGGTCGGTGTAAATCTCGCAGTGCTCCCCATACAGATAGTGGCGCCACAACTTCAGTGCAAAGATCACAGCCGCTAGCTCCAAGTCGTGGGTAGGGTAATTCTTCTCATAATCCTTGAGTTGCCGCGAAGCATAAGCGATTACCTTACCCTCCTGCATCAGCACGCAACCAAGTCCACTGTGCGATGCATCACTGTAGATCACGTATCCTTTCCCCATAACAGGGAGGGAAAGGATAGGAGCTGACATCAATCTGCTCTTCAGTTCCTCGAAGCTTCTCTGGCAATCCTCACTCCAGATGAACTTAATTCCTTTGCGCGTCAGACGAGTGAGTGGGGCGGAAAGTTTCGCAAAACCTTCCACAAACCGACGGTAATACCCTGCCAAGCCCATAAAACTGCGAACCTCTGCTACCGTCGTCGGTCGGGGCCAATCTCGGACTGCCTCAATCTTCGCCGGGTCTACTGCCACTCCTGTGGCTGAAATCACATGGCCCAAAAAGGCCACCTCTCGAAGCCAAAACTCGCACTTAGACAGCTTGGCATACAACTTCTTCTCCCTCAGAAGTTGCAGCACTATCCTCAGATGCTCCTCGTGCTCCACATCGCTCCGAGAATAAATCAGGATGTCATCGATGAACACTACCACAAACCGGTCAAGATAAGGTCGGAAGATCCTGTTCATCAAGTCCATAAATGCGGCAGGGGCATTAGTCAATCCAAAAGGCATGACGGTGAACTCATAATGCCCGTACCGAGTCCTGAATGCTGTCTTCGGGACATCCTCGGCCTTCACCTTCAGTTGGTGGTAACCAGACTGTAAATCAATCTTAGAGAAGACACAAGACCCTTGCAGCTGATCAAACAAGTCATCGATGCGCGGCAAAGGGTACTTGTTCTTGATGGTCACTTTATTCAGCTCCCGGTAATCCACACAAAGTCGAAGTGAACCATCTTTCTTCTTCACGAACAGCACCGGTGCTCCCCAAGGTGATACACTCGGCCTCACAAAACCTTTATCCAATAGGTCCTGGAGTTGCGCCTTCAACTCCCGCAGCTCCGCCGGTGCCATTCGATAAGGGGCCTTGGAGATTGGCGCAGTTCCTGGGACTACGTCAATCAAAAACTCGATCTCCCTATCCGGCGGCATACTAGTCAGCTCTGGTGGGAAAACATCCGGGAACTCGTGGACTATAGGGATATCCGCGAGTCCCGGTGCCGCCGCAGGCCCCTCAACCACACTGGCCAAAAAGGCCACGCATCCACTGCGCATCATCTGCCTCGCACGAGAAGTCGAAACTATCGCGGCGAAGAAAGTACTCTGGCATCCTCTGTACACAATCACCTCCTGGCCTGGCTCGCTAAAAGTCACCGTCCTCGCGGCACAATCAATAGTCGCATAATAGCGAGTCAGCCAGTCCATCCCAAGTACCATATCAAAGTCTCGCAGCTGACTCAGGACCATCAGGTCCGCTGGCAAGATCCACGACTCGATCTGTACAGGGCAAGACCAACAACACTCCTCTACAAGTAAAGTATGCTCCGGAACCCGTACCTCTAATGCACGTGGCAACCGACCTATCTCTAGTCCATGGGATGATGCAAATGCTCTACTGATGAAAGAATGTGATGCACCGGTATCAAATAAAGTGCGAGCTCTACTGCCAGAAAGTAAAACGATACCTGCCACCACGTGGTCGGCTGCCAGGGAGTCCTCAACCTGGGCGGCATAAACCCGCCCGCTCTGTGCCGGTGGTCGGTGGTCTGCCGGGTGAGAAGAAGGGCCCTGCTCGCTGGAGCATAGGACCGCTGCTGGGGCGCCGGTGGGGCTGATGCTGAGGAAGGAGCCGGTGCTGACGCATATGGGCAAGTAGCTCGAACATGGCCCGACTGTCCGCACCGGTAACAGCGGCCAAACCTCTGGTCACACGTATCAGGAGAATGCTGTCCCTGGCAGAAGATGCACCTGGCTGGGGTCTGGGGCTGCCTCCCCTGCTGCTGCTGCCTCTGCCGCTGAGATCCCTGCTGCCGGGACTGCGACCTCTGCTGCTGAGAATGCTGCTGCTGTCGTGAGTGCTGCTGCTGGTGCTGTGGGGGCCTCTGAGATCCACCATGCCCACGCCGCTCCGAACGCCCGCGGCCAGAGAACTGAGGCGGCGGGGGTCGGGGCGGCCTCCAGGAGCTGGTCTGTCCCCCATCATCCTGCGCTGGCCGCTTCCTGTCAGATCCCTGAGCGACCAGGCCCCCACGTCTGGCGACAACGTGGTCTCCTCTCTCGATCCACTGTGCATGCTCGGCCGCCTCCTCCAGGGTCTGTAGTCTCTGCGCATGCACCAAGGTATAGAGCTCCGGGCGCAGGCCCGACTCGAAGAGCTCCACCTGATGTGGTCCATCCCTCGCGACATAGGGAACGCAGCTGAGCAGTCGCGAAAACTCCTGGAAGTAGTCCCATGCCGATCGGTCGCCCTGCTGGAGATTCTTCAGGTCATCCTCTACCTTTTTCTTCACGCTGGTGGAGAAGTAAGTGTCCAGGACCATCCTCTTGAACTCTGCCCAAGGTAGCTGCCGGGTGATCTGAAACTCCAGGGGCTCCACCCGACGCCACCACGTGTCCGCATCTCCGTCCAGACAATGCACAGCCATGTGTACCCGGTACTTCTGATCGATGAAGAAGTCTCGGAACAACTTCTCCATTGCCGATAGCCAAGTCCCAACCTCCCAAGGGTGAGTGCTCCGCCCCGAGAATCTAGGCGGTCCCCGCTTGCAGAAATGGGTGAGTTTATCAGTAAACTCCTGCTCCTCCTCGGGAGTCAAAGGTCGGATCGCTCCCGGGGCCCCGCTGCTCGAAGATGGTGCCGTAGGCGCAAGTGGTACAGTCGGTAGCACAACAGGTGGTGCGGGGGCCTCAGTAGTAGCAGGGGGAGGGGCCCCAACCTGAGCAAGCAGCTGCTCGATCCTCTGCTCCTGCCGGCGGTGACCCTCCGCCAGCTGGGCCACCATGGCCCTCAACTCAGCAATCTCGGAAGATCCGGACTGCTCCGGCCCCTCCGGGGGTGTAGGGGTACCCCGGGTAGGAATCCGCCGCCTGGGAGGCATCCTGCCACACAAAAGAAACCACAGCTCAGTAACGAAACCACACACGACCCAATCTAGCGAAAGTCAAAGGCATCCTCCTATTTCTGTAACCTTATGTTGTCTGCAGCCAACATAACAGTTCGCCAGAAATAGGGCATGCCAATCCCTCTTCACTCACTGGAAGAGTCAAAATAACATACGACCAAATTGCCGACTTTCGCATAATGTCACGTCACTCACGTCCTGCCTTCCTAGGGTCTGCCAAAAGCCTAGGGTTTCCTAAGTCCCAATTGACCTATCCCTAAGCTCTGATACCAACTTAATCTGTCACGCCCCGGGTGTAAACCAGAACCCGGGTCGTCCACAGATCCGCCGTGTACACGGAATTTCCCGTGTACACGAAGCGCTGGTAACCTGCTCAGATATAGATGATATAATAAAAGAGCATAAACAGAGCTAAACAGTAACTAATACATCTCAGATAAAGTAGAAAAGTAAAGTGCAGAAAGTAAACTCTCAATAATACATATGTCTCTCCCAGCTCACTAATCAAATACAACCAGCTGGCCGAAGCCAGACCCAAAAAGAAATGAAAAGTAGAGTATCTGAGAGTATCGGGGTACATCTAATAATAGAACTGGTGCCTGGGTGGACCGCTATCTAGTCCGCGATCCTCTTACCTCGATCCGCAGTGGAGGGTCCTGCAATAGCCGCAGACGACTCTGCAAAACAAAGGGGAGAGAAGAAGAGAAACAGTGGGGAGTGAGAACTACTATAAAACAGTAGCCTCCTCCTAGTGGGTAAACCTCAACTCAAATGTGCCCACTAGGACTATAAGAGGCGGAAAAGATGAACAAAGGTGGTAAGCTGTAAATAAAACTGCTGATGAATAGAGCTACCACTACATGCCTCTAGTGAGCTAACTGATAGAATAGCTATATGTATGCATCAGAATGTAAATGCCTGCCTGTCTAGACCCAATCGATACACCAGTAAGCACTGGTACTGCCTGCTCTGCCTGCCAAATCGGGTATGCCAGCCTACGCATAACACCGATAGGAAAGAGAGTCTCGAAGACTCGAAGCCTGTAAAACGCACACTCCGGAGTGGCACTCGAGGGGAGCGACCCACACGAGTATAATGCCTGGGTAACAAGTACCAAATCAGCAGGACTGGATCATGACTCTGATCAAAGTGGGAAAACCCATCCACTAAAAGAAAGCCCAAAGCCTCAATCCCAATCTGATGCAATGACCACTGTCCGGTCAACCGCCAAAGATCCGCGGTTGCCGCAATGCCCTGTCCTCACAGCCTGCCTGTCCCAAAACCCACAACTGTCTGACTACACTATCCCAGCCCCTGCTCGAACCCGAGCGTACTATCCCCCAAATATAATAAAAGAAGAGAAAAGCATGGTTTCTCCTAAGTCAATTCCAGCATGATAGTGTAGCAGAAAAAGGTGGCCTAACTAGATGTCCATTTAAGCATGCAAAGTCCATTATTTAAGAACAGGGTTAAATATTATTATCTTTCCCAATATTGAGGTCCCACATGTACGAGTAATAGTCCATTAGCAAAGATCCCCCCCCGTGAGGTTTAAGTGACATATTTTATAAGAATTATCCGTTTACTAATACTTAGTCCATTTTAAAATGTAGCCCAAGCAATAAGTCCAATTCTCAATAAAAGTGCCATTTTAACTTGTCCCGGTTCATTTAGCAACATAAAGGTGAAGCAACTCCAATAGGCCTAGTGGGGACATCATAAGTGGGAGGTTAAACAACGGTACCCACCTCGAGCGCTAAATCCAAGTTCCGACGGTGAAGTCCGCGCCCGATCTCCAAAAATCTCCGCAACACTGTGCCAAGGGTCCCACAGAAAACACCCAATTACAATCTCAAGTTTAACCCAAATTCTGTCCCCAAAAATCAGATTCACTGTTCGTTAATTTTTACCTGCGAATTGTGCCGACAAAATTCCCCAAAAATACACTGCGATCTACGCGACGATCCGGTCGAAACAAGTACCTGCACGTTTTCCCACGATTTTTCTGTGCTGAGAACGAAAATCGACAAGAGGACTATCTCAACAATACTTTCATCCCAAAACAGCAGTAAAAATATCTGTAAAAAGGGATTCCTCACCCTCAGGGAAAATCCACGAAATTCCAAGAAAATTCCAGTAGACTCGTCGCGATGTGTAGATGCAAATCCCCTTTTGAATCGCCCTGTTTCGATGCTCGAGCGCAAAGTTATCGCCAAAACAAGTTGGTGCTGTCCGAAAACTCCGCGACGGAAAAAGGGTCAGAAAGAAGCCTCAAAATCATCATCAAAACCTCTGAACCAGGAGAAACCATTAGAAGAGGAATTGAAGCCCTACCTGTTAGGAATCCAACGGCGCAAAAATCGTGAAAATACGATGTCGGGGTGAACCGGGGGAGCTTGAACACCGAGAAGCGACGAATCAGGTAGCCCAAGAACAATCGTCGCGCCGCGCCGGAAAATTTGCAAACCTCGGGATCCGAGCCTCTACAATTCTCGGGGAAGCTACAGTAGATAGAGGACTCGAAGAGGAAGAAATGTCTCAGAGAGGAGCTCGGGCCGATTCCAAACAGGAAGAGAGAAAAACCCCTCTCAAATGCCTATGGAAGCTAAAAAAGGAGAAAAACCCTTTAATATCGGATTCGGGCCGGGTTTGGGCCCGGATCCGCTCGGCCGGGTCGGACGCGCCCCGTCCGACCGGGCGGAGCCAATCAAAAAGCGCCGCGCGCCCCCACAGGGGATCGGCCCGCATCCCGCACAGCGAACAGCCGTGCGGGGCGCGCCAGCGGCCGACGCGCGTCCCGACCGCGCGGTCAACCCGCAGGCGACCGCCAATCAGGTGGCGACGCGCGTCCCGGCACTGTGCGGTCAGGCGCGCGGGCGGCGCCGCCTGACCGGCCGCCTGACATGCGCCAGGCTTGTCCCCGTGCGCCGTCTCCCGTGAGCCATCCAACGAGCGTGCGCCACGTGTCCCTGCGCCGGGTCCATGCACCCGTGCAGGGAACTCCGTAGACCGCCGCCCTGGACCGCTCCACTCCGCGGCCGACGCGTGGCTCCCGCCTGTTGCCGTGCACCGCCGCTCGAATCCCTGCACCGGCCGCCTCCATTCCGTGGACCGCGCCCCGTAAGCCCGCCAATAGGCGCGTGCCACGTGGCTGTGCGCCGGGTCCGTGCACCCCGCCGCGCCGTTCCATGCACCGGGCGCTGCGGGCCGCCCAATGAGGGCCCGCCACGTGGCATCCGGCGGTCCACGGCCTTCCCCCATGCACCCGAAGACACCAGAAACTTCCGGGAGTCCGTTTTTGGGCATCCGGACTCCAAATTCGGCAAATAAATAGCCGTTTTCAAGCGTTTTTCCGCGCTGAATCCAAATACGCCATCCGTTTGGCCTAGAAACTTTTCTAAAATTCGACAAACCCCGCCGAAGGCCAAACTAACAATAAATACTGCCACGGACCCATCTGTGCTGTCCCTTTGACACACTGTGGATCAAACACCATCAATAGGTGTGCCACACTTGGATTCACGGGAAAACGGTGCATGGAAACCTGGATCATCACAGGATGGGCCATGTGATGCCGGGCAGGTTAGTTCTGTTATAACTTCTAGGCATTCCAGATTATTAATTGTGATACTTATCAAATAAAACAAAGTACCATTATTTTTTTCCTTTTTGCGAACAGGCTGAGACAGATCCAAAGCCGTTGCACCGAGCAGCGAAGGTTTTAATCAACTTACAAATGGAGAATAGCGAGTTTCCTCAACAAGTAAGTGGACTATTATAACTGTAAAACAAATAATGATACTTTTGTTCAATTCATGGCTGCATATTTTGAGCAGCTAGCAATAATTATTATGGGGGATTTCTGCAATTTAGTCTTTTAGTTAAGCAAGAAAGTTAATACTATGTTCATTCAGAAATATATATTATTCTGGAAATATGTAAACTGCAGTAAATGGAAAATGTTCTGCAGAATTAGCTAAATCTATTGTTTTATTAAGGCCTGTTTGGCCTGGCTGGGGCTTTGATACAAGTGCTAACTGCTGGTTCATGAAGATACCTTATCACCTTCCTGCTTAGCTAGAAGCAGAAATTTCAAATTTGAGCTTTTGCATTTTAAGGACCAAAAGTTGGTTTGAGCTTGAAACCATGGCCAGTTGCTCTTCACTTGTTGTTTGCCAAAACAACTGGTTTCTACTTCTCAGTGTAGAAGCTGTTTCAGAAAGCAGGCAAAATAGTTACTAAGTGCTAAATCTACTAATTGGAATTGGCATCAGAAATGACTTGTGGCAAGTAGACTGAACATTTTCTGCACATAATGAAGTGCAACTTTTCTCATTTCTTTGTGTCCAACTACCTATAAATATATCAACCTAGCTACCTAGTTTATGCACGCAGAAAAAAAGTAGGAGAAATGTGATTCATAAGCATCCATCTGTCTTTCTACGCCTTACGTTATGGTGACAGATGTACATGTATCTGCTATACATTTGCTGCTGTGTAGGTCTCTGTCTTGGTCTTTATTGCTTTTTAAGTTCTTACTGAGTATAGACTTCGTTGAACCTGCTTAACGAAAACAGTAATTTAAAAAAAAAAAAAAAAAAGAAGCAAGCCTGCTGCATGGAAAACATTTGAAACTAACTCTGGATTTGTACTTATTCATCACTTGAGATTTCTAATGCCTGCTTTTGTTTTTCTTTGATCCCTTGTGGCAGGAAATAATAGGAGTATTCAACAGGAATTGCCCGAACATATTTCCTACATGGGCTCTTGGCGAACCGTGTGTTGCTTTTAAACAAAAACAAGTAAAATGAGGTTTACTTCTCTGCCTTTACATTAAGATCAGAATGTTGGCCATTTCGCCTTGTTCAAGCCTACTTGGCAAAACACCAAGAGGAAAATGGTATTAGTACGATTCTCTATTCTAAAGATATTTGCGAGAAAAAACCATGTGGTTTAATGATCTGAAGAGAATCTCGGGTTCAGTATGTTGTTGTTGTTGGGTATCTCTTGTATTTCTGGTAAGATAAGATGTTGTTCCTTGAATTGTATGTTCTAAACTTTTTATTAGTTTAGAGGGCTCAATCCTGACAAATTATTGGGACAATATAGTTTGGAAGAATGAATGGTTTGAATAGCCATTTTCGCTGGAGATAGTGGCAGGTTGAAACATAAAATATATTTTTGCCCTCTGTTGCTGTTTATCTGGAGGCACACCAAGTTATATTTTATTGTCAGTTTTGACTACTTTTTCTGCGGAACAGAGCCGGTAGAGCAGGTATGTTGTACCTGGTGAAGTTTGCTATATCAATAGTTAATAAGTTTTAATGTGCTAGCTCTGATCGATAACAATCTGCTTTGGTAAAATTATATTTGAAAAGAGAAGGCCAATTAAAAAGAGAAGAAAGCTGCTGGAAAGGAGGATGCCCCAGTTGAACGGTGAGGCAAATTAGAGAGATGCTTTGGTTGGCATTTTGTATTCGTGCGAAATCATACTGGTGATGTATTGAATATTTACAATATAAAAAGTTATAATTTAATTATATATATACAGTTTGAGATGATATATAAATTTATTAATATCACTGCCATTAAGCTAGGAAGCAACAAATTGTAAATTCGTACAAAAGATGGGAACAGATTTCCATAATTATTGGAAAACGCAGCTTTCTTAATCCAAGCTTAATCCTCGAATTATATGATACAGAGATAATAAGGCTAAATTCACAGGTATCAAACTTTTTCAGATTGCACTTTGACCCGCGAACTTTAATTCGCGCAAATTGCCATGTTAGCTTATATATTTCCTGATGCAATTCCACGAATGGTTTTATATGGTGGAAAAAACTTGGCAATTGGCAAGTTCTTATTTTACCAAATCATGTGGGCCGAATTAATAATCTCTCACCTTTCCACTAGTCATTATTGAACATTCAGAAAATATAAGAAGTTTTTATTTAACTTTGGCAAGCAGTACAAATGATCATCACCAGTTTCTTTAGGGAGCGGAGGGTAGCTGTTGAACGGCAGCCAGTGGGTTCATCTGGACCGAGAAAGCAAGCCGCCAAGCATCAACCAGCGCTTTTCTCAGAGATAATAATTGTCTCGATACTATCCTGTGATACATCCCAGGAGAAACCTCTCATTGTTAGTAGCTAAATATGCCATTGAATGGAAAGTTGCATGTGATAAATAATGACGGTATTCCTACAAGAATCACAAAGAAAGCACGATGTGGTTACCCTGAATCTAGGTGCTAAACTTTTCTACAAATGAAGGAAATTTAGAGGAACGGCAATACTGGAGGTCTCCTTCTTTCAGGGTTTACTACAACTGTACTCACTTTAGACTGGAGGACCCTGATTTCAGCTAGACGTCCTCAGAGTCCCGATTTTAATAATTCTGTTTCAATAGTTTGGCCCCATGTAACAATCAAGTCTTTCTGCCGGCCTACCATCTAAAGGAAAAATGTCATATCAGCATAATCATCAAAATCGAGATCTAAATACTAACATGTCTAACGTGGCCTCTATGCTCAGATCAAATTTGTAGTTATCCCTTTTTTCACAATTAGGATGTGTGTTTATTTAGCCCAGCATGAGAGAGGAATGGTATAGGAAGAGAATCTCACCTCTTCAATACAATTCTTTGCTTTCGAAGAATATAGTAAGTCGAAAAGATTAATGAGACAATTAGCAGCAACTTTGCACCCTGAAGCACCAGCTGCACTTTGCCAAATTTAATCCGGACCGTCCGAAACCACCAAAAACAAGGGTCGACCCGTTGGATGGATGGATGAAGGGATTTTAAAGGGCCTTCTTTTAACTTATCCCCACTTGACAAGTAGTGCGGTTGGATGGTCTTGGGAAATCCTTCAACCTCTGACGGTTTAGTGACTGAAGCAGGATGGTTCTCCTTTGTTGCTTGTTTTTTCGCTGAACCAACAGGAGATCTAGGGTTTGTAGTAGATTGCAATAAGTGCAAATTCCTCAGTAAGTCCTATAGAACCAAAATTAACCAAAACATTATGAATACAATTATGACAAAATTTCTTTCAAATCTGTTAAAACTTAAAGGAGCTCCACTTATGTAACATCCTAGTAGGTATAATCATATGAGGCAGCTCATCTTCGAAATAGTCAGTTTTCTGAAGTGCTTTACATGAATGAATAGGTGGCTTGTATGATTACACTCTTAATTAGCTCCCCGATTTAAATACCCACGTGAGTTGGGCGAGTATTACAGAAAAAAAAAAGGCGTAGAAAAAGGTCCTCCCCACAGTAGAAACCTGCAAAAAACAAGTTGCTCAAACACTGCATGAAGATCATTACAGAAAGTCTTCTGAATAGAGTAATGCTCTTCTTTTATGCCAACCCGTTACCGTTACCCTTCTATTCAAATTAACATGAACATGGAACTAAGTTTACCAGAGACCTAGTATTTATAGCTTCTTTGTCCTGAATTGAGCTTAAAAGCTCTAATTTTGCACATTTGCATGTCAATTTATTCTCTGTGGACCTGCCCTACATTTTAACCTAGCTACCAAAATACTGCAGCTACCTTTTCAGAGCATTGCGAAAAGCATAATCTGTTAGGAAAATAAATCGCACTAAATCTGATTGTGATTAAATTATCTAACTAATTTTATGATTAAATTTGAATAACATAACTTACCTTTAATCGTTATGAAAATTCCAGAAATTGTAGTAGAAAGAAGCCGAAATAAATTAATCCGGAAGCGTGCGAGGCACTGCCTAAGGTGTATTTCCGTCCTTCGTGCGGATTAATCGAAGATACCACCCCAAGGTACGACCGGAACTCTCCTTCCTACGAGCACGACCGCGGAAGAAGTTGACGAAGTTTCTTTCAACACCCAATAATAAAAAATAAAAACGAAGCAAAAGAGAATATTAGATGAAGTAAATATTTTTCTCAATCCTTCTCTCTTGTATTCTTTATTTTCTTTCATATATGCTACTGTAAAACAGTAAGCAATATATATAGAGAGGTGGCAATAAATGTCCAACGTTACTATTGCAACGTTGCTATTGCAATGTTCAATCCAGAGAGAGTTACACTTTTGCTTTAAAAGCATTTAAAACAAAATTAATGAGAATTAAAACTTATTAAATAATAATAAATAAGAATAAATAAATTAATTAATTAAAGCATATATTATTATTGGAGATTTTGAATTTCATTCTATCAATCCCCCACAAATTCAAAATTTCAAAATAAAAAATTAAAATCAATAATTAAAATTCAAATAAAATAAAAGTATCGGGTGTTTATACTATGCAATAGGTAAGGTGTCTTTAAGAGACTTAACCCCACTTAGTGTAAGTAGCTTCTATCAGAAGGAATCGGAGTGAACCAGGTCTTGAACTACGTTCCTTTGACTCTGACTTCAACTACTACACACACAGTACAAAATTCTCCGTCGCGAGTCTGTGCGTTAAAGGCCATGCACAGTACCTTGATTTTTCATAAGAATTTCTATGGACAGCCCACATCTCATAGTCGCGGCCTTATAGGAATATTCTTATATAGGTGGTCTCCTCCAGGGATGTGTGTAGAGTCACATCTCGCAAAAATTATCGCCTCGGATTCCATTAAGAGCCATAAGCTCAACCTCAACCACTACACAGAGCACAGCTTACCATAGGGATGGAATTGGAACTAAAGTTCCTCTGAATAAACTGTAGAAAGTGCTCTTTGGCCAACCTGACAGCTTGTTTTTACCACATTGAACATTTTTCAAGGGATCTCCTATCACAAAGGTTGGGTTCCCACTGCAGGAAGGCCCTTTATGGGCAAAGTCCCATCCCCCTCGATGACTCTAGGACCTTAGTCCTATGCAGGCCTTTCGTCAAGCAGTCTGCAAGATTCTGTTCAGATCTGATAAAACTTAAAGAAACAACATCATGAGAAGTTAGCCATCTAACAGTCTTCAATTTAATATGTCGACTAGCCTTAGAATTTATTAATTTTTTTTTACAAAAATCAATTGCAGCTCGAGAATCACACCGAATAGAAATAGGTGGAATAGAAGTAGAAATCAATGGAATCGATGACAAAAGGTTCTTGAGCCACTCGGCTTCAAGACAAGTAGTGTCAAGGGCAACCAACTCAGCTTCCATAGTGCTTCTGGCTATTATAGTCTGTTTGGTGGATTGCCAAGAAACTGCACTGCCACCAAGTATAAAAACATAGCCAGAAGTGGATTTGATATCCAAAGAATCATAAATCCAATTGGCATCGCTGTATCCCTCAATTACAGCAGGATAGCCAACGAATCTGAGAGCAAAAGAAATAGTACCTTTAAGATAGCGAAATACTTTTTCCAGAGCAATCCAATGAATCATACTAGGACTACTAGTATATCTACTCAATCATGATATGGCATAGACAATGTCAGGTCTAGTTCTATTGGTTAGGTACATCAGAGAACCAATGATCTAGGCAAATTTCTCCTGATTTACTGGATTACCAGTGCTCTTCACAAGTTGAACACTGGGATCAAAAGAAGTAGAAACAAGAGAACAATCAGAATATCCAAATTTATCAAGTACCATTTGGGTATAATGAGATTGGGTCAGGATAATAGAGTCAGATGATTTAAGAATTTTCATTCCTAAAATCACATCTGCTTCACCAAGATCCTTCATATCAAAATGGTCTGATAAAAATGATTTAACTTGGTTAATCAGATCAAGATCAGGAGCAAGAATTAGGATGTCATCAACATAGAGGCAAAGAAGGACACAACGATCATCAAATCTCTTGAAATAGAGACAGTTGTCATAATCGTTAGTCAGAAATCCATATGATGCTATAACACTGTCAAATTTCTCGTGCCACTGCTTAGGTGCTTGTTTTAGTCCGTATAAAGAGCGAACTAATTTACACACCTTATTTTCTTGACCAGGCACAGAAAAACCTTCAGGTTGAGTCATATAGATTTCTTCGTCAAGATCACCATGAAGAAAAGCGGTCTTGATATCCATCTGGTGAATCAAGAGTTTATGAATGGATGCTAATGAAAGAAGAATTCGGATAGTAGCAATGCGAGCAACAGGAGCATATGTGTCAAAGTAGTCAATAACAGCCTTTTGCCGAAAACCTTGAGCAACAAGACGTGCCTTATACTTTTCTACTGATCCGTCAGTCCTAAGTTTCTTTCTAAAGATCCACTTACATCCTAAGGGTTTACTACCAGGAGGTAAATCAGTGAGAATCCAAGTGTTATTACTAATAATTGATTCTATCTCACTTTTTATAGCCTCCTTCCAAAAAGAAGCTTCAGGAGAACTCATTGCTTCCTTATAAGACGAAGGTGTAATTTCAATTAAGAAAGTAAAGAAGTCTTCACCAAAGTTTTTCTCAAAGCGAGTTCTCTTACTTCTTCTTAATTCAGGTATAGGATCAGGTTCTACAGGATCTAAACTATAATGCAAATCAAATGCAGATATATGATCAGAAATATATGCATGATCAAAAGTAGACTGATAATCAGGGGTTGATCTAGAGATGCGAGTTTTGAAAGGAAAAATATTTTCAAAGAAAGTTGCATCTCTAGATTCAATCAAAGTGTCATTGGAAATTTCAAAAATCTCAGAGTTGATCACTAGAAATCTATAGGTATTGCTATCTAAGAATATCCAATAAATATAGCATCTACAGTTTTAGGTCTAAACTTCTTTCTTTTAGGTTCAGGAATAGATACCTTAGCCAAGCACACCCACACTCGGAAGTAACTCAATCTAGGTGCTCTTCCTTTCCAAAATTCATAGGGTGTCTGGGTTCTATCCTTAGAGGAATCCTATTGAGGATATAACAAGCTGATAAAAGAGCCTCCCCCCACAAGTTCTGAGGTAGAACTTAAAATCATGGTATTAACCATGTCTAATAGGGTTCGGTTCTTTCTTTCAGCTACACCATTAGATTGAGGTGAGTATGGAGCAGTTACTTCATGAATTATTCCATGTTCCTCACAGAATAGGTTTAATTCATTTGAAGTATACTCGCCTCCTCTATCAGACCATAGAATTTTAATCCTCTTATCTAATTGGTTTTCAGCCTCAGCTTTAAAAGCTTTAAACTTATAGAGGACTTCATTTTTGGTCTTCAAGAGATAGGTGTAACAATACTTGGAGTAGTCGTCTATAAAAGTCACAAAGTAGCGACTTCCTCCACGGGTAGGTACTCTATTAGAATCACAGACATCACTAAGAATCAATTCAAGAATCTGGGTATCCCTATAAGGAACAGATTTAAAAGATTTCCTAGGCTGCTTAGCTTGGGTACAAATATCACCTTTAGATTTGGAATCAATCTTGAGTTTGGGTAAAAGATTAAGATTGGTCAATTTCAGAATTGATTTAAGGTTCACATGCCCTAATCTGCCATGCCATACATCACAAGATTCAGTATTTAACGCAATAGAAGAAGAAGTAGAAATTGAAGAAGAAGACTTTTTATTATCAACAAAAGAAAGTACATTCAATTTGAACAAACCCTCAGATACAAAACCTTTTCCAATAAACATTTCCCCCGTAGAAATTACAACTTTAATAGATTCAAGTACAATCTTATAACCTATTGCACTAATAGTGATCCACTAATCAGGTTCCGTCGGATATCGGGAACATGCTGCACATTGTGAAGGATCAAAGTCTTTCCAGAAGTTAACTTCAGTTTGACTGTTCCAATCCCCAGCACATTGACAGCTTTTCCGTCTCCAACAGTCACACATCCTCCACCTGAGTCCTGATAGGAGGAGAATAGGGACGTATTAGTACAAACATGGACATTGGCTCCTGAATCTAACCACCAATCTAAATCATGATAGGTGAGGTTAACATTAGGTATAAAAGAGACTGACCTAAAAGTGGAGTTCGAAGGTTCAGCTTCAACCATGTTGACTTGAGGTTTAGGATAATTGTTCTGATTATTTTGGCCCTTCTTGTAGACAACCTTCTCTTTCTTCCGATAAAAACATTTTGAAGCAAAATGATTGTCCCGGCCACAGACATAACAGAATCCATCATTCTTCTTATTCCCACTAGATTGGTTGGTGTTGGGTTTATGGGTATAGTTTTGGTTTCGGTTTGGGTTCTTACCCTTAATGTCACGCCCCGGGGTCGAAACTGCGACCTGGGCTCGCTAACAGATCCGCCATCTGTACGGAAACTGCCGTACAGACGAAGCGTCTAACCTGCAAAAGACAGAACTACAGCTATACAGATATCAGAGCGGGTAATAAAAGCTGTAATATAAAATCTCACTACTAAAAGCTGAACATAAATACAAGTCTATCTCCCGAATACAAGATGATACAAATAGAAAACAACCTATACAACATCTAAAAATCCACAGGGGAGATAGCTAAGATTAGAAAATCAATACATGATCAACTCCCACAGTCCGGGATGGTACATCTACCTCACTCTAAAGTAATAATGATGGTAGGGAACTATCACGCGACTCCCTGTCCTCGGTCCGTCAAGCCAGCTCGGGCAGGAACGGAAGAAAGCCTCAGCAACCTGTCACCGACAAAGGGTGTGAGAACTACATCCTACAGTAGTTCTCAGTGGGTACCGTCTCCAAGAACCACGGTCTGCCCACTAAGTCTACTAGAGGCATAAGATAACAGAATGAAACTGGAATAATGAAAGAATAAGCTGAAAAATATCTACAGCTATCATGCCTCTATCTACTATGCTCAACGAGAAAGAACACAGATGATGGTATGCATCCACTCAATACTGACACTATGTCATAAGTACTATGCTCAAAGGTATAACCGATCTATGACACATGATATGCATACTCTCTCACATAACACCCAATCTCTATGACTGCCACATAGGGTCCAGTCAAGCCTGCGCCTGTCGAGTAGGATCGCACCTACCCACCACCACACATCCACATGAGGACGGGATTTACGTGGGGCGTCCTGTCCGACTATCTCAAGCGAACTCTAGTGTATCAACTAGTCGCATCATCGCAGCCTCGTCAGGCTCGGTATCATCATCGCACCCGGGGCGTAGCTCGAGGGGAGCGACCCCACCGAACTCAAGTAAGTCAAGTATCTCAAACTGGCAAAAAGCCGATCGGTATCACGATGCTCAAACAAAACTCAATCTCACAACACTATCTCAGCTATGTCGGAGAACCCTCTACGACTCAAGCTCACAGAGCTAACTACACAGCTGCAAGTACCACAAGGCTGGGACCGCCGCCACTCCCAACGGCTCCCACAACGACACCCCACTCATAAGCGAGAGGAGCCGACTGACGCGGCAAAGGTCCGAGAATCCCGATAGACCGGTGCCTAAAACCCCAATCAAACAAGAACAGACTCTAGGCTCAGCCTATCGAAGTTCTCGATCTTTTACCGTTCAGGGATTCGGCCCCTCTCGGTTAAAGTGGGCAACTATCTCAACTCAAACTCATAACTCACGGCTGGAGATGCTCCACAGCTAGAACTGCACAGAGTCCGAAAACCCCGGGAGTCTACTACCTACGACCCCAATCAAACAAGAACCGGCTATAGGTGTCGCCTCCCGTTGTTTTCGGCCCAGGACGAAATCAGCCCTTAGAACCCAGATCCCCCACCCTGGCGGATGAGGGAATTTAGTAAAAAGATAAGCTTTATAAAGAAATATCATTTCTCCTCAACCCCCTTGGGGTGAGGGTAAAATTTACTCTTTTGAAAACTATCTTAAATTGAGAAAAACCAGCTTTTATGGATTTTAGTTCTTGAGAAAATCAGTTGAAAACGAGTTTGTTTCCCGAACTCCCAAGGGTGACACCTTCGCCCAATCAAACAAGAACAAGCTCCGGCGACCCTTAGGAATACGGAAGGAAAACACTGGTATACCAAAATCATGAGAGTTCAAAAGCATTCTGGGTTCAAGGTCCTGATAGCATGCGTACTCCACGATCACAACGTGGTAGTAACGAGAAAATGACGTCACAACTAGAAACCCGGGACCACCGTTTACTCTAAACGGTTCCCAAACCACCAACGCTGGCCTAACACAGCCACCAGACCCCACTCAGCCCCCAGGCCCGAGTGAAACACCCATCCCACAAAACTCTGACCGCTCGGCCCACTACCCGGCCCTACCCGGAGGAACTCTATGTCCAGAAGGAAATGCCATGCGTGGGGATGTCTAAAGCACAAAAGAACCTAGCCCAGATTAAGGTTCTCTATTGGTCTGGTTGAACACATGCAACATATGACGGGGGTGCTAGTCAAGTTCCAAGAAACACCTTAAACTAGCATGCAATCCTATTATAATAGAATTAGAAGGAAGTCCGAAGACTTGGAGGGAAAAACCAACCCACCTCGGATCGCCACCAATTGCTTGTCGACACTTGCAATTGGCTCAGCGGGCTTACCTTGCCTCCAAGAGGTCCGCACGCCAACCGAAGCACGATGCCGGAACCCGCGCGCAAAACGGAGTCACAAGGTCGCGTCCCAGAAAAAGTCCCAAGGCAAGTCCGCGGTCTCACGCGGCAGAAAGCTCACAACCGGCCTCGGCGGAAGCTAAAAACAACACTACAACTGCCAGGAAAGAAAGAACCGCAAAATCAGACAAAACGGTCAAAAACCAAGCATCCGGCGACGAAAAACAGCCTCCGTTAGCGAAAAACAGCGCGCGGCGTGAAAACAGCCCTTCATCGGCGAAAAACAGCGCACGGCGCGAAAGACAACCTTCGTCGGCGAAAAACAGCTCACGGCGGCGAAAACAGCGGTCGACGGCGAAAAACAGCTCGACGGCGAAAACAGCACGCGGCGGCAAAAACAGCGGTCGACGGCGGCGAAAAACAGCGGTCGACGGCGAAAAACAGCGTCGACGGCGAAAAACAGCTCGCGGCGGCGAAAAACAGCGGTCGACGGCGAAAAACAGCGGTCGACGGCGAACGGCGGAAAAACGGGGCCGGCACGCAAAACGAGGCATCGCCGAAGTCCCGGGGCACGCCGAACGGCGAAAACCCCAGCCGCGCGGCCCGGGAGGCCGGCCGCGCGGCACACGGCCCAAGCCGAGCAGCGCAGGGGCTGCTGCGCGGCGCCGGAGCGCGCCGCGCAGCGCCCCTGCGGCGCTGCGCGCGGCGCCCAGCGGCGCTGTGCGCAGCGCCAGCGGCGCCCGCGCAGGCCCGCGCGGGGCCCGCGGTGCCTGCGCGCGGCCCCTGCCGCGCGCGCGCCTGCGCGCGGCCAAGCAGCGCCGCGCGCAGCGGCGGCGAAAAACTTCAAAAAAAAAATTTAAAAAAATTTCAAAAAAATTACAATAAATTTAAAAACCCCTTCTTTCTTTTTTCCTCACCAAATAAAATTTTCAAAAAATCCCTAAAACACCAAAAATCCCCAAAGCTCAAAATAAATTGCAAAAACCATAATTTTTTTGCTCTAAAAATTTCTAACAAAAAACCCATAGCTCCAAGCAAAATCCCAAGCTTAAAAAACATGGTTCAAAATCAAATCCAAGAATTCCAAAGCTCTATGATAAAACCCAAGCTCAATTAATTAAAAGAAAAAAATCCAAAAACTAACCTCCACAAGCACAAACTCCAAATCCACCTGGTTCTTGCTCCAACTTCCTCCTCTTCTTCTTCTTCTTCTCTTCTTCTCCTTTCTTCTTCTCTCTTTCTTCCCTTCTCTTTTTCCCTGCTTCGTGGGAGCTACAGAGGGAGGAAAAGGGTTGGTGATGGAGAGGGAGGTGAGGCCACCCAAGGTGAGGTTACCTCCCAAAGAGCTTAGACCACTAATTAACTCCCTAATTAAGCCAAGCTTAATTAGCAAGCAGCCACCTCCACTGCCACCCAACAAGGAGCTCACTTAATTATTAATCCATCAATTATATTAATAAAATAATGCAAAAAGCCCAACTCCAACTCACTTTTTGCCTTCGGGCCCTCCGCCGCTGCCCGGAACCACACGAACCCCGCTGTAAATCGAAAATACACGTGTCCACAGCTTTTTCTCTTCAAAAAGCTCATCCGTTGAGTCGGGGTGCTCAAATCAAATACCGGCTCCCGAAATTCCCAGTTCCGACTCACTTTTTGCCTCCGGATCTCCCGCGTCAGTCCGGAACCTCCCGAACTTCGCTGTAAACTGAATATATTCCTGTTCCAAGTGTTCCCATATTTCCGGCGCTCCACTGTGAAGTCGGTAATTCCCAAATCTCATCCACAATCGGCATACAAAGCCCGGAAAAATCCCGAATCGAGCTGGAGCTTCTGCGTTGATCCAAATCAACCCGGCATCAACTGTAAACTCAGATGCAACATGTCCGAGGCAATCTCACCACTCCAGGCCATCATATGTGGTCGGCGCGCTGTCCGAAGTCCCAGTACTCTACACTCTCCCCTCCTTCCAAAGGTTTCGTCCTCGAAACCCAAAACACACCCCCTACCACCAGAAACCTACCTCAGGAACATCATCAACCCCAACTCTCTATTTGAAAAGCCGCCGAAAATAGCGAAAAGTCCGAAATTTCCAAAGGACCGATGCCTTCACCCCAATCAAACAAGAACAGGTTCCAGCATCGTCTCCATTTCCGGAGTAGTCCTTCGAAATTTTCGTCCCGTTCGCCAGTTTCGGTGTTAAAACGAGAAAACAAGGAGAGAGGTGTTGACGCTGTCCCTGCTGTGGCCGCAATCCAAAACTACACTCCATCTACTCAAACCATGTAGGGGGTGCAAAAACTCCAGTCTCAACAACTAGGAAGGGGGTATCACAACTGGTACCAAGCGACCTGCTATCCTAGTGCCCTCCAAACGGGTAGCCCAACTCATCCTCTCAATGTGGGTGGTCGTCGCCCTGGCTGCCGCGACGTCGTGGCCTCATCTGGCTGGCAGTAAGTCGGAGGAGCTCCTTCATCTGGGAGAGGTAGCGGGGGTGCTGTTGCAAGCGGCATCACTGTAAGTACTGCTCGAGGGCATGCTGCCTGAAAATGACCAGTCTGTCCACACGAAGAGCATCGTCCCTGCTTATAGTCACACTGCTGCACTGCATGTGGCCCACCGCAGATGACACACTCATCCTGATACTGCTGCTGGTGCCTCGGCTGTGGGGGACCTCCTGATCTCTGTCTCCTCTGAAATCCACGGCCTTCAGACTGGGGTTGTGACGGCCTCGGGGGTCTCGATCTACTCGTCTGTCCAAAATCAGGCGGTACTGAATGCCTCTCCCTGGAGCTGGTCCCTGGCGCTCCGTCCCTCTCTGACATAGTCGCTGTCCCTCGGGAAACCCATCGAGCACGCTCTATCGCTGCATCTAGAGTTGGTGACCGATGTGAATGAACAAGGTGGTAAATATCCTGGTGCAGTCCTCTCTCAAACAAAT
Organism: Tillandsia fasciculata; assembly: GCA_029168755.2. Taxonomy (NCBI): domain Eukaryota; kingdom Viridiplantae; phylum Streptophyta; class Magnoliopsida; order Poales; family Bromeliaceae; genus Tillandsia; species Tillandsia fasciculata. The sequence continues at coordinate 247,343 of JAQOTM010000133.1, forward strand.
CCACCCTCTGGGCCTCATCTGGGGCGACATGTGGCACACTGTTCAACAACTTCTGGAACTCCCGAATGTACTCCTGAAGTGGTCGATCACCCTGCTGCAATCGTCGGAGATCCCCTTCTAGTTTCTGCTTTGCACTATCGGGAAAGTAGGCCCCGCGTAGCAAAGCCCGAAACTCAGGCCACGTCATCAACTGAACTCCTGGCGGTCCAACTGGGCGGACTCGACGCCACCAAATCTCGGCGTCCTTTTCCAAATAGTGCGCCCCCAAATGTACCTGGTGCTCATCCTTGATGAAGAGGTTCTCAAATAATTTCTCCATTGCCGCGATCCAATTCTCAACATCCCACGGCTCTGAACTCTGCCCTGAAAATCGCGGGGGATGGAACTGGTTGATATAAGCTAGCCTGTCGATGAGCTCCCTTTGCTCAGCCTCTGTCAAAGGAGCGATCTGTGACAAGGTCGACGAAGTCGCTGCTGGGGGCGCTGCTGAAGATGTCCTCTGCTCAAACAGTCTCATCAACCGATCCATATTTTCTCCTTGGAGCTTGGCTGCCTCCTCCTGGCGTTGCAACGCCTCTGTCATCTGGGCCACCTGAGCCCGTAGCTCCTGGGCCTCAATCTGCCTGGCCCGCTCGGCCTCTCGCCGCTCGGGCTCCTCATCCAAGGTCGAACGCCCTCTCGTCGCTGCACGACGTCTCGGCGGCATCACAGGTAACTCTGCAACAAATACAAACGTCAGGACGTAATAACCAAACGACCCAATCCAGCGAGAGTCTAGAACTTGTTATCCTTCCAAAAGTATTATGTTGTCTGCAGCCAACATAATCACTTTGAGCGAATAACAAGCAAAATCACTCATCCCATTCCTTGGGAGAGGTAAAAACTCAATCAGGACTCTCGCTAAAGTCACGACTCTCACGTAGTCATCCTAATGTCCAACCACAATAGCCTAGGGTTTCTAAGTCCTCAACGACCTACAACCTAGGCTCTGATACCACTCTAATCTGTCACGCCCCGGGGTCGAAACTGCGACCCGGGCTCGCTAACAGATCCGCCATCTGTACGGAAACTGCCGTACAGACGAAGCGTCTAACCTGCAAAAGATAGAACTACAGCTATACAGATATCAGAGCGGGTAATAAAAGCTGTAATATAAAATCTCACTACTAAAAGCTGAACATAAATACAAGTCTATCTCCCGAATACAAGATGATACAAATAGAAAACAACCTATACAACATCTACAAATCCACAGGGGAGATAGCTAAGACTAGAAAATCAATACATGATCAACTCCCACAGTCCGGGATGGTACATCTACCTCACTCTAAAGTAATAATGCTGGTAGGGAACTATCACGCGACTCCCTGTCCTCGGTCCGTCAAGCCAGCTCGGGCAGGAACGGAAGAAAGCCTCAGCAACCTGTCACCGACAGAGGGTGTGAGAACTACATCCTACAGTAGTTCTCAGTGGGTACCGTCTCCAAGAACCACGGTCTGCCCACTAAGTCTACTAGAGGCATAAGATAACAGAATGAAACTGAAATAATGAAAGAATAAGCTGGAAAATATCTACAGCTATCATGCCTCTATCTACTATGCTCAACGAGAAAGAACACAGATGATGGTATGCATCCACTCAATACTGACACTATGTCATAAGTACTATGCTCAAAGGTATAACCGATCTATGACACATGATATGCATACTCTCTCACATAACACCCAATCTCTATGACTGCCACATAGGGTCCAGTCAAGCCTGCGCCTGTCGACTAGGATCGCACCTACCCACCACCACACATCCACATGAGGACGGGATTTACGTGGGGCGTCCTGTCCGACTATCTCAAGCGAACTCTAGTGTATCAACTAGTCGCATCATCGCAGCCTCGTCAGGCTCGGTATCATCATCGCACCCGGGGCGTAGCTCGAGGGGAGCGACCCCACCGAACTCAAGTAACTCAAGTATCTCATAACTGGCAAAAAGCCAGGCTCAGCAGGCTATAGTCCACGATCAAACTGATCGGTATCACGATGCTCAAACACAACTCAATCTCACAACACTATCTCAGCTATGTCGGAGAACCCTCTACGACTCAAGCTCACAGAGCTAACTACACAGCTGCAAGTACCACAAGCTGGGACCGCCGTCACTCCCAACGGCTCCCACAACGACACCCCACTCATAAGCGAGAGGAGCCGACTGACGCGGCAAAGGTCCGAGAATCCCGATAGACCGGTGCCTAAAACCCCAATCAAACAAGAACAGACTCTAGGCTCAGCCTATCGAAGTTCTCGATCTTTTACCGTTCAGGGATTCGGCCCCTCTCGGTTAAAGTGGGCAACTATCTCAACTCAAACTCATAACTCACGGCTGGAGATGCTCCACAGCTAGAACTGCACAGAGTCCGAAAACCCCGGGAGTCTACTACCTACGACCCCAATCAAACAAGAACCGGCTATAGGTGTCGCCTCCCGTTGTTTTCGGCCCAAGACGAAATCAGCCCTTAGAACCCAGATCCCCCGCCCTGGCGGATGAGGGAATTTAGTAAAAAGATGACCTTTATAAAGAAATATCATTTCTCCTCAACCCCCTTGGGGTGAGGGTAAAATTTACTCTTTTGAAAACTATCTTAAATTGAGAAAAACCAGCTTTTATGGATTTTAGTTCTTGAGAAAATCAGTTGAAAACGAGTTTGTTTCCCGAACTCCCAAGGGTGACACCTTCGCCCAATCAAACAAGAACAAGCTCCGGCGACCCTTAGGAATACGGAAGGAAAACACTGGTATACCAAAATCATGAGAGTTCAAAAGCATTCTGGGTTCAAGGTCCTGATAGCATACGTACTCCACGATCACAACGTGGTAGTAACGAGAAAACGACGTCACAACTAGAAACCCGGGACCACCGTTTACTCTAAACGGTTCCCAAACCACCAACGCTGGCCTAACACAGCCACCAGACCCCACTCAGCCCCCAGGCCCGAGTGAAACACCCATCCCACAAAACTCTGACCGCTCGGCCCACTACCCGGGCGAGGAACTCTATGTCCAGAAGGAAATGCCATGCGTGGGGATGTCTAAAGCACAAAAGAACCTAGCCCAGATTAAGGTTCTCTATTGGTCTGGTTGAACACATGCAACATATGACGGGGGTGCTAGTCAAGTTCCAAGAAACACCTTAAACTAGCATGCAATCCTATTATAATAGAATTAGAAGGAAGTCCGAAGACTTGGAGGGAAAAACCAACCCACCTCGGATCGCCACCAATTGCTTGTCGACACTTGCAATTAGCTCAGCGGGCTTACCTTGCCTCCAAGAGGTCCGCACGCCAACCGAAGCACGATGCCGGAACCCGCGCGCAAAACGGAGTCACAAGGTCGCGTCCCAGAAAAAGTCCCAAGGCAAGTCCGCGGTCTCACGCGGCAGAAAGCTCACAACCGGCCTCGGCGGAAGCTAAAAACAACACTGCAACTGCCAGGAAAGAAAGAACAGCAAAATCAGACAAAACGGTCAAAAACCAAGCATCCGGCGACGAAAAACAGCCTCCGTTAGCGAAAAACAGCGCGCGGCGTGAAAACAGCCCTTCATCGGCGAAAAACAGCGCACGGCGCGAAAGACAACCTTCGTCGGCGAAAAACTGCGGCCGGCGGCGAAAAACAGCTCACGGCGGCGAAAACAGCGGTCGACGGCGAAAAACAGCGGTCGACGGCGAAAAACAGCGCTCGTTAGCGGCGGAAAACAGCACGCGGCGGCAAAAACAGCGGTCGACGGCGGAAAACAGCGGTCGACGGCGAAAAACAGCGGTCGACGGCGAAAAACAGCGGTCGACGGCGAAAAACAGCTCGCGGCGGCGAAAACAGCGGTCAACGGCGAAAAACAGCGGTCGACGGCGAAAAACGGCGGAAAAAAACGGGGCCGGCACGCAAAACGAGGCATCGACGAAGTCCGGGGCACGCCGAACGGCGAAAACCCCAGCCGCGCGGCTCGGGAGGCCGGCCGCGCGGCACACGGCCCAAGCCGAGCAGCGCAGGGGCTGCTGCGCGGCGCGCCGCGAGCGCGCGGCGCTGCGCGCGCGCGCGCGCTGCGCGCGCGCGCGCCGCGCTGCGCGGCGCGCCCGCGCGGCCCGCCCGCGCAGGCCCGCGCGCGGCCGCGGTGCGCGCCGCGCGGCGCCTGCGCCCGCGGCCTGCGCGCGGCCATGCGCGCGGCCTGCGCGCGGCCCCTGCGCGCGCGCTTGTGCGCGGCCAGGCAGCGCCGCGCGCAGCGGCGGCGAAAAACTTCAAAAAAAAAATTTTAAAAAATTTCAAAAAAATTACAAAGCTCTATCAAAAAATAAAATCCCCAAGCTCAATAAATTAAAAAATCTAAAAATAACTAAAAACTAACCTCCACAAGTTCAAAAACTCCAAATCCACCTTGGTTCTTGCTCCAACTTCCTCCTCTTCTTCTTCTTCCTCTTCTCTTCTTCTTCTCTTCTTTCTTCTCTTCTCCTCTTTTCCCTTCTCTTTTTCCCTGCTTCGTGGGAGCTACAGAGGGAGGAAAAGGGTTGGTGATGGAGAGGGAGGTGAGGCCACCCAAGGTGAGGTTACCTCCCAAAGAGCTTAGACCACTAATTAACTCCCTAATTAAGCCAAGCTTAATTAGCAAGCAAGGGGGATTAAATAAAAAGTAACAAAACCACTTACCTCTAATCCAAAACCCCACAGCCACCTCCACTGCCACCCAACAAGGAGCTCACTTAATTATTAATCCATCAATTATATTAATAAAATAATGCAAAAAGCCCAACTCCAACTCACTTTTTGCCTTCGGGCCCTCCGCCGCTGCCCGGAACCACACGAACCCCGCTGTAAATCGAAAATACACGTGTCCACAGCTTTTTCTCTTCAAAAAGCTCATCCGTTGAGTCGGGGTGCTCAAATCAAATACCGGCTCCCGAAATTCCCAGTTCCGACTCACTTTTTGCCTCCGGATCTCCCGCGTCAGTCCGGAACCTCCCGAACTTCGCTGTAAACTGAATATATTCCTGTTCCAAGTGTTCCCATATTTCCGGCGCTCCACTGTGAAGTCGGTAATTCTCAAATCTCATCCACAATCGGCACACAAAGCCCGGAAAAATCTCGAATCGAGCTGGAGCTTCTGCGTTGATCCAAATCAACCCGGCATCAACTGTAAACTCAGATGCAACATGTCCGAGGCAATCTCACCACTCCAGGCCATCATATGTGGTCGGCGCGCTGTCCGAAGTCCCAGTACTCTACACTTAAAGCCTTTACCCTTAGGTTTAAAATTTTTACCTTTGGGTTTAGACTCAAGGCTTTGGTTCGAAATCTCGATCAGGTTTATGTTTGATCTGTTATTGGTCAGTTTAACCTCCCTAAGTCGATATTGGTCTTCTATTCTAATAGCTTGAATTACAGATCTAGGTTGAAGAGTTCCCTGGGTTCTTCTAAGTTCATGCGCAAATTTTGACCAGGAAGAAGGTAATTTGTCCAATAGGCAGGTAGCTTGATAGGTATCATCTAAACTTGAACCATTTCTGTTAATCTCTTGGACAAAATTCTGAAATTGGTGAATTTGATCGTTTACAGGAATGTTCTCTACCATTCTAAAATTGTTAAAATCAGTAATGGTGAATCTAGTAGCGCCTTCATTATCTCTAATGTAAGCATCTTCTAGAGCACACCATAAATCTTTTGCGGTTAGGTATTTCCTATATGTTTCATATAGTTTATCGGATAGGCAACTTAGTATTCTAAATCTACAATGAAATTCAATTTCCTCGGGGGATCTGTCAGATATAGGTTCAGTAACTGAGGTAGTAGCAGATTTCGAAGAATCAACAGGAGCAGAAGAAACTTTAGAAGTAGGATAAGGAGGTGCTTTGCCAATTGCAGTTATAAGGCCTAAGGTAATTAACCAAGCCTCTAACTGTTATTGCCACCTCAAAAATCCTACCCCTCTAAATTTTTCTGGCTTAAGGCTAGAAGAATCATCATAAGTCATTTTTGACAATCTAGTTGAGGGAATAATGAAATTCAAAATGATAAGAATGAGCTGCAAAAAAGGTTCAAAAAACTTTTTTAGAAAAACATACAAGTTGATTAAGGTTTCTACCCTAGTCATCCAAAATATTTTAAGTGTTCAAGTTTTTAATATTAATCTTTTATCTCAGTTGGTTCAATAGCAAACAGATGACCCAAACAATTAAAAGTTTGAATTTGATTTAAATATTTTCGGATATAAATGCAATCAAATAAAATATGTAAGCTGCAGGAAAAGATATAAGATTGAACTAAAAAATATAAAGGATGGTTGTAGGTTCGAATCCTACTTAAAACAAATTTTAAAAAAAAATTACTGTAGGTAAAACAATATATATTTATATGTTTTTTTTTTCTGTAGCTAAAAACAGTAAATTAATTTATTTTTATTTTTTTCTGTAGATAAAAACAGTAAATAATTTTTTTTTTATGTATATATATTTTTACTGTAGCTAAAAACAGTAAATAAAATTTATTTTATATATATTTTTAAAGTCAAGAAAAGAGAGCAAATAAATTACAATAATCTATATGCAATTAAAATTTTAAAATGCTAATCCCAGTGTGTTTAAGTTTGAATACCAATCAAACAAACAAGTTGACAACACAATTATATGTAATATGCAATATTTTTTTTCCGGATTAGCACTCGTTAGATCTTAATCACAATCAAATCTGAATTACACCTTATACTGTTAGGAAAATAAATCGCACTAAATCTGATTGTGATTAAATTATCTAACTATTTTTATGATTAAATTTGAATAACAGAACTTATCTTTAATCGTTATGAAAATTCTAGAAATTGTAGTATAAAGAAGTCGAAATAAATTAATCCGGAAGCGTGCACGGCACTGCCCTAAGGTGTATTTCCGTCCTTCGTGCGGATTAATCGAAGATACCACCCCAAGGTACGACCGGAACTCTCCTTCCTACGAGCACGACCGTGGAAGAAGTTGACGAAGTTTTTTTCAACACCCAATAATAGAAAATAAAAACGAAGCAAAAGAGAATATTAGATGAAGTAAATATTTTTCTCAATCCTTCTCTCTTGTATTCTTTGTTTTCTTTCATATATTACTACTGTAAAACAGTAAGCAATATATATAGAGAGGTGGCAATAAATGTCCAACGTTACTATTGCAACGTTGCTATTGCAATGTTCAATCCAGAGAGAGTTACACTTTTGCTTTAAAAGCATTTAAAACAGAATTAATGAGAATTAAAACTTATTAAATAATAATAAATAAGAATAAATTAATTAATTAATTAAAGCATATATTATTATTGGAGATTTTGAATTTCATTCTATCATAATCATCAGTCCCCATACTGTTACGGCTTTTTGGTGTTGGCACATTTCGTGAGTCAAGTCAGTAAGTTGAGTCGGAGTCTTAAAGGAATCAATTTGTCAAATCAGCCTTCGAAGACTCGTTGAAGATTCAACATGAGCCCAAGTCAACTCTCAGGTATGATTAAATATAGCTCATGGTGATTAAAGTTCATTTATAATCATTGGAAACAGAAAATTAATGAAAACCGGTTTAGACTTGGTTTTAGGAACTTGGTTTTAACTTATAACTTGTTTTAAGTTTGGACTCCGGTACTGGGTTTGTTTTGGATAAAGTTTATCTTGGAAAAATCAGTTTTTACATTGCGTACCGGAACCACACTTGAAGTTCCTCTAACCCGACACAGAATTTTCTGTAAATTGCATTGCGTACCGGAACACGGACTCGCGTACCGGAACACAATAGAAAAATCTGTGTTTTGCACCATTGCGTACCGGAACACGATATTTGGTACCGGTACACAATGCCCTCTCGGGAAAAGTTTCCTAAACCGACTCTAATATGTTTCCAAGGGCTATAAATAGACATTTAGGGTTTCTCAAGAACGTGGGTTCAATACCGATCAATTTATAAAACACTTGAGAGCAACCCTAGAGGCTAGGTTTTTATCGTTCTTCTTTATAGCCTCTTTTAGGTCAATTCGACGGTTCTTCCAAGATCTATCTTTTGTCGAATTGATCTAATCTTTGCTTAGAGATTTTTCCCATGGATCTTCATTGATAATCTAAGCAAAGGATCACCATCGAAGCCAATATTCTTACCGGCTGAGTTTGCGTCGTGGATTCGACGTGGCACCGTGGATTCGGTGTGTTGAAGGCGTTTCGTGGATTCGAAACGTGTGCTCGTGGATTCGAGTGGCGTTCGTGGATTCGAACGTGTGCAGTGGACGTGCAAACGGTGGAGCGCAAGGTCCGAAGAAATTGAAGGAGGGGTTGAATCCGTGGAGACGGTAATCACCTTGTTATTCTTCGTTTCTTAGTGGATTGTTATTGCGTGGACATCCAACCGGTCAGCGCAAGGTCCGAAGAACTTGAAGGAGGGGTCGAGTCCGTGGAGTCGGTAATCACCTTGTTATTCTTCAATTCTTAGTGGATTGTTATTGCGTGTTGGTCCCGTGGTTTTTCTCCTGGATTGGAGTTTCCACGTAAATCTCGGTGTGTTGATTTTTATTTTCCGCATTATTTTTTATTTTTGCACTGAGATTGGTTTTTATAATATTACACCTATTCACCCCCCTCTAGGTGTTTGATAGTACCTATTTAGATCCTTGTGGATCCTAAATAACTCTACAATTGGTATCAGAGCGGGTTTTAGGTTTATCTATCATAATGGGTGAAAGTGGTAATATTTTTAGACCTCCTCTTTTTGATGGGACCAATTATGCATATTGGAAAATGCGGATGAGAGCTTTTCTCATCTCAATTGATGAGCGTGTTTGGCAAACCGTGGAATACGGTTGGGAGCATCCTGTTGAGGAAGTAGGAAATTCTACTACCCCAAAACCTCGCTCAAGATGGTCTAAAGAGGAAATCGAAAGATCTTCTTACAATGGGAAAGGTATGAACGCTTTTTTAATTCTCTTTCCTCGACTGAGTTTACGAGAATTTCCGCGTGTGAAACCGCGAAGGAAATTTGGGATATTCTCAAAATTACACATGAGGGTACTAATCTTGTAAAAATTCAAAAGCTCCAGATGCTTACTAGTCAATTTGACTCTATTCATATGGAAGAGCATGAATTGTTTACAGATTATTACACTAGACTTCAAGATGTAATTAATACATGTGCTAATTTGGGAGAAAAGATCCCGGAGTCGAAAATTGTAAGAAAGATTCTTCGGACTCTTCCGGAACGGTTTAGGGCAAAGGTTACCGCCATTGAAACCGTTAGTCATCCGGATGAGATGAGTGTAGAGGAATTAGTAGGTGCTTTGCAAACTTATGAGATGACTTTTCCTACTAATCAAAATTCTTCCAAGTCTTCTTCTAAGCTTACAGGTATTGCATTCAAATCAACAAAGGAAGAAGATGACGAATCGAGTTCCGACGATGAAATCTCTTTTGCCGATTTTGAAGAACAACTGGCGCGGATCACAAAGAAATTTCGTCGGAAATTTTGGAAGAATCGAACCGATGGATCTTCATCCACGAAACCATCTAAAGGATCATCGGGTTCTAAATCCTCTAAACTCAAAGGCGTTGCAAAACCTTCTAAAGAAAAAGAAAATGATGATTTCGAAGGGGAAATCCGATGCTATCGATGTAGAGGCTACGGCCATATTTCAACGGATTGTCCTTCTAAGAAATCATACAAAAAGAAGGCTTTGCAAGCAAATACTTGGGACGATTCTAGTTACGATGAATCGACCTCAAGTGAAGAGGAAAAAGAAAAAATTGTTGCTTCTCATGCCTCTCAAATTCCCTCTTCTAAATTGTGCTTATCATCTTTAGTCACTGACTCTATTCCTTTGATTTTGCATGAAACATCAACATCCGGAGGAGAGTCATCAAGTGAGGGGGAGTCGGACGAAGAAGAACTCGTTGAGGCATACCAACAACTTCTTGCGGAATCAAAGAAGATGGCCAAACTTAACAAGAAGTTGAGGAAGCAACGACAAGAAGTTCAAGACGAGAATCAAGCTTTAAAGATCAAACTTCATGATCTCGAGGAGGAACATGGACGGGTTTTAGACAACAATAGAATCCTCCAAGAAAAGCTAAACCAATCGGAGACAAACGCTAAATCATATATGGACAAGATTGGTTTTCTTGAAAAGCAGTTTGAAGAAATTCATGTCACCAACCAAGCTTTGACCAAGCAAGTTCATCAACTTAAATCCGACATACAAAGGCTTTCAACCGGTTCCAAGAAACTTAATTGTATGTCCGGATTAGGTCAAGCAAGCAAGGTTGGTTTGGGATTTAAAAAGGACCAAACTGCACATGCTTCAAGTTCCACAATAAAATCGAAAGGAAGGACATGTCACCTTTGTGGACTTGAAGGACATTTGGTGAAGAATTGCCCGAAAAAGAGAAAGAAGAATTCTTCGGCAACTTCATCTACAGAGCGAACTCAACGGATTCAAAAGACACATCAAGTCAAAGGAGTTCACTCAACCCACCAAAGGTCCGAGCCGCAACATCAATCATTCAAGTGGATCATTGCACGGCAAAGACCTAAGGTGGACCAACAGTCAAAGCTACCAACCCCCGGGCACAACGAATCAAGACAACCCAAAATCCAGCGATTTTGGATTCGGAAAGGTGATATCTTTCCTTGTCTTAAGTTCTAAATAGCTTATGACTGTGTGTAATGCTTTGATTGGTTTTCCCTTCATATTTTTCTTAATCTCTGCATTACATGTTTTTCGATGCTCTTTGTTTTTATACTTTGTTCTTGAACAAAAGGGTTTCTAACGAACAAGTGCATTGAATAAAAAGGGGCTTCACGTTCATTCACTCCAAATTAAATTTTTCTTGGATTATCAACTTGACTCCATATTCATAATCTTGAAGACACTTCATTTAAAGGAGTTGTTTAATTGAGCATTGGCTAAATTGACTTTAATTGCATCCTTTCACGCATTTAGAAATTTATTATGCTTTTGATATCATAATATTTCAATGTTGCAATGATCATTTATGTTAATTAATTCATCTTTTAAGTGATCAAAGTCAATTTCTCTCTCAATGATCTCTTGGTATAGTCATTATCATATTTGATTGCTTAGTCGAGTATGAATTGCGAGATCAATCTTTGGTTGAATACCTTATATATTAAATAATTGATAGCCAATTGAGGGGGAGTCAATGAAATGTAAATATGCTCAAAAGATGTGGAAAGAGTTACATCCCAATGAGGAGTGTGAAAACTACCACCACATGGAGGAAAAGAAAAAGAAAAAGATACTCCATGAATGCAAAGCAAATTTTTGTTTCAAAAATGTTGATGAAATGCATAATGAAATATTTGACTCAGTCATATTTCATGGTTGGTATAAGGTGGGATTTTTGTTAAAAGATGCTCGAAGAGCCACTCCTTCAACAGATTGTCTAGATATATTATCTAACTTATCTGGGATTTCAAACATCTATTGATCTTTGTACTTCATTTTCTTTACCAAAATTGATGATTTGATAAAGGCATTACTCATAAGATCAGGTTAGATGTAATTGAAAGTGTTCAACTTTAAGAGTTTTAATTTCATAAATTTTCGTTTCATTTTTGAGTATTTTTGATAGATTTGGTATAATCTATTTCTTGTTGCATGAAACGATGACTTTTGTTTAAAGTTGATACGCTAAAGTGCTTACATACTCTTTCTGGTTATTATTTTTCTAAATTATTCTAATGAAAGAAATTTGGATTGAATGACATCTATGCAAATTCTTTGTTCTTCAAAGCACTTAAATGGTTTTCTTGATGGAATACAAATCGGTATTTGAAAAGATTTCAAAATTTGGATTTGTTTCAAGAAATTTTTGCTTTTTGGCTCTGTTGTTCCGGTACCTGCTTTTTAGTACCTGAAAATCCAATCCGGATTAGAAAATCCAATCCGGATCCCGAATGTGAATTTTTCTGGTTTTTCACTGGCGTACCGGTACTACTCTTTTAGTACCGGAACTACTTTGCGGATCCGGATTACCCCCTGTTTTACAATCCGGAACCCGAACGAAGGTTTTTCGGTTTTTACACTACGTACCGGTACGCGACTCCTTGTACCGGTACGCGGACTGGAATTCTTTATATTCCGAAACAACAATGTTTTTATTTCATCTCTCCCACTTCAAAACCCTCCCTCTCTCTCTCTAAAACATCTCTAAGGGGTTTTTCTTCAAGATCAAGTGATTTGTTGCACTCATTTGTAAGTTTCTACTTAGATCTTGGTTTCTCTAACTTCAAAACCCTAGTTTTTAGGTTTTGATGTTTTTTTTGGTTTTTTTTGAGTTGATCCTTACTCCAAATGAAATCTCTTGCTTAAATCACTCTTAATTCATGTTTAGAACATAAATGGTTGTTCTCTATGCGATTAGATTCATGTTTCCATGCTTATTTGCTTGAATCTAACATTTTCATGTGTTCTTAACATAGAAAAAATTGAGAATTAGGGCTTTTTGATGTAAATGAATTTTGAATGATGAATCATCACTTGTGACATGTTTAGAATGTTTCTTAGACATGTTTAAGCCTTTCTATAAGATCAAATCATAGTGCATTGTGTTCTTTGTAGGAAATGGCATGTTCATGGCTTCTTGCACTAGTGATCTTAATGGCCACTGGAAGTGGACGTGGTCGTGGTTCTGGAAAGAAGAAGGCTACCAAACGATCACGCAACGAGGATTCAACTAGCTCAGATTCTGAAAATTCCTCAGAATATGAAGAAGAAACAGTTCAAGGAAAGGGAAAAGCACCTATGGCTCCACGGAAAAAGAAGGGTGCGGATTCTCCTCCGCGTAGAAGTACCGGTGGACCGGTAATACGCGACCGCTCTCAACGGAGATCTAATGTTGATGAAAGTGAACCGCATGTGAGTGCAAAACGCCGTGCTAGATTTGCAAACCGCACATGCATTGGAGAGCGACACGTGAACTTTAATGAGCTATGTCGTGAGGTGCCAGACTTTGCAAGGATTTTGGAACGAAGCCATATTCGGCCACTTGGCAGCGTTCAACCTAAGATGGGTTTTTGTGTGGAGATCATCAGGGAATTCTATATGCAAGGTAACATACTTCAAAAAGACCATGACACCGGGGCCTTCGTCTTTGAAACAACAGTTAGAGGCGTCAAGTTTGACATTACTCCAGCAGTAATTGGTGCAAACCTTGGATTAGCTGTTGACACTACTGGTCTTTATTATACTGATGGAAACTTCCTACATGATACCCATTGGGATATGGTTGTGGACTCTATTTGCAAGACAGGGACGCACACGAACAGATCATATGTTGAATCAAAGGACCTAAAACCAGAGTATCATATTTTGTCCTTAATCGTATGCTACAACCTATTGCCCACACTGGGGACCAAAAGGATTCGATGGGATCGATTGTTACTTCTCTTTCTCCTTGGTCACCCGGAAAGTGCAAATGGAATTAACACCAACATTCCATTTCTCATTTGGCAGCAGATGGTGCATGTCATTGAAGGATCTAGACAACGTGACCTTCTACCGTATCCGATCTTGATTACGCGTATTCTGGAAGATCACGGAGTGGACATTACTTGTGCCAAATATGATTATGGCTTGGGGGCAATTGATGGAATCACTTTAGCCAAGTCAATTAGCACTTTGAAGACTTTTGGGCATACAAAAGCCTATGCAAGTGAAGCGACAGTGAGTGCACCACCTCGTCAAGAATCTCCTGAACCAGATGAGGTTGTAACTCTTCAAACCCTGCATCGGGATGTTCGTTCACTAAAGAAAAGGATGGAGCGAGGCTTCAAGAAACTTGAGGATAGCTTAAAGAAAATCTTCGATATCCTTGGATGCAAACATGATGATGTGGTCACTGGAGCAACTGCACCGAGTACATCTCACGGACCTACATCACATGAGGACGATGAAGATTCAGATCAGGATGAGTGATCTCTTTACCTTCTTGTTTTTGCTTTTTAGTTTCTTTTCACTTTGTGTTGAACAAGAACTCTAATGGGCATGTAACTAAGAACTTATCCTTCTAGTATGTTCTCTTTTTATTAACTGTTTGACAATTTGTGACAAAAAGGGGGAGAACGGAAATGATCGTAGGGGGAGAACACGATCACCAAGGGGGAGAACATGGAGAACATGTTGGAGATGCTCAAAATAGGGGGAGACATTGAAAGAGCCGAAAAACAAAAGAACCAAAAGGAAGACGGATCAAATGTAGGATTTTAATTTCTAATGACTAACATTTGATTGTGTTTGGAGTTTTGTTTTTGCAGGAATTACATCACTTTAAGACTCCAAGTCCTAAGTCATAGAGTTTGTTCTAGGACTGTTTGGTTCAAATGTATTTTGTATTTATTGGATCTTTCACGCAAAGAAAATCAATGTTCTGGTGATGACATTGAATTTCGATCTTTTGGTTTAAGATGAGTGACTTGAGAGTTTTTATGTATTTTTGGGTTTTGTCACGAAATTGCCAAAGGGGGAGATTGTTACGGCTTTTTGGTGTTGGCACATTTCGTGAGTCAAGTCAGTAAGTTGAGTCGGAGTCTTAAAGGGATCAATTTGTCAAATCAGCCTTCGAAGACTCGTTGAAGATTCAACATGAGCCCAAGTCAACTCTCAGGTATGATTAAATATAGCTCATGGTGATTAAAGTTCATTTATAATCATTGGAAACAGAAAATTAATGAAAACCGGTTTAGACTTGGTTTTAGGAACTTGGTTTTAACTTATAACTTGTTTTAAGTTTGGACTCCGGTACTGGGTTTGTTTTGGATAAAGTTTATCTTGGAAAAATCAGTTTTTACATTGCGTACCGGAACCACACTTGAAGTTCCTCTAACCCGACACAGAATTTTCTGTAAATTGCATTGCGTACCGGAACACGGACTCGCGTACCGGAACACAATAGAAAAATCTGTGTTTTGCACCATTGCGTACCGGAACACGATATTTGGTACCGGTACACAATGCCCTCTCGGGAAAAGTTTCCTAAACCGACTCTAATATGTTTCCAAGGGCTATAAATAGACATTTAGGGTTTCTCAAGAACGTGGGTTCAATACCGATCAATTTATAAAACACTTGAGAGCAACCCTAGAGGCTAGGTTTTTATCGTTCTTCTTTATAGCCTCTTTTAGGTCAATTCGACGGTTCTTCCAAGATCTTTCTTTTGTCGAATTGATCTAATCTTTGCTTAGAGATTTTTCCCATGGATCTTCATTGATAATCTAAGCAAAGGATCACCATCGAAGCCAATATTCTTACCGGCTGAGTTTGCGTCGTGGATTCGACGTGGCACCGTGGATTCGGTGTGTTGAAGGCGTTTCGTGGATTCGAAACGTGTGCTCGTGGATTCGAGTGGCGTTCGTGGATTCGAACGTGTGCAGTGGACGTGCAAACGGTGGAGCGCAAGGTCCGAAGAAATTGAAGGAGGGGTTGAATCCGTGGAGACGGTAATCACCTTGTTATTCTTCGTTTCTTCGTGGATTGTTATTGCGTGGACATCCAACCGGTCAGCGCAAGGTCCGAAGAACTTGAAGGAGGGGTCGAGTCCGTGGAGTCGGTAATCACCTTGTTATTCTTCAATTCTTAGTGGATTGTTATTGCGTGTTGGTCCCGTGGTTTTTCTCCTGGATTGGAGTTTCCACGTAAATCTCGGTGTGTTGATTTTTATTTTCCGCATTATTTTTTATTTTTGCACTGAGATTGGCTTTTATAATATTACACCTATTCACCCCCCTCTAGGTGTTTGATAGTACCTATTTAGATCCTTGTGGATCCTAAATAACTCTACACATACATGCATTAGCTGAGCTGAGACAGCTAATTCATCAGCACCAAGTAGCTAACATAATAAAGATACCCATTGTAATTCCAATTTTTGGCCTTGAGGTATTCTTGAACCCTTTTTCTTTTTGACTGGATTTGCTAAAGACAGCTGTGACGTTCCCAGGGGGTCACCCAAGAACTACTCTAGCTCTAGCAAAACGTGGTCACCCATCCTAGAACTACTCTAGCTCTAGCACTCATGTTCCTCATGAATGCTGTTGCAAAGTCACAACAGCAGAGAGGTATTATGGATTAAACAATTTGACAGTAAATAGTGGTATTACTCACCATTCTCATGAAATGTGTTTACGTCCACAGATAAAAACCATATAGGTTGAGTGTTGAATAATTGCTGAATTGCAAATTGGGAAAGATATTAAATATGTATTGTCATATTAGGAGTATCAACTTTTGGAGGTCCTTTCGTAGTTGACAGTGTTTCTGATAATTGAACATATAGAGATATTAGGAGTATACAGTTAGGATTTACGATGGTTGATCCTTAACTAAAAAACAACACAAATGTACTCCTCTTCTCTTTTTCCTTTCTGATCGAAATGTATGCCTAGTTGAATATGGAAAGAACAACAATATAAAGGGCCAGAGGTCATGCAACCTTCCAAGAGATATGTGAGGACAATAGCAAATAGAACACACGATAAAGAAAACAAAGTTAAACCTGACGATCTTCTTCACGCAATTCTGCTCTCTGTGTCCAAAATATAGCAAGTTCAGTCTCATGTAAGACCATCCCAAGGAGTGTTATGCTGTAAAGCTCTGCCACCTCCAAATAATCTTCAGCAGGCAGTATGCACTGCCGTATGCACCGACAGTCTTCTTCTCGTTCTTCTCTTAAAATATAAACGCCACCGTTTGTACATTTCCACTTAGCAAGGTAATCCTCAAAGATTGCTCCAAGATTGGATGTAAACCCTTCTGTTATTTGCATCCTATTGAAACTTTCAAATGTTACTATTTTCTGAATATAAGGGTATGAAGAAAGAAAAGCCTACAAACAATAGATTGACAAATGATTTCTGTAGCAAGAACCATAAATGCACGCCCTAAAATTGTACTTCTTACATTACCCTGTTGAGAAAAATTGAACAGGTACAGCAGCCACAGAACCATAAACCTCCTTAAGCTCCGCAAATAGTTGTGATATTCTGCAACGTTTTCCACAATGAAGTGAGCATTTAATAATAGAAATATTCACCTAAAATAGAGATTTGGAAGCTCACGGATTAGTATACAAGTAAACCATAATAATTGTGAAGAAAAAAAAAAAAGAAAATATATGAGCTGTTTATTTACACCTAATTCATATTTATAAAGTTGTTCAGAAACTGGCCGAATAACCAACATTAGCATTTGAAAACTTCTTTCTTCTTCTGCCTCTTTTTAACAAAGTAACCAACCCTTTTCCTATATCCATCCTAGTATGTGCATTAGGTAACATCATACCCTTCACCAGTGCGGGTTTTTCTTCTGCTCTGCCATCGACAGAAATTCTCATTCAAACTATTCTACACATGCTTGAAGCCCTTTTCCTAGTTAAGTGTTTTGAAGTGAAGCATATAATTTCCTATTAAAGCACTCGTGGAACATCAATACCGACCAAGCATAATCAAAAATCTACCAACCACGGAAAAACTAGACTCAAATTCATGTATCTAGCATGTTATTTATTCAACATGCAAAATATTGCCTGAATGACACAACCGCCTCTCCGTACCTCACACCTCACACCCTACCCAGAATCTCACTTTTAGTCTATTTCTCAATTGCCCTCTGCTCCTTGCTTCCAACTTGACGAATGAGAATGAGACGTAGATATAGTCGATAGATTCAACAACTACTTTTTCTTTTTTCCCCCTTAATTAAGAGAAAGGAAAAGAATGAGATACCTCCCCAGTTCCTTCAGTGACTGTATAAGCACCATTCCAGCTGCTTCGATCATTTCAACCAATTGAATATCATCAGTCGCTTGTTCTAATTGAGTAGTCTGAATATGCCGAACAATAGAAGCCGCCAGGGATGCAGCCTCCTCAAACATGTTGCCGACTAGGCAGCTGGACCATAAAATAGTATAGCAATAAAGATCAAATAGAAGAAATTATAGAATCATGCAGCAAGTTCTATCTCGACGGAGAGCGAACGGCGCGCAGAAATTGAATAGCAAACTAAAATTATCCGAGATAAATTATCAAGCATGAGAATCATCCAGAAAATCTCTACAGCCCAGATAAACAATATTACCTTTTTTTTTTTTTGAGGAAGAGCAGAATTAAAAGCAAAACAGAAGTTTTCCGAGTAAAAAAAATAGTAGATATGGGCCATAATTACCGCTCAGCATCGTCGATTTGCTACCAGATATCGAATTCCGAGACGAGGCCCATCCCCTCCTCTTTTTCCTCCTCCTTCCCCCTTCCCCCTTCCCCCCTCCCGGTTTATGCACGGCGTGCACACCCTAATAAGTTAATTGTTATCCGAGGGTGCCGTAGAATTAGAACCGGTCGTTCCACTGGTTTGAACCCAAAAAAGGTGATTTGAACGAGTCGGACCGGCCCAAGGCGAACCGAAGGGATGAACCTTATTTGACCGGGTCACTAAGTCCGCAACACAAGGGCAATCTCGTCACTCTACCCGGCCTCTTTCTTTCTCTACCACTTTATCGCTACCGCATCCTCATCTCTCCCTCGACCCAGCTCGGAAAGCTAGAGAGTACGGAACCATGGCGGCGGCGGAGGAGGAGGAGAAGGATCTGATCGAGATCGTGGAGACGCCGATCGAGATCTCACGGTACGTGGACCGCGTGGGCGACCCCGCGGCGGGGGCGATCGTGACGTTCGAGGGCACGACGCGCGACACGTTCGAGGGGCGGCGCGTGGTGGAGCTCCGGTACGAGGCCTACATTCCCATGGCGCTCAGCCGCCTCCGCGCCGCATGCGCCGCCGCTCGCGCCGTGTGGAGGAATATATATATATATATATATATATATATATATATATATAATATATATATATATATATATATATATATATATATATATATATATATATAAAGGCATCAATTTTAGTATGAAGAGGAAGCCTGATATTCCTTAATTCTCAACAAAATTCAAGAAGAATTGTCCTCCCCAAAGTCATGGTTCAGAAGAACTTAGCAAGATAAGAAAAAAAAGAAACCTGGATGTTATTTATCGAAGTCTGGTTCCTTATCCTCAAAAGTTTTGCTTAATTGTAAGACTTGCTGGTTATTGGTTGGAAGCTGACCGTCAGCACATATGGGTTTAAGAACCTCAGTTAGGCAATCCCACAATTTTAGAAGTTTATCAAATAGTGAAGGCCTAAACTTCTTACACAAGTACTTAAGTGTTATTTCTGACCCACGTCTGCTTATGAAACCTTCCACCTTTGACCTATCTTCACTGGCTGAAAGCACTGGAAGTTTAGTTTTTTGACTGCTGCTTGCCTTCCCAAAAGAAAACAAATTTTGTTCTTCAATGACCTCCACAGAGTTTATGACTGCAGCCTGCGGCGTCTCATAAACATCGGAGCATGTTAAGCTGCAGAGGTTCTTAATTAGCTTGTCATTTGGCCCAGGCTTACGACCAACACAATTATAAATTAGCTCGGCCAAGGCTTCAGCAGCCTTCTGGTGCAATATTTCCTCCAGTGTCACATTGGTAAACATAATTTATTTTAGGCCATTATTTGATTAAAATGATCTATTATCAATTGATATCAAGATGAAAAATCCTTACCTGTTCTCTTTTGACAGCAGCCATTAAAGGCAAAATTACTGGATTAAGTCTACTAGGTAACTCTGACATCCATACTACAGCAGCAACAACTAATGCTGAGACTGTAACATGTAAATTATTCTGCACAAATACTTCAAATGAGAAAAATGCATGTGAAAGAAAAAAATAATAAAGTAGGCATGATCCATTCAAAAAAAAAAAAAAAAAAAAAACTTTTTATATCTGTGGTGTTAAAATATTAAGAGCAACCACCCAGATTTAGAGCAAAATGATGTGAAAAGGATGGCACAAGCAATAGACCTGAACACATTTTAAGTAGCCTGCTGTAGACAAAAGTCGTTGTTTTGCTGATTCTATGTCACGCCCCGAGATTCGAAAGTGGGTCTAAATTTTTTTTTTTTTTAAATCAGAGTTAAAACTTGAACTCTCCAAAGCGTGAACAGACCGCCGCACATATAGAAAAGCCTCTGTACAACAGACAGAGTCCCCCCCTATATATGCTCGGCTAACAGATACATCCAATCAGAGTAGATACCGTATTTACTATAACTAAATAGTTCTACTCTATTACATCTCAAGGTTCATATGTTTATACAATCCAGTTCTCAAAATGGAAATAACAGTTATAAAGTTTTACTAAACCAAAAGGGTTAAGTCCTACCAGGGACAAATCTACCACGCGTCCTCACACGGAACGTCCAAAGGTCCCCGCACCCGAAGGACCTGAAAAACAGTCACCCGAGGGTGTGAGACACACCGGAGTGTATCGCAGTGGGCACGACGGGCCGGGAAATAGCAAGCCGTACCTACTGGATACAATAATAAGAGGAAACAGAAGTAGGATATACTGAAGTTCAATGCAGGTATACAGTTTAAGCCAAATAAGATCAAATATGGATCAATAGAACAGAGTATGCATATATAACACAATCATACTATGCATGATAAATCTATAACAGATATGAAATGCAGGTAACCAAGCAAGCAGGAATATCAAGAAAATGCATCAAAGGTAGTACCACAAATATACCCAATCAAATGCCACTTTTGGCCACAAGGGCCTCAGGCTAAACTGCCATGGAGCATATGGACCTCAGGCAAAAGCCACTTTTGGTCATTGGGGCCTCAGGCTTAAGCCCCTTTTGGACACCCTGCAATCTATCATAACCCCACTGGGCTCACGGGTCAATCAGACCTCTCTACCGGTAAAGAACACCAACACGGGTAGCTAGTCCGCTGGTGTACGCAACTGAAAGCTGGCTCGACGGCGATCATAATGCTGATGCTCAAACCATGGTCTATCGACCAAATAGACAGCAAGAAGCCGAGGAAAATCCCCACCGGGATACAATGTAACATGCCAACTACTAAGGTAGTATCACCTATTCTAAACATGTAGTGAAGAATAGAAACAGGTATAGACTATGCTAGTGACCAATCAAGCATGGCATGTGTCCAGGAAATGCATATCAACTGCTGAAAAGAACATGATATATCTCAACATGAATAACAAGCAACTGCTGAAATATAAATATGATATGTAAGCAACTGCTGGAATATAAACAACCAAGTACCAAAGGGGGTCCGTCCTACTACGGTACCCGTAGGGCCGATCTGATAAAACGCGGACCGAAGATAACCCACCTTAAGGTAGACGGTCGCGATAAGACGGATCACGGGCTGGCTCCTGATGACTGGGGCCTACAATAATACCAGATGACAACTCAAGATCTACCAAATCCTCAAGGCACAACTAGCGTGAATCGACCATTTCGTCGATTATCGCAACAATAAGCCTATTTAGCTTTTCAAGAACCCCAGGAAAACCCGCCGAAAGGTCATTACTACTTTAGAACATTCATCTAGCTTTTCCATATTGTTACAATTGCAGCAAGCCCCTTGAGCTTACCTAGTATGTGTTTTATACACTAAATTAACCCCGTTTTGGCTCGTTCTTTTAAACGGAGAATCATTCTTACGAGCCGTCACCTCCAGCAGGTGACATTCGACTTGCTGAACGCCGTGCTCACCCATTTGTGGCAGCACGATACCCGAGGAAAACTTCGGGCCATGAATTACTCCTCTAACCTAGCCGAAACGCATTTTCATTTCTTCGGCTCATCGAAACCCAAAATAAACGCGAGCATCGCGTCCAGTGACCCCAAATTAGCCAGGAGTACACTGATGCAACATTTCAAACAGACCCAAACTCTGTTCTTAAGCAACTACTATATTTAAGCTTGGTTTCGACACAACTTTGCATCTATACACTTTCAGACAAAACTCCATGAATCAAAAAGACTCTAAACAGTGTCAGGAACCTAGGAATTGCCCTAGTTGCAGCCCAGGTCGGCTGGTTCAACCAGAACCACATCCTTGCTCTCACACAAGTTCACATTGCACCAAACCTTTGTCCACACAGATCCAGATTGATCTGAAGTGAGCATCAAGCTCAGGGGACAATTCTGAGTAACTTTGATATTCCACTCGAAGCCTGAATCAACCTCTTTCTTCTTTGTGGCATTTCCACAAACACCTAGTGGGCACATTACACACACAACCACACAACACCAACCCAAGGTTGGATCTCAGCATTCACAGAACCAGGGGCTTCAAAACTTGGATAAAAACACTCCATTAAGCACCCAGAACATTTCCCCTCAACTTGGAGCAGCCAAAAACCCCCAGGTTGAGCTCGGGCTCGAGGAAGAAGATGACCCAATGCTTTGAAATTCGTGATGATCAACCCAGAGCTTCTGGGCTTCATCCAGATGCACCAACAGGTGCCAAATCACCTTGTGAATCTTCCTGAGCCTGTGCACGGCGACAGGGCACGGCGGCGGCGCGGCGGGGCCAAGCTCCTTCTCGAGCTTAAACACCATTAATGGTGGATTTCAGCAGAGGCAACATGAAGTCCTCCAACTTGGATGGAATCATTCCTCTGGTCCACAGGAAGCTTCCCGACCTACCCTTCCCGGCCGGAGTTGGCCGGAGCGCCGGCGGCCGCAACAAGGCTCCATGTCACGCCCCGAGTTCAAAACCAGCGTCTAAATTTTTTTTTTTTTTTTTTTTTTTTTTTTTTTTTTTTTTTTTTAATCAGAGTTAAAACCAAGCCAGGGCATGACAGACCGCCACATATATAGGAGAGTCCCAAACCCCCTTTGGGATTGGGCCTTTTCTATATATGCACGGCTAAGCTTTACAACAACATCAGAGTAGACTAACTACGTATTACTAAAAGAAGTATAAAACAAGTATTACAATACTTTACATTCTAATTACAATATCTCCCTTTGACAAATACTATTACATAACACGGCTGTCCAGGGTTGATTGCTAACTCGGAACCTCACCAACTCGTCCCGACATCCCAACACCCGCTTGACCTGAAAAACAGTCACCCGAGGGTGTGAGACACACCGGAGAGTATCCCAGTGGGCACGACGAGCCGAGAAATAGCAGATCGTACCTACTGGTATACAATACTAAAGGATAGTAATAATCACATGCTAGGTAAAGCAGATATACCTTTGGAGCTGTAATTTAAAGCAACTTTCAAAATCTTTAAGCAAGCATAGGTTGATAACCATAACAGGATTAAGAACCAGGGAATCATAAGATATGATAAAATAGGCTAAACAGGCAACATATGCATCAATCAATGATCGAATAACAAAATACCCAATCTAATGCCACTATCGGTCTCACAGAACCTCAGGCAATGCCACTATTGGTCACACAGAACCTCAGGCAAAATACCACTTTCGGTCTCACAGAACCTAAGCCAAATGCCACTATTGGTCACACAGAACCTCAGGCAATGCCATTATTGGTCACACAGAACCTCAGGCAAAATATGCTATCATAACCCACGCACTCACAGATGCTGGGCTCACGGGTCGATGTGACCCTTTACCGGTAAAGAACACCATGACGGTGGCCAAACCGTCGGTGTACGTGACTGAAAGCTGGCGCAGTGGTGATCATAATGCTGATGCTGAAACTTACTGTCAAAACCAGGTAAATGGCAGAAAGCCAGAACAATTCCAACAGAAATGCAATAACGAAATCAACTAAATTTCAACTCATATACAGGAATAATCATCAACTAATCCCACCAAAGATGCAATATCAGAATCAACTGAATCTCAACTCATATGCAGGAATAATCATCAACTACTATAGCATGGATCAGAATATACTGATAATCAAGTATAAATGTGAAAGCTAGCCAATGACCAATCAGGCATGGCAAATGTCCAGGAATAGAGTCATACTATCTGGAAGCAACTAAAGATCAGTCATGCAAGGCAACAGGTAACTGATAAAGATAATAATCAGGCAGATAACAGTATGAACTGAACAAAAGGAAAGGCAGGCTCAAGGTAATAATTAGGCTACAACAACAGGGGTCCAACCAATACTGTACCCCAGAGGGCCGAAATGATAAAGCCCGGACCGAAGATAAACCCACCTGACAAATTGCAGGCGACAACTGTATCCACTGTATGCTCAGAACCAGAGTCACCGCGTAAACCTGAATCAAAATAATGATCAAGGATCAACTTTGTCCCACTAACCCTAACTTAAACCCAGATCTTCTCCAGATCAACTTAAAACCTCTAATTATTTAAATAATAGTGTCAATTGAGCACTGTTTTCGCTCGTTCTTTCAACTGGAAGCTCATTTTTACGAACCGTCACTTCCAGCGAGTGACATTTAGCTTGCTGAACACCGTGCTCACCCTATTGCAGCAGCACGGAACCCGAGGAATACTTCGGGCCATAAAATACTCCTCTAACATAGCCTTATTGCATTTTTGTTTCTCCGGTTTATCAAAATCAATTTTTAACACGAGCATCGCGTCCAGTGACCCCAAATTAGCCAGGAGCTCACTGCCGCTACTTCGCAAACTGTAGTAATCTAGAAAATTTAAAGACTTTAAATTTACTTTGGGAATTATTTAATTAATAATTTTTGGCAAAATAGGGACTTAGTGGATCAATAGTGGCCCAGAAATATCGACTTTTGATCGGGGTCTGATCTCAAAAATTCGAGAGCACCATTGCGATCGTCTCGTCGAAACATGAAAATTTCATATTCACATGTCGACGATCTGACGGTCGGATCTTCCAGAAATCAGTGATGAAAAGCGGGTCTCACAACTTAAGTTGTGAATAGTAACCCCTATTTTAAATGGCCCTTTGATCACTAACGGCCGTTTCGTCGTCTGGAACCCTGACATAGGGGTATGGGTAGTCAAACCTAACTAATTTCGACATTCTGAGCGCGATGGCACTGACGTATTTCGCGTTTGGCGACCCGGGTGCATCGAAGTGCGTGCGTCGATATGCGTCATACAAGAACTTGTTGGCCCGAGATTTTATCCGAGCGTCAAACCAAAACAAACAAATACCCTACTTGACAGGTCTCGACGAGCCGGACGTCGTGGCAAAGTCCGTTTCGCGAAACGACGACCGGATTGCCTCGAAAAGCGTAAAAATCCCTAAAAATGGACTAAGTTGTAATAGGAACCTAATATTTTATGTGTTTAACTCTAAGGGCTTGTAACCATAAGGGGTTTGGTGCATTTTGCACCCACTGAGAAGGCCTCGGAGGGTTGAGGTTAAGTGTGAATTGGGTTTGGGGTTATTTTGCAAAGGGATCTACCATTAAAGAAGCAAGTGACCCTTGGTATGCCTTGGCTCCATGCACGAAGAGTCTTGTGGGAACTCAAACATTACCTAGGTACTCTGCCTAAGCCATGCGTGTAGTGAGAAGCCAAAGAACCCAACACCATTAAAGGATAACCCGAGGGAGAGAGAGAGGAGAAGGGAACTTGAACCAAAGCTTCACCAAGCTTTCTCTGGGTTTTGGGAGGAGTTCCTGGTGCCTGGGCTTCCTCCTGATCAAGCCCGGAGTCCTGGACACCCAAGAACACTAGCCACCATAGAGAGAGAAACGAGAGAGAAAGGAAGAGAAAGAAAAGGTTGGACGCAACTTTATCAGGGTTGGTTTTGGGAGGTTCCTGAGGATTCATCTGGTACCTGTGATCCTTGCTGGAGCAAGCCGTGGCCGCGCGAAGGAGGGAGAGTGAGAACCGGCTACTTCCTTTCTTCCCCGAGCTCGGCCAAGGTGAGGCACTTTAACCATGGGTTTCCTGCACCCGAGACCCCTAGCAGTGGACTTGTTAGGTCCCTAGGATGCTACAGCCCTAGCCCCGAGCCCCCATGCAGCACGGTTGGCCGGCGGCCACAATGGGTCGCCGGAAACCTAGTGTTACTCCGCCTCGAGAGAACTCTTCAACCTGTGGACTAGACGGACTCAAAATTGGAGGGTAGGGACTGTAGGATATATGGAAGAAATCTGCAAAATTTGGTTGAGGGAGGTGGAGTATTTTTGGAGAAAATTGATGCCCTAGCTTTTCGGGTTTTTGCAAGTTGGCCGAGCCTTGTGCTCCGGTGCCGGCAAGCTTCTCCGGCGCCGGCCATGCGCCCAGAAGTCTTCCTGGGAGTGAGAGGAATGCCCCCATGCATTTACATGGCACCCATGCTGCACCAAATTGGTGCGGCCATGGGTGACCCGAAATGAAGCCTTATAGCCGCCGCCGGCGCTCCGGTCATCTCCGGCCGGGGAGAGGTGGTTGGGAAGCTTCATATGACCCCATGGAAGCTTTCCATCCATGTTGTAGGGCTTCAAAGCGGCTCTGTAAAAATCCGCCATTAGAGGTGTTGAGCTCAAATCCGAGCTTGGCTCCCCGCCGTCGTCGCCGCACCTCGTCGCCGGGCACGGGTTCAGGTAGGCTTGTTGTGATGTATAGAAGCTCGTTGGTCAAGTTGTTGAGCCCCAGAACCTTTGTTTGGTTGGTCACGAATTTCAAGATTTATGGGCATCATCTTCTTCCTTGAGCCCGGCCAACCGAGGGTTTGCAACTTGCTCCAAGTTGAAGGAAAAGATTCCTGGAACTTAGTAGATCATTTTGATCCAAGAAATTCAGCTCCAGGTTCCTTTGTTGCAGAGAACCAAGCTCAAATTTTGGTTATGTTACACATGGTATAGTGTGCATGTTAGATGTTTGTATTAATGCCTCAATGAAGAAAATGTTGGAATTAGGCCTCACTGTAAAAATAAAAGATGCTTCAAATGGTCCCCTGAGCTTAATGTTCACTTCAGATCAAACAGGATCTGTGTGGAATAAAGTTTGGAGCATTGTGAAATTGTAAGTGTGCAAGGCTATGGTTCTGGTTGAACCAACAAATCTGGGCTACAGTTAGGGTGAGCCCTGGTATCTTGACACTGTCCAGAGACACTTTCATATACAAAGTTTTAATAAAAGATGTGTAGGTTAAAAGTTATAGTATTAACTACCTTTAAGAGTAATTTTGGCCCAAACCTTGTTTAAGGTTGTTTGCGAAGCCGCGACAGTGTACTCTTGGCTAATTTGGGGTCACTGGACGCGATGCTCGCGTTAAAAACTGATTTTGAAGTCCCGGAGAAACAAAAATGCAAAATGGCTATGTAGAGGTTTTAAAATTGATCTGGGTTTTAAGTTGAATTGGAATAAGTTAGAGTCAGAGTTGATCCTTGATCCATATGATTGATTCAGGTTTATTCGGTGCCTCTGGTTCTAAGCATACTGTGGATACGGTTTAGTCGCCTGCAATTTGTCAGGTGGGTTTATCTTCGGTCCGGGCTTTATCATTTCGGCCCTCTGGGGTATAGTATTGGTTGGACCCCTGTTCTTGTAGCCTAGTTGATGTTTGAGCCTGCCTTCCTTTTGATCAGTTTTATTTTGCTATAAACGTGTTTTTATTCAACCAATGTTTTGTCTCCAAGCATCGTAGGGTCGCCGGAGTCTGTTCTTGTTTGATAGGACGAAGGCATCTCTCTTCGAGGTTTGGATATAAAACATGTTTTCAAAATAGTTTTTCAAAAAAGGATTTTAGTTGTGCATGATTGATTCTCAGTTGCTTCCAAATATTATGACTCTATTTCTGGACATTTGCCATGCCTGATTGGTCATTAGCTAGCTTGCACATTATACTTGATTATATCCTGATCCATGTTCTAGAAGTTGTTGATTATACTCTGCACCCTTGTTGGGATTTTGGTCATTTCTAGTTGCATACCTGTTTATCAGTACTCCCTGATTATTTCTGATCCAAACTATAGTAGTGGATGAGTATTCCTGCATATGAGTTGAGATTCAGTTGATTCTGATATTGCATCGTTGATTGGATTGTTTCGGCTTGTTGTTCACCCGTTATGCTACTAAATACATGATTTTATTAAATAAATGTTTTTACATCGCTGGAGTCTGTTCTTGTTTGATAGGATAAAGGCACTGCTCTGCGAGGTTTGGATCGAAAACCCAAGCTTCGTAGTGTCGCCTGAGTCTGTTCTTGTTTGATAGGACGAGGGCAACGCTCTTCGAGGTTTGGACTTTTCAAAACAGTTTTCTTAAAAATATGTGTTTAAGTTTTGTATCATTTGGTTGGTTTGTGTGGTTGAGATGAGTTTATCTGTGAGCTTCTGTTGAGAGAGATTTGCCTTGATCTTGCATATGAGTTGAGATTTATTGTTTAGTTGCTGAGTGTTCCTGCATGAGTGTTGAGATTCAGTTGATCTTGTCATTGCATCCCAGTGGGGATTTCCCGGCTTGTTGCCGATTACCCGGTCAGTGGACCGAGAGCTTGAGCATTTGCATTATGATCGCCCGCACCGTTGTTCTTCACGTACACTAGCGGGCTGATCCCCCGTAGCGGTGTACTTTACCGGTAAAGTGGTTAGCTGTGGCAACCCGTGACCCTCAGTGGAGGGAATGTCAACTAGGTGGTGCCAGTTGGGCAGCCTTGCCTGAGGTCTTGTGAAGGCCAATATGGTAGCTTGTGATTGGGTCTTTGTGTTTTCATTTATTTGATGCATGTGTTGTTAAGTTACTTTAACATACTTCCTTGATTCTTTGATCTGGCTTCTAGTTATCTACCTGTATATGATTCTTTGTGATGCCTTTGATTATAGTTCATTGTTATCTTGCTGATTGTTCTAACTCCTTGATGCGTTGATTATCCTGATACATGTTTGTCCTGTTTTAAATTCTGCTAAAATTATCTCCTATGCTTGTACCCAGATTATAAGTTTTGCTTTCTTTACAGCACCAGTTATATATCTGCTTTACCCTAACCCCTGATTATTACTATCCTCTAGTATTGTATACCAGTAGGTACGATCTGCTATTTCTCGGCTCGTCGTGCCCACTGGGATACACTCCGGTGTATCTCACACCCTCGGGTGACTGTTTTTCAGGCCGAGCGGGTGCTGGGATGTCGGGACGTGTTGGTGAGATTCCGAGATAGAGATTGACCTTGGACAGCCGTGTATTTAGAAATAGTTAATTCAAGTGGTATTCAGATGTAATATATTTGTAAAGAAATCTGTAACATTGTTGTTGTTGTTGTTATTGTTATTTGTAGTACGTAGTTAGTACTCTGATGATTGTTGCCAAGCTAGCCGTGCATATATAGAAAAGGCTCAATTCCATAGGGGATTGGGACTCTTCTATATATGTGGCGGTCTGTCATTGCCCTGGTTGTTTTTGCAACTCTGATTTAAAAAAAAAAAAAAAAAAAAAAATTTATACACTAGTTTTTGAACTCGGGGCGTGACACAAACAGCCCAGAACCAACCTTGGGCCATAACACTGACCCTAGAGCTTGACAACCTTATAACTTAACTTTTACTGTGCCATTTCAAAATCTGCTTGAGACTTATACTCACAGCAACCCAAAAACACTGGGGCTTGCCCTATTTGCAGCCCAGCCTTACTGGATCACCCAGATCCAACACCTTGCCCACTTAAAGGTTCACAATGCTCCAAACACATTTCCTCACATATCAGATTTGATCTGAAGTGAGCATCAAGCTCAGGGAACAATTTGGAACAACATTCATATTTTATTCGAATTCCAATTTCATCTTTTTCTTCTCTGTGGCATTTAATCGAACACTTGGTGTGCACATTTCATATACAAGCACACAAGCTTAATCCCGAGTTGGTTCTTAGCCTACACTGCACCTGAGGCATTCCAATTTGGAAGGAAATGTTCCTTGGAGTTTACTCAACATTTCCTGCAACTTGGAGCAAGCCAAAACCCATGGTTGGCCGTGGGCTCAAGGTTGAAGATGAAGCATATAGCTTCGAATTTCGTGACCAACAACCCAGAGCATTTGAGACCAAACCACTTGCACAAACCTTCCCCAAAACTCAAAGCAAACCTACCTGTACCCGTGCCCGGTGACAGGACACGGCGGCGGCGGCGGGGAGCAAAACTCCATTTTGGAGCTCAAGCCCGTTAATGGCGGATTTTTACAGAGGCTATAAGAAGCCTTCTTACTTTCATGGAAGTTTCCCCTGGTCCATACAAAGCTTCCCGACACTTCCACCCCGGCAGGAGATGGCCGGATCGCCGGCGGCGACGTTGGGGTTCACTTTCGGGTCAACCATGGCCGACCCTTATTCGGGCTGCATGGGAGCCATGCAAAAGCATGGTTGGGATCCTCTTGGTCCCAGCAAGTGATCTGGGTAGGTGGCCGGCGTCGGAGAAGCCCTCCGGCGCCGGAGCATGAAGGTTCGGCCATTATGCAATAATTTCGAAAGCTAGGGCATCAATTATCTCTTGAAATACTTAACCATATTAATTCAAATTTTGCAGAATTTTTAGGCATGTCCTACAGTCCATACATACCAATTTTCAGCTTGGTTGGTTCATTATTTACATAGTTATGTCAAGGTGGAGCCTTATTAGGTTTCCGGCCATAGTTGGCTCCCGCCGGCCATGCGTTTTGCATGGGGAGCTCGGGTCCTGCAGGGAGCATACTAACCACTTATAAAACCTACTGCTAGGGGTCCCGGGTCCAAACAACCTTTGGTTCGGGAATCCTTACCTTAGCCTAGGTTGAAGAAGATGGGATGAAGCCGGAACATGTCCCTCTTGCACGCGCGGCCACGGCAACTCCAGAAAGGTTCTCTGGCACAGAGGAACACCACCAAAGCTCCAGAACAAGGTTTGGTGAGGTTTGGTTCCAACTTTCTCCTTCCTCTCACTCCCTCGGTTTGGTCTCTCAAAGGAATGGTGTCCCACAGCCACCCCCACACTTGGGTTTGATATGGAAGAAGCTAAGACTCCCAGGAAGCTAGAGGACCTCCAAAGGTCCAGAGAAAAATGAGTTGAAGCCTTTGTTCCCACCCCACTCTCTCGGGTTCACTATCAATGGCTTGGTGTTAGTTGGCTGTCCCGCAATTCGAGGCTAAGTCTGGAAGGTGCAGAAGCTCTAGGTGATGCCTCGTATCCTCCCTCAGACCCCTCGTACACCACCCAAGGTAGATCAAGAGCCCTTTACACTTAAATGCAAAGATACCTTTGCAAATTCTCCTCAAACCGGGTTCACACCCAACCTCAACCTCCGAGACCTTCACAGGAGGTGTAAAATGCATCTAGAACCTTAAAGAATTAAGCTTGTTAACTTTGGTTCATAATATATTTAGGTTTTCTTAGAAAACATTGATTTTTCGATGCTTTTCACGCAATTCGAGAAAATCCGCTCGACGATTTGCGAATCGGACTTCGCCACGACGTCCGGCTCGTCGAGACCTGTCAATTAGGCTATTCATTTGTTTGACTTGGCGCTCGTACGAAATCTCGGGCCAACTAGTTCTTGTAGGTCGCATTTCGACGATCGCACTTCGATGCACTCGGATTGCCAGACGCGAAAACCGTCAGTGCCATTGCGCTCAGAACGTCGAAATTAGCTAGGTTCGACTACTCATACCCCTATGTCAGGGTTTCAGACAGCGAATCGGCCAACAGTGGTCGAAAGGGGATTTGAAATACAAAGTTACTATTCACAACTTAAGTTGTGGGACCCATTCTTCTTCGCTGTTTTGCGGAAGATCCGACCGTCAGATCGTCGACAAGTGGATATGAAACTTTCATGTTTCGTCGAAACGATCGCAATGGTGCTCTCGGTTTTTCGAGATCAGGCCCCGATCCAAAGTCGATATTTTAGGGCCACTTTACACTACTAATTTTCCATTTTTGCCATTTAAATAATCCAAAAAATTATTTAAGCTTAGATTTTAGATTTTAAAAATTACGGTTACTACATCACCCACCACTTATAAGAAGTTTCGTCCCCGAAACTTAAACTTAACTAAACCACTAGTAAGCCTCTAACAGGTTCACAATAGTGACAATCAGTCACAAAAATATTGACAATTTTCAGGCTACTCATTTAGACCCAATATGACATTCCCTATTACAGGGCAAAGTATTTCCTCAGTTCTTTCGACAGTACGTTGTCGGCCGCCAACGTGCTTACCAAAAGAAAGGCGAAATACCATAGATCTGTCGCCAACAACTAGTTGGGGACACAACTCACATCTGAAGGTACATCACATGCCTTCCACAGTCTCTATGCCAATGACATAACCTCTACCAAGGGTCACAACCTCTTGTGGTCATGAATGCCATCCTAACTATTCACGAGAAACTGGAATCATATTCCAATGTTCACCAACACCTCATTAGAATCGACACATAGGCCAAAATTTATATCCAACCCAACTCAGGATTTGTAGAGTTATTTAGGATCCACAAGGATCTAAATAGGTACTATCAAACACCTAGAGGGGGGTGAATAGGTGTAATATTATAAAAGCCAATCTCAGTGCAAAAATAAAAAATAATGCGGAAAATAAAAATCAACACACCGAGATTTACGTGGAAACTCCAATCCAGGAGAAAAACCACGGGACCAACACGCAATAACAATCCACTAAGAATTGAAGAATAACAAGGTGATTACCGACTCCACGGACTCGACCCCTCCTTCAACTTCTTCGGACCTTGCGCTGACCGGTTGGATGTCCACGCAATAACAATCCACTAAGAAACGAAGAATAACAAGGTGATTACCGACTCCACGGATTCAACCCCTCCTTCAATTTCTTCGGACCTTGCGCTCCACCGTTTGCACGTCCACTGCACACGTTCGAATCCACGAACGCCACTCGAATCCACGAGCACACGTTTCGAATCCACGAAACGCCTTCAACACACCGAATCCACGGTGCCACGTCGAATCCACGACGCAAACTCAGCCGGTAAGAATATTGGCTTCGATGGTGATCCTTTGCTTAGATTATCAATGAAGATC
The DNA here is from genome assembly GCA_029168755.2 of Tillandsia fasciculata. Classification (NCBI taxonomy): domain Eukaryota; kingdom Viridiplantae; phylum Streptophyta; class Magnoliopsida; order Poales; family Bromeliaceae; genus Tillandsia; species Tillandsia fasciculata. The sequence continues at coordinate 280,206 of JAQOTM010000133.1, forward strand.
CATGGGAAAAAATCTCTAAGCAAAGATTAGATCAATTCGACAAAAGATATGTTCTTGAAAGAACCATCGAATTGACCTAAAAGAGGCTATAAAGAAGAACGATAAAAACCTAGCCTCTAGGGTTGCTCTCAAGTGTTTTATAAATTGATCGGCCGTGCTCCCCACGTTTTTTGAGAAACCCTAAATGTCTATTTATAGTTTAGAAACCTTTGGAAAGAGATAAGAATCAAAAACTTACCTTATCTGGAAATTTTCAGGACGGCGATCCGGATCGGATTTACTGCGATCCGGATCGTCGTAACGAGATTGACGATTCCAGAAATCCAAGGGTTCGGGATCCGGATCGCAAGGCCCGATCCGGATCGTTCATGAATTTCAGCAACATCCAATGTTCGGGATCCGGATCAGAATAGGCTTGTATCCGGATTGGATTTGCACATGAACTAATACCCTTCGGGATCCGGATTGGATCATCTGATCCGGATCCTGAACATGTCCCATGTCCAGTTTTTGATTTTTATGCAATTAAAAATTCATCCAAGTGTTTCTACACTATAAGAAAGTATTCGGATCACCAAAATTATTTAGTTAAACGTACCTGATCCTTTTGAATACTTTCTTCTTGAGATTGATGTAACTGATCCACAATTCTTCATCTTCAATCTTCAAGACTCAAGACACTTGTTACGGAATTTGAGTTGGCGTATTTCGTGATTGTATTAAGTCTTGAAGATTGAAGATGAAGAAACTTCGGATCGTATACCTCAATCTCAAGAAAGAAGAATTCAAAAGGATCAGGTACGTTTAACTAAATAATTTTGATGATCCGAATACTTCTTATAGTGTAGAAACACCTGGAAGAGGTTTTAATTGCTTATTCATCAAAAACTGGACATGGGACATGTTCAGGATCCGGATCGTGGACTTTCAATCCGGATCCCGAAAGGTGTTCGTTCATACATTGCTGCAATCCGGATCACAGCTTGTACAATCCGGATCCCGAATGGGATGTTTTGTGAAAATGTATGAACGATCCGGATCGTGGATTATGATCCGGATCCCGAACAGGTGATTTTCTGGAAACTGCATTCTGTGCGTCTGCGATCCGGATCGTGGCTTATCCAATCCGGATCGCCGTCGGTAAAACTTTCCAGAAAAGTTTGTTTTTGATCCGAATATTCTTCCTAGGGTTTCTAACCTATAAATAGACCCTATGGTCATTTTTCTAGGGCATCCAAATAGAGCCGTCATTTTCAAATATCATTTTATACGGCCTTAGATCCACATATAGAGAAGAAAGGAAATCAATAGATCTATTCTATGTTTCTTCATCTATATTGATTAGTTTGATTCTAGGTTTTCATACTCACATCTTGAGTTGAATCAAACTAATGAATACTTAGATGGTATTTCCGATCTACTCTTGATCTAAGTATTCGGCGGATCATCACCACCCAAACAAACAACGATTTACCCCAAAATCGGCGCGTGGACTCGCGTGGCCTTGTGGATTCAAGGTGTTACCGCTCTCGTGGATTCGGAGCGAGGTGCGTTCGTGGATTCGAAGCGTACCATTGGGTGAAGACCGTGGATTCGGTTGGACGTCGTGGACTCGACGTTGGACGCTGTGGATTCAGCGTTGGGCGCGGATCGTGGATTCGAGAAGCGTCGTGGAGCGAGCGGGAAGATCTACTAGGAGCGTATGGTAAAAGGTTGAGTCGTCTGTGAGTACGTTATATCACCTTGTACGTGTGTTAATTCTAGTGGATTTCGCCGTGTTATCGGTCCCGTGGTTTTTTACTCCGGTTTGGAGTTTTTCCACGTAAAAATCTTGTGTGTTCTTTTATTTTTCCGCATTGGGTTTTATCGCACAATGATTTTTTGAGTGTTTATTGTTTACACCTATTCACCCCCCTCTAGGTGTTTTTTCCCCTATTTAGATCCTTATTAACCTAAACCCAACAAGTGGTATCAGAGCGGGAATAGGGTTGTAAACAATGGTTGAAGGTGGAAACATCAATCGACCCCCTTTCTTTGATGGAACAAATTATGCGTACTGGAAAGTACGGATGAAAGCTTTCTTAATTTCCATCGACGAAAGGGTGTGGCAATCAATTGAATTAGGATGGTCTAATCCAACTGAAATTTTAGATGATGTTCGCACCTTAAAACCTAGGTCGAAATGGACCAAGGAAGAGATAGACTTATCTTCTTACAATGGCAAAGGGATTAATGCTCTATTTAATGCTTTGTCACAAACTGAGTTCTCTCGCGTCTCGGCATGTGAGACTGCGAAAGAAATCTGGGATGTTCTTCAAGTTACGCATGAGGGAACTAACTTAGTGAAGATTCAGAAACTGCAAATGCTCACGAGCAAGTTTGACTCTATCTCTATGGCAGAGAATGAATCCTTCACTGACTATTACACACGATTGCAAGACATCGTGAACTCATGTGCTAACTTGGGAGAGAAGATTCCAGAATTTAAAGTTGTAAGAAAAATTCTAAGAACTCTTCCTGAACGATTTCGCCCGAAGGTCGCAGCCATTGAAACAATTAAACACCCGGACGAAATGCGTGTAGAAGAATTAGTAGGTGCTTTACAAACTTATGAAATGACTTTTCCTACTAACTATTCTTCTGGAAAGGCATCCTCTTCTAAGTCTTCAGGTTACGCATTGAAATCAACTAAAGAAGAAGACGCGGATTCATCCTCCTCGGACGACGACGAGAACATTTCTATGGAGGACTTTGAGAAGCAGCTCGCTCTCTTGACAAGGAAGTTTCGCCGCAACTTTCGAAGGGGAAATTCAAGCAAAACTCAATCCTTCGGAAAGTCGAAGAAAGGCAAGGGTCCTTCAAGTTACAAGTCAAGAAGCCAGGAGAACTTCTCAAAGGATAAGAAAAGTTCTGAGGGACAAGTTCAGTGTTTCAAATGTCGAGGCTACGGCCACATAGCAACGGAATGTCCCAACAAGAATCCGGCAAAGAAGAAGGCGATGCAAGTAGTTACTTGGGATGACAACTCCACGTCAAATGAGTCATCGTCAAGTGATGAAGAAGACAACGCGACAGCTTTCCACGCGTCCACTACATCTTCTCCCTTCATGTGCTTAATGGCAAGTACATCCGATTCATTGTCCAACTCCACTGTGGAAAAGATTGCAACGGACGATGAATCAGATGATTCGGAAGGTGAAGATTTTGTTTTAGCCTACCATAAGCTTTTGAGGGATTCAAAGAAACTGGCTAAACAAAACAAGGGGTTGAAAGAGAGATTGCAGGATCTTGAAGATGAAGTAAAAAGAGTAACCTCTCTCTCAACCGATCTTGAAGTGGAAAGGGACAATCTGATTAAGACAAATGTTTCCCTTCAAGAGTCCAATGAGCATTTCGAGAAGAGTTATATAGATATGGTGAACAAAGCGAATTACTTCTTGAAGCTCAACGGCGAGGCTCGACAGGAAAAATTGGAAATGACGGAGACCATACGCCAACTAAAGGATGACTTACAGAGATTTTCTTCTGGAAGGAGTAAGTTGGACAGACTTCTTGGTCTTGGTCAAAGAAACAAGTTCGGCCTCGGATACACTCAAACTGGAGACATTCCAAGTTCGAGTGGTACAGTATTTGTGCCTCAGTCGGTATCTCCTCCTCCGACACCGGTGTTCACGACAAGCAACGACAACGAACCTACTACATCTTCTTCGGAATCGACAAGATCCAAGGTATGTTTTCGTTGTGGCATTTCAGGGCACATAAGAAGAAATTGCAAGACTGGAGCCAAACGCACACCTCAAGCACATCTTGCAATGACTACCAAAAGGGCTATTCCTCGGAAACAACTCCAATCAAATTGAAGGAAAAGAGCCTTGGTAGTACACCGCTCAAGACGACATCATCAAGGAGCAGCAATTCTTCAAGCAAGACGCTCTCACCTAGGAAATCAACTTCACGACCATTACCGACGCACTCCAAAAAGGTTTGGGTGCGCAAAGGTGAAATCTTTCCCTGTCTTGCTACCAATGTTTCTTTGCATGCATATGATAGTTCGTCTTGGTACCTGGATAGCGGGTGTTCCCGTCATATGACCGGCGATAAAAACTGTTTTCAAACATTTGAGAAAAACTCCGGAGGACTTGTTGTTTTCGGAGATGGTCGGTCTTCCAAAATTGTTGGAAAGGGAACGGTAGCTATTCCAGATGGCCCGGTTCTAGATAATGTATTATTTGTTCATGGCCTTAAGACTAACCTCATAAGCATAAGTCAACTGTGTGATAGTGGTTATTCAGTTAATTTTTCATCTGATAAATGCACTGTAACTGACATGAACCATGCTTTCTTTTTAAAGGGGGTTAGATCAGAAAACAACTGTTATGTAGTTCCTTCTAAGATTTCTGAAAAATGTAACCTAGCATCTTTGAAAAATGAAACACTTTGGCATGAAAGGCTAGGTCACATAAACTTTAAGGAACTTGCTAGAATTTCAAATAAAGATGTGGTCAAGGGGGTTCCGAAACTTTCTTTTGAACAAAACCTTGTGTGTGGCGGTTGCCAAAAGGGAAAACAGTCTAGGACTGCACACAAGAATTTGAACCACATAGGTACAAAACGGCCTTTGGAACTTTTGCATATGGACTTAATGGGGCCAACTCGTCAACCATCTCTGGGAGGTAAATGGTATATTTTTTTGTTGGTTGATGATTTTCTAGATATACTTGGGTAGCTTTCTAAAAGAAAAAGCTGATACTTTTGATTCTTTTCTCGAAATCTGCAATCGTATTATGATTGAAAAGAATGAAAGGATTACTCGAGTTAGGAGTGATAGAGGTGGGGAATTCATAAATTCCAAATTCATTGATTTTTGCACTTCTAACGGCATTAAACATGAATTCTCTGCACCTTACACACCTCAACAAAATGGTGTAGTCGAGCGCAAAAACAGGGTCGTACAGGAGATGGCACGTGTTATGCTTCATAGCCGGAACTTACCTTTATATTTTTGGGCTGAAGCGGTGAACACTGCTGTCTATGTTATCAATCGAGTGTATTTGCGCCCGGGGACTTTGAATACACCATATGAACTATGGTTTTGTAGAAAACCTAACATCAAATATTTTCGCATCTTTGGGAGTCGGTGTTTTATTTTACGTGATCGCGAAAATCTTGGAAAATTTGACTCTCGAAGTGACGAAGGGATTTTCTTAGGTTATTCTACAAACAGCAGAGCATATCGAGTTTTTAACTTAGAATCTAAGACGATCGTAGAATCGATAAATGTTAAGGTAGATGAAGCTTTTCATTTTGAATCTGAAAAATCTACCCTCGATATCTCTCTTGATGATGATACACCTGCTAATGCATCTTCTTCTAACAATTCTTTCGATAATAATGTTGATGCATCTAACGGTTCTTCAAGCTTATCTGATGTGCAGGAATCATCTCGTGTACCTCCGCCTACTCCTCTACCTCAAACGTTACGCATCTCCAAGGATCACCCTGAATCGAACATAATTGGAGATCCACAAGAAGGAGTTAGAACACGGAGACAATTGGTTTGCGGATTTGCATGCTATGTATCTCAAATCGAACCAAGGAATGTTGATGAAGCTCTCCAAGATGATTATTGGATTAAAGCAATGCAGGAAGAGCTCCATCAATTCGAGCGAAACAAAGTCTGGGAATTGACGAAGCCTCCGAAGCAACACAATGTGATAGGTACCAAATGGATCTTCAAGAACAAGAAAAACGAAGAAGGTACTATCATCAGGAACAAAGCAAGGTTAGTTGCTCAAGGCTATTCTCAAGTAGAAGGTATAGACTTTGATGAAACTTTCGCCCCTGTAGCTAGACTCGAGTCCATTCGTATATTGTTTGCGATCGCTTGTCATTTTAAAATCAAATTATTTCAAATGGACGTTAAGAGCGCCTTTTTAAATGGATTTTTAAATGAGGAAGTTTATGTAGCTCAACCGAAAGGTTTTGTGGATCATAAACTACCTAACCATGTTTTTCGTCTGAAAAAGGCTCTTTACGGTCTGAAACAAGCACCGCGAGCATGGTACGAAAGGTTGACAAAGCACCTTTTGGAAAAGGGCTACACTCGAGGGGGAGCTGACAGGACTCTCTTTGTGAAGCATTATCAAAACAATTTCATAGTTGCTCAAATCTATGTCGATGACATTGTTTTTGGAGCAACAAGAGATAATGATGCTTCTAAATTCGCGGAGACCATGGAAAGCGAATTTGAGATGTCCATGATGGGCGAATTGAATTATTTTCTTGGATTACAAGTTAAACAAAACGATGAAGGAATTCACTTGTGTCAATCCAAGTATGCACTGGAGTTGGTCAAAAAGTTTGATCTTGAAAATTCTAAAGATTTTCCGACTCCAATGGGAACTAGCCATAAGGGACTTGGAAGTGAATCACAAAGTGAGAATGTAGACGAGAAACTGTACCGCAGTATGATTGGAAGTCTACTATATCTCACGGCTAGTCGCCCGGATATATCCTTCAGTGTTGGGATTTGTGCGAGATATCAATCAGCACCGAAGGAGGTTCACCTGAAAGCGGTGAAACGGATCATCCGGTATATCAAAGGTACAATCAATTTCGGAATTTGGTATCCTATGGGAACGACTTTGGATATTGTTGGATACTCAGATGCCGATTGGGCTGGATCGGTGGATGACCGGAAAAGCACGAGTGGTGCATGCTTCTATCTTGGCCACTGCCTTGTTGCATGGCACAGTAAAAAGCAGAACTGCATAGCACTCTCGACTGCCGAAGCGGAGTACATTTCTGCAGGAAGTTGTTCAACCCAATTGATTTGGATGAAAAGCGTGTTGAGCGATTTCCGGATTTCAACATCTTCGGTAACCATTTTATGTGACAACACTAGTGCTATTAACATTTCTAAAAACCCTGTGTTGCACTCTAGAACAAAACATATTGAACTTAGATATCATTTTCTTAGAGAGCTAGTTGAATCAAACATTCTTCAACTGTCATATATTTCAACTGAGGATCAATTAGCTGACATCTTAACAAAACCTTTGGATCAAAAACGTTTTATTCACTTGCGTAAAGCAATTGGCATGCTTTCCTTGAAATAAACTCTTTTGAAACCTTTGCTTAGGTTAGGTTTTGTTTTTGTTCTTGTTTTTGTTTTGTTCTTTATCTATGTTCTGTACATACACTAATTGAGCATAAATCATAATTGACTTTAATTGCATCCTTTTATGCATTTAGAAATTTATTATGCTTTTGATGTCATAATATTTCAATGTTGCAATGATCATTTACGTTAATTAAACCATCTTTTAAGTGATCAAAGTCAATTTCTCTCTCAATGATCTCTTGGTATAGTCATTATCATATTTGATTGCTTAGTCGAGTATGAATTCGAGATCAATGGTTTGGTTGAATACTTTATATATTAAATAATTGATAGCCAATTGAGGGGGAGTCAATGAAATGTGAAATGCTCAAAAGATGTGGAAAGAGTTACATCCCAATGAGGAGTGTGAAAACTACCACCACATGGAGAAAATGAAAGAAAAAGATACTCCATGAATGAAAAGCAAACTTTTGTTTGAAAAATTGTTGATGAAATTCATATTGAAATACTTGACTCAGTCGTATTTCATGGTTGGTATAAGGTGGGATTTTTGATTAAAGATGCTCAAAGAGCCACTCCTTCAACAGATTGTCTAGATATATTATCTAACTTATCTGGGATTTCAAACATCTATTGATCTTGGTACTTCATTTTCTTTACTGAAATTGATGATTTGATAAAGGCATTACACATAAGATCAGGATAGATGTAATTGAAGTTGTTCAACTTTAAGTGTTTTAACTTTCGTAAATTTTCGTTTCATTTTTGGATATTTTTGATAGATTTTGCATAATCTATTTCTTGTTGTATGAAACGATGTCATTTGTTTAAAGTTGACATGGTAAAGTGCTTACATACTTTTTCTGGATTTTATGGAATTTTTCTAATTTTTCTGAAGAAAAAGTTGTAGCCGATCCGGATCGGGCAAGTGATCCGGATCCCGAACGCAGGATTTTTCCTGCGGGTGGCCGATCCGGATCACATTCTCGGCCGATCCGGATCACGGCTAGGGTTCTATATAGAAACTTTCAGATTCGAGATTTCTTTACCCTAATTTCTGGTTTTCAAGCCTTCTAGAGTTTCTCTCTCTAGATTTCTTGCTTCCTGGTGCTTCAAAACTCAAAGTTCTTCGGATTCAAGTAAGTTTTCATGATCAAAACTCGGTTTTTCTCAGTTTTTATGGTTTTTTCACCAAACGTGAGTTGAAAAGTTGGAATTTTTCGTTTGTGAATGGTTTTTGATCAAATTTCTTTTGAAATAAGAACTCTGGGTCAATTAGTTTTACTTTTATGCTGGGATTTCACTTGATTAACGAGTTTTTAGGCTTCGATTTCTAAAAATTCGGTTTTAGGGCATAAAAGAGGAATTTTGTAAATCATGGATTGATCTATTTTTAAAATTCTTTTTGGAAAACTAATTTGATTCTTGGCTTCTCTACATGATTATGATTGTCTAGGTACAATGTTTTCAAATTTTCAAAATTGACAATTTTTCATATGTTCTTGAGTTGGTTTTCACAGGACACTTTTCTTAAACTCAAAGCACTAGATCAATGGCATTCTCTTGGTTGATTCTGCTACTAGTCACGATGGTACTCACTCGACCAACCAACAAATTGAAGCGCGCCAAGAAAGTTCAACGAAAAGGAGAAGTGGAAGTTATAAGTGAACTGAACTTGAAAAGAACCCTGATGAAGTACACTGGGATATTCTGACTGATGATGATGATGATGAGGTATTGCCTTCAAAATCTAACCGAAAAGGGAAAGCACCATGAATACTGGGAATGTTCCTATGTCTCTCCAATTATCTCTTTTCAAACGGAAACGACTTGCTAGACGTTATGGATTAAGACGAGACACTACATTGATGCACCAATAGCTCCTGACTCTCCGCCACGTGTTGAAGAGGTAGTCGTTAATTCTGACCGTCTTCGAGCTTTTGAACGACGTGAATGCATCGGAGAACGTCATGTCAACATTGAAGCCCTTCGCAATCATTCACCAGAATTTGGAAAGATTGATGAACAGCTTCTCTTCTTCAAGTCTGCCGTTTTCCTGGAACTTCTCGGATATTGTTTGTATCGTGTGAGAACTTTCTACACGAATGCGAGACATCTTCAGGAGACTGAAAATGGGTCTATGTATTTTATACAAATGTCCTAGGAATGAAA
>JAQOTM010000133.1:289600-354301 GCA_029168755.2 Tillandsia fasciculata
AGCAGTCGGTAGTTCTGGGCCGTCGAGTATCTTCCGGTCAGTGTTGTTGGGAACCGTTGGGGTTGACGGTGGTCCCAGGTCGTGAGTGTTGTCCGACCAGTATTGTTAGCCTGAGTTGTGGGTCGTTCCTGGCTGTGGAGTACCTCCAGCCAGTGTGCTTTGTGCTGCGAGCTGTTGGAGAGTCTAGTGTCTCGTGTTTCGTGTGAGCTGATCAGCTGAGTCGTCGAGAGTGCTCCGACTGTTGTGCGAGATATGTGGGGATCTTGAGTCCTTCCGTTCTGAGAGTGAGCGTGGATTTTGACTATAGCCTGCATATGCCAATGTTTGATACTCTATGCCGCGCCGTTTTCCTCAGTTGGGGTCGCTGTAATACTCTAAAAATTTAAAGACTTTGAAATACTTTTGAAATTTATTTAATTAATAATATTTAGCAAAATTTGGAACGTAGTGGATCAATAGTGGCCCAGAAATATCAACTTTTGATCGGGGCCTGATCTCAAAAATCCGAGATCACCATTGCGACCGTCTCGTCGAAATATGAAAAGATGATATACATATATTTTCGATCCGACGGTCGGATCTCCCGCAAAACAGCGAAGAAGAAGTGGGCTCCACAACTTAAGTTGTGAATAGTAACCCCTATTTTAAATGGCTCTTTGATCACTAACAGCCGTTTCACTGTCTGGAACCCTGACATAGGGGTATGAGTAGTCAAACCTAACTAATTTCGACGTTCTGAGCACAATGGCACTGACGGTTTTCGCGTTTGGCAACCCGGGTGCATCGGAGTTCGTGCACTGTACCGCACTTTACCGAACTAGTTGGCCCGAGATTTCATACGAGCACCAAATCAAACAAATGAATAGCCTATTTTGAAGGTCTCGACGAGCCGGACGTCGTGGCGAAGTCTGTTTCGCAATTCGACGATCAGGTTGTCTCGAAATGCGTGAAAAGTGCCGAATTATCGCTTTTTCTTCAAATGTTTTGGATGTTCTTGGGCCAAAGCCCTTGGGACTTTGTTGATTGGGCTTCTGCCAACCTGAGGAGCCCACGAAAGCCACTAAGGAAGTTGGAAGGGTTGCTGGTGGGTGGTGGTCAAAGAAAGGAGAAATAACCCATTAATAAGCTTGGTTCTTTGGGAGCTTTGTGGGGGGAAAACGAAGAGCCACTTTCTGTCCCAAGGTCTCTCCACCACTTCCCTGTGCCACCAGCATAAACTTAGAAGCTGTGGTGGCCGGAGCAAGGCATCCCCAAGAAAGAAAATCCAAAGATAGAACTCGGGAGAGAGAGAGGAGGAGAAAGGTTGGAACCAGCTTCACTTAAAGGTTGATTTTCAGTCCCTGAGGAGTTCCTCTGAACCTGTGGAGTATTCTGGGAGTTGGCCGAGGTCGCGCAAGGAAGGGGAAGAGAGAACCGGCTTCCTCCTTTCTTCAACAACTTGAGCATTTGCATTATGATTGAGCTTGCTTTCCTGTTGATCAAATATTACACTATTGAACACATTATTTTAATCAACTAAATGTTTTACTGAACGACGTAGAGTCGCCTGAGTCTGTTCTTGTTTGATAGGACAAAGGCATTGCTCTTCGAAGTTTTGGCCTAAAACCTGTTTCAAAATAGTTTTCTCAAAAATATGTGTTTAGTTTGTATGTTTGGTTGGTCTGTATGATTGAGTTGAGATTTGCTGTTGATCTTATGTTGAGTTGAGATTTGCCTTTGATCTTGCATAAGAGTTGAGATTTAGTTGATTATTCCTGCATGAGAGTTGAGATTCAGTTGACTTTGTTATTGCATCCCAGTGGGGATTTCCCGGCTTGTTGCCGATTACCCGGTCAGTGGACCGAGAGCTTGAGCATAGCATGATTGATCGCCACGCACCGCTGTACTTCACGAACATTGCCAGGGTCGCGCCCCGTGGATATTGTTCTTTACCGGTAAAGTGGTCTAGAGAAAGGCCCGTGAGCCCCCCGATAGCACTTGTGGGTGCGGGATTATGTCAGCCCGATAGGTGCCAGATAGTGGCATGAGCCTGAGGTCTTTGTGACCAAGAGTGGCATTGATTGGGAACTTGATATTCTTATGATTGATGCATAGCTTTTATACTTCCATATTCTAGCATGATCAGTACCTATTGCATATGTTGCCTGTTTAGCCTGCTTTTATCATATCTCATGATTCCTGATTTCGGTTTGAAGATATTCAATTGTTTGATACCTGCCTATACAATTATTCAGCATGCTTGGTTCATTATATTCTTGTCAAGATTATGCTAATTCCTGTTGGTTATTCATTCGCTTCATAAATGCTTACCTAATGTGATCTTTACTATCCGCTAGTATTGTATACCAGTAGGTACGATCTGCTATTTCTCGGCTCGTCGTGCCCACTGGGATACACTCCGGTGTGTCTCACACCCTCGGGTGACTGTTTTTCAGGTCGAGCGGGTGTTGGGATGTTGGGACGAATTGGCGAGGTATCGATATAGAGGTTGGCCCTGGACAGCCGAAAAGTTATGTAATAGATGTTTGAAAGAAAGGAAATTGTATTTCAGTTGTATATTTGTAAAGATAGTTGTAAAGTTTACTTGTTGTTGTTGTTTGTAGTACGTAGTTAGTACTTTGATGTTGTTGCCAAGCTAGCCGTGCATATATAGAAAAGGCTCAATTCCATAAGGGATTGGGACTCTTCTATATATGTGGCGGTCTGTCATTGCCCTGGATGATTTGCAACTCTGATAGAAAAAAAAAAAAAAAAATTTTATACACTGGTTTTTGAACTCGGGGCGTGACAGTCGCGCCCCCTGAGATGCCGCAGTGGATACGATGGTTGGCCTGTTGAGGCAGTTTTCCGCAGTGGATGCGATGATGGGCCTGTTGAGGCAGTTTTGCGCGAGGGGTGAGTTAGTCGGACAGGACGCCCCACGTAAATCCCGTCCTCATGTGGATGTGTGGTAGTGGGCAGGTGCGTTCCTAGTCGACAGGCGCAGGCTTGACTGGACCCTATGAGGCAGTCAGTTCGATTGGGTCGATTGAGCACCTTGGGTGCGAGTGGTCACATTTACATTCATCTGTTCCACTTTTTGAGCATCTAGATAGAGGCATGGTAGCTGTAGAGTAGCTCCAGCTTTTCTTGTTCAGATTTCATTGCACTGTTATCTTATTCCTCTAGTAGACTTAGTGGGCAGACCGTTGGGCTTGTTGACGGCACCCACTGAGAACTACTGTGGGAAGTAGTTCTCACACCCGTCGTGGTGTCTTTTTCCCCAGGAACTTCTTCTCCTGTTCCTGTTGCTCCAGTTGCTGATCCTTCTGACCGAGGCGAGGGAGTCGCGAGCTAGTTCCCTACCCGTCGTTGGAGTGTAGCGGTACCCCTCCAGAGGAGAGCTTCAGTAGATTAGTTTACTTTTTTTTCCTCTGTTGAGAGACCTTTGTTGTGAGGTATAGAGTTGTACTTTATTTTACAGTTTGAGAGACTGTTGTAGTGAGGATATTTTTTTGTATTGAGAGCTTGTACACTGATGTTCTTATTGGAGATATCTCCCTTTTGGGTTTTTTGTATCAGAGGACTTTTTATACGATCGATATTTGGGGAGATGGATATTGTACTATTTTCAGTTGTACAGTGATTGGATTTCAGTTTTTAGTAGTTTACTTTCAGCTCTGATATCTGTATACTGTAGTTGATTCTTTTTGCATGTTAGACGCTTCGTCTGTACGGCAGTTTACGTACAGATGGCGGATCTGTTAGCGAGCCCGGGTCGCAGTTTCGACCCCGGGGCGTGACAGATTAGAGTGGTATCAGAGCCTAGGTTGTAGGTCGTGGTGGACTTAGAAACCCTAGGCTTGTGGCTGGACATTAGGATGACTGCGTGAGAGTCGTGACTTTTAGCGAGAGTCCTGATTGAGTTTTATACCTCTCCCAAGAGACGGGATGAGTGATTGGCATGTTTATTCTCCTAAGCGATTATGTTGGCTGCAGACAACATAATGCTATGGAATGGATGACATGTCTTAGACTTTCGCTGGATTGGGTCGTATGGTTGTTGTGTCCTGACGTTTGTTATGGTGCAGTGGACTACGATACTCTTGAGACGTCGTGTTGTGAAGAGGACGCACCCTGCACCTGATGAGTACCCGAGCAGCGGGAGGCAGAGCTATCAGAGCAGAGCGAGACCCGTGAGTTATGGATCCAGATAGCACCGATGTCGGAGGCTGATCGATGCCAGGAGGAAGTCATGGAACGTTTGATGCGCTTGTTGGAGAAGAGAGTACAACTAGTTGCAGTACCGCTTGAGAGTCCTCCAGCACTTTCTTCCTGCAGTGGCATATTCAGTTGTACTAGTGGCACCGATGGAGCGAGCAACCCCCTCTGTGTCGACGAGTAGTGCCGAGGCACCGAGGTAGGGTGGATGGCGGATAGTAGATGAGCTTTGGGACATCATCGGTCGATAGAGCCAGTCCCGGCAGTCTGATCCACCCCGATTGGCTGGATTGAGCTTGGAGCCATGGGAGGCTGAAAACTGGATAGCAACAATGGAGAAGCATCAGATGCACTTGGCTACGCACTCTTTGGAAAAGGACGCCGAGATTTGGTGGCGTCGAGTTCGTCCTGTTGGACCACCGGGAGCGCAGTTGTTGACTTGGAGCGAGTTTCGTGCTTTGCTGCTCAGTGCCTTCATTCCTGACAGTGTAAGCAGAAACTGGAAGGGGATCTTAGACGCCTGCAGCAGGGGAGTCGACCTCTTCAGGAGTATGTTCGCGAGTTTTGCGATTGTTGAGCGGTGTACCCCATGTCGCCCGGGATGAGGCCCAGAAGGTTGAGCTAGTTGGGTGAGGACTGCGCCAAGATATCTATCACTTGGTGCATTCTCGGCGAGCGCCGATGTTAGATGCAGCGATTGAGCATGCTCGGTGGGTTGGCCGAGGATCAGTGATCATGTCAGAGAGAGACGGAGCGCCAGGGACCAGCTCCGGGGTTAGGCATCCAGTGCCGCCCGAGTGTGGACAGTCGGGACATTTTCAGTCAGATAGGGTCACGACGTCGGGGCAGTCTGAGCGACGACCATCTACATCGAGCGGATGAGTCTGTACCGCCCGGTTGGAGGGCGCTGCGGCAGTGGACCAGGTTATCGCGGGCATGATTTCTTTATAGCAGTTTGAGTTGAGTGTTTTTGGCTTTCCTGTCTGGACTGGAGGTAGATTTGTTACCACGTGCACTAGAGGTATAGGTTTATGTTGGTGTTGTGCATGTGGAGGAGGCCTGTGGATTTTGTCCAATGCAGTTGAGGCCGTGAGTTGTATCGGCAGACTTGTTGGAAACTGTGGCAGTTCGGTGTTTTGACCCAGCGCTTGGGGATTGGTTGGCATAGAGCACACAGGTTTTAGCGACAGTGAGAGAGGTGCTTACGGCGGCACCGGGACTCAGGGATATCTTTGTTGCCCATGAGATCCCGGGTGTGATTTCACCTGAGCTGTTGATAATGCCGTCGGTAAGGGAGATAGAGATTGCGTTTGACGTGGTTCGGGGAACCGCGCCACCCTCGACAGCACCTCATTGGATATCGCCTGTGGAGTTGAGAGAGCTGATGGCGCAGTTGCAGGATCTGATGGATCGAGGGGTCTGTTTGACCTAGTGCCACGCCGTTGATATACGGTGGTGATGCCACGCCGTTGGTACACGGTGGTGATGCCACGTCATTGTTACACGACTGGAAGGGTCCTTTTATGGTTTGAGCGTAGACAGGTCCGGGTGGTATCTAGGACCTTTTGATGGAGTTATACTCCGGCAGTTAGTGTATGATGCGAGTATCTACTTGGAATCAGACAGCCGAGGACCTTGCCTAGATGGCATTCAGGATCCGGTAAGGGCATTATGAGAGCATAGTGAGGCCAAATGGAATAATTAATGCCCTATTGTCTTTGAAATTTGAGGAAGAGTGTGTGTTCCAGTTGTACCTGGACGGTTTGGGAGTGGTGTTCCCCAAGAATATTTGATTTACTCCCTGAGCGACTTGGAGCACGAGGAGCACTTGTGGATGTGCTACCATACCTGTGTGGATGAAGCTGTATGCCAAGTTATTGAGGTACAAGTTTTAGCTCCAAGTGCATGCCTTCCTGGGTCACTTTATTCTAGCTGTTGGAGCGGCGGTGGAACCCGACCATATGGATGTTATTCGAGGTTGGCTGAGACCAGCATTATTCTTGAGGTGAGGAGCTTCTTGGACTTGGCAGTGCCAGGAGAGCATGGCCAATGGATAATGAGACTGATACTAGCGCCAATGCTAGTATTTCCAGTGTTGGGAGAGGGTTTTGCGTGTTTTAGTGATGCCTCCCTTAGTGGCTGTGGAGTTACCGTGGTTTGATCTTCGGTCCGCGCTTCATCAGTCCAACCCTATGAGTTTTGTGGCAGGACGAACCGCTGATTTGTAGGCAGCTTGGATCCCACAGTTGAGCCTTTCAGTACGCCTATTATTTCCAGCTTTGATTGATATACCTGGGCGTAGGCCATGCCTGCTTGGCTATCAGTTCTGATTACTCAGCATTTCTGTTCTTTACTATGATAGATTAAGATTTCAGCTTCAGTTTACAGTTTCTGCCATGCGGCACCAGTGGAGACTACAGCTTTCAGCATCTTGAGTGGGATTTGCGCGGATTGTCGTTGATGGTTCGGACTTTTGACCGCGAGTTTGGGCTTCAGCATTATGATCGCCTTGCGAGCCAGTTTTCAGTCCCGTTCACCGACGGTTTGGTCCCCGTCAGGGTGTTCTTTTTAGTTGAGGGATCGACTTCGACCCGTGGGTCCGTTGGGGTTATGATAGCGTGCTAAGTGACTAACTGTGGCATGAGAGTGTGTCTCTTGAGGATCCCTTTTGAGGGTAGCCTGCGGTTGAGTAGTTCACTCGGGTGGTTTGGATCGGGAAGTAACCGAGTGAAGACCCCAGCTTATTGGATTTCTTTCCTTATTGGATGAATGTGTGGGTATGCTTCGGGTCGCCTTGTTGAGTTTGGCACCATGTTGTGGTTTGGTGCGTGTTGCACTAGTGGTTATTTCCATTTTCCCCAGCCTTTTATTGGAGCCTCTTTGGTATTTCACGTCTCAGCTCAGGAGTGATATGTTTTTCCTCGCCCGTGATTGACTTGCCCCTTTGTGATCTGTGATTGTTGGAGTACGAGGGACGCCCGTTGCAATTTCTGGCTCGGGAGATGAGAGGATTGCACATCGGGCCATGCCGTACTTGTTGTTGTTGTTGTTGAGGAGTAATCACGGGGTGCGAGTGGTGTTTCGGGAGCTGGAGGAGTATTGATGGATACCTACCCGTAGTATTTGTGGCTCCTGATGGACTTGATATAGTTTCGAGGACGAAACTTTCTTTTAGTGGGGGAGGATGTGAGGACCCGAATCCCCACTTAAGAGATTTATGTCGGTTTAGTGGCCTTTGGGAGTGTTTGTGCGCATGTCGGGCCCAAGAAATGGATTTGTGGTGCAATTTGAGATTTAGTTTGCATCACTGGAGGCCTGCGTGGTGCGTCGGTGGTGTTGTGCGCAATTTGGACACAAGTGTTGGATTTCGGGCTTAAAAAGGGATCACGTGGGAATTGGTGGACCCGTCGAGTGTTTAGAAGTGATTTCGTGCGACGCAGATGTCAAATTTGGACTCCGGGCAAAGTTTGGATAAAAGATCACCTCTCCGGTTGCCGTCGGGAATTTTTAGAGTTGGAATTTGGCAAATCGGACTTCAGAATTGGACCCGGCGCGGAAAGCGGATCAAGTGGGCTATCCGGGGGCATTCGGCAAAATTTCGGATGAGAATTTGGAGAAACGGATATCGGATTTGGATTCAGCGCGCGAAATCGTTAAGAATGGACTATTTACTTGTTTGTTTTGGAGCCCGGATGAAGTGCACGTTTTTCGAGGCGACGCGGCACGAATCCCGGGGCGAGGCGACGGCACGGAAACCAAGGCGGTGCGGCGCACGGCTCGAGGCGCGCGGGAGGCGCGCGGGGGCCGCCACGTGGCGGGCCCCCACTGGCGCCGGCTCGGGCGCGCGGGGGCGCGCGCCCGTGTGGCGCTCCCGTGTCCCGCGCCTGCGCGGGCGCGGTGTCACGCGCCCGTGTGGCGCGCGGGCTACGCGCCTGCGTGGCGCACAGGGGGCGCGGCCACGTGGCGCACAGGGGGCGCGGCCACGTGGCGCGGCGCGCGCGCGCCGGGACCTGGTGCACGGCCCATGTGCTGTGGACCGCCGGCTGGAGGCTCCCCATTGGCCGGTGTACCGTGGACCATGTGCCGTGGACCACCCCTCTTCTCTTCCTTCTCTTCTTCTTCTTCTTTCTCCCCGCCGCTGTAGTGATCCGGCCTTTCGGGGTATTTTTGACTTACAGATAGTCATTTAAGCCTTTAAGTAAAATAAAATTATTCAATTCTTAAAAGTTGGCCATTGTGAGGTGCTGGTATTTTTCTGCGATAGTGCACGGAAAAAGAAGGCCGACGGTGCGATCGGATCTGAAATCCGATACCGGGATCTCCCGGAACGGAATTTCCGGTGATACGGTGATTAGTCATGCATCGAAATCCGTGCGATTAATTAGTTAGAGAATTAGTTATTCGGTTACGGGTATTAAAAGGTGGGTTTATCTCGTGCGATTAATTAGTTAGAGAATTAGTTATTCGGTTACGGGGATTACAAGGTGGGTTATCCCGTAGGAATAATTAATTAAGGAATTAATTAATTGGTGACGAAGATTTAAAAGGTGGGAATTTTATCTCGTAAGTCAGATATTTATTTGAGAAATAAAAACCGGATATTTGTGGGTTTTTCCTGTTACGTACGTGTAAAATAAAGAGGAAATTAATTAAATAATTAAATAATAGGGATTATATAAGTAATCCCGGTTATCGAAGAAAAACCCTAATTTAAAATACCGCCTCCTCAAACCCTCCTCTTTCGTGCGTACCGAAAACCAAACGAAACCCTAGTTAGAAAAGAAAGAGGAAAACCCTAACCGGAGGAGAAAAGAGGAAAAGAAGGAGGAAGCGGAGGAACCCGATCGCCCTGATTCACGTGCCGGAGATCGGAGAACGAGACGCCATCGTCTACGGGGAGCGGATCCGGGTCTCCAACGCCGAAAGGAAACAAGATCGGTTCTTTAATTCCGATAAATTAAGGTTAGTGAACATCGTTGCGGTTGTTAAATTAATCGGGGGTTTTTCGTGTCCTTGTAAGGTGATTTTAATCGGAACATCGATCGCGGATTTTCGTCGGGTTTTGATCCATGTTTTATTCTCGTTCTTGACCGGGTGTGATCGAGGATTTTTATCGGATTTTAATTGGTGGTTTTTAAACGGTTTCTTGTTATCGGACCTCCGATCGACGTTTTGGTTGTTCGTCGATCGTTGGTTTAGTCATTAGAATTATCGTGTATTTATTCGAGAATTTTTTGGGATGTTTCGTCGGAACATAGTGGGTTAACGGGAGGCCGCCGCCGCCATTTTTAAATGGGAGGCCGCCGCCGCCGTTACCATGTCCGCGGGATCTTCGCCGGGGTCGCACGGGAGCGAAAACGGAGAAGAAATCGCGAAACGGGAGCGAAAACGGAGAGAAAACGCGAAAAGTTAGGGTTTACTGTGCTGTCCGTACGGCGGCGGTCCACGGACCCCGGGCGTGCACCCGGTGCACGCCCTGCTGTCCCAAAAGCGCAGACCCGGCGCACGAAACCGTGCGCCGGGCTGCACAGTGTGCGCGGTGCACGCCCTAGGCGTGCACCCGGCGCGCGCGCTTGCGGCCGAAGAACAAGAACCCGGTGCACGCTCGGGTCGTGCACCGGCCCGGCCCAAGATGCGCGGTGCACGCTTCCTGCGTGCACCCGGCGCATGCCGCCGCCGCCTGACGCCGTGAACCTGGTCCACGGTTGCCCCTGTGCACCACCCGACAGCCCAAAGTTCGGTGGCTCCGTTTGGGTCCGTTTTTCCACCGTTTTGAGCGCCGTCTTCGCCGTTGGGATCACAATCTCCGCGGTTTTCTTGGCATGGCCACTTGGGATCTTTTTGGTCACTGTTTTATTATGTCGGGTGCTAATTTCGCCGACGCTCTGCGCCTCGATGAAATCGTCGGGGGCGCGCCGTCGGGTCTCTTTTCTCATCATTTCCGCCGTCGGGGCCTTCTTGGTTTTAACCATTGACGTCCCGAGTGGGCTACCGGTTGAGGATTGAGTTTTGTTGGATTTCCGGCTTTCGTCAACCCGGACGGTGTTGGACTTTTCCGTCGAAAAGAGTAAATTGGGTCTTTTGTTTTCGGATGTTAGTACACGTTTTTGACTATAGTTATCCTTGCGGACTTTCTTTAGGTCCAAGTGCGCAGCGGGGGTGCGCGAAGGATTCAGGTGTTCCGATTTCTCTTCAAATAGGTGGGTACGGTTGCGATAAGTGCAACAAGTGCAGTAAGTGCATCTATCGTCATTAAAGTGCTCTTAATTTATCTAACAAAGTAGATGGACAGTTTAACCTTTCGCACAATTATATTTCATCTAACAAATTGAAGCGGCTACGGTCGCGATGCTCACTACACGCCGATCTCGGCAAATCCGTTTCGGATGCTGCACGTACACAGGCGGATTGGCCTCCGCATGGGTGTACTTTTCCGGAGAAGTGGTCTTTTATGACCCGTGTTCCTCACGAAGGTGTGGGTGCCGTGAGGACCTCTTCGCGCCCGCTGAAAATAGCACACCAGCACCGCGAAGAGGTTAAATGCATCAAAGAGGTGTTTACGCACGAGGGGAGACTTTAGTCTCCCCGACAGGGACTCTGGGGTTGGTGCCCAACTTAATTGATAAATCTGGGGTTGGTGCCCAACTTAATTGATAAAACTGGGGTTGGGGCCCAGCTTAATTGTGTGCAGGGTTTTAGCGAAAGGTTCCGGTGTTTTCGGTTTGCTCCTTATTCCTTATTATTATTAGACATCTACTTTGTTTGTCACTGACACCCACTCCGTGACAGGTGTTACGAGGTGCGTTAGCCGGGAGGGCGGTGAGACTGCGTCGCGAGGACCGTAGTCAGACACTTGGGTTTATTATCTCATTTCCCCTTATGCTTTAGTTAATTTGCTTGTGGATCGTATTAGTCGTGGACATGTATTACTTAGTGCTGTGGATGAGGTGTACATTTATACTTTGATGCTTTTAGTGATGTTTTCATATGCGGCATGTTTTCAAGATAAACCAAATGATTTCGAAAACGTTTTCTCAAAACGAAGTGCCGTGTGGGCACGGGTTATGCAACCGTGGGTTTTATCCTTTCTAAACACTGATGCCGCTTTAGTATTCCGCTTGAAAATAAAACAACAAGGTGTCGAGTGGACACCAGTCTTTTAAACATTAGTTAAACTACTGTACTCTGTTTGACGATGTATGTCTATTGTATGGTTGATGGTTGATGCATGATGTTGAAAATGAGACGCCGTGCATATACAAAGGAGACTCTGTCCGTGGGCAGAGAGAATTTGTGTATGTGGCGGTCTGGCACGCACCGGGGATGAGGTTTATGTTACCTTATTAAGAAAAAAAAAGAAATACACGAAATTTTCTGCTTTGATAGACTCAAAAACCCCCGGGGGCGTGACAGATTAAATGGTATCAGAGAAAAACAACCATAACCATAGTAGACGTGATCCACATCCACAGTGTAGGGTGCCACAAGCAAATTGGACATGAGATAACCAAGGTATAGGTGCGTAGTACGTGAGAGTACGGGGAAAAGGGGACGTAATATAGGTGTAATCGTAAGACAGGATGCTAGGGTGATAACCTTAGGGCTAACTTGGTTTCTTTGTTTGCACGGTTAATGGCCTGAAGCCGCTCTTCAATCGATGGTGCAGAAGAGGATACGACGGTTCCGGCAACAGTGGAGAATCGGCTACTCCAACAACGGATTACGCGACATGGCATAGCGCTCTTCCCTTTTTGTTAGGAAAGACGAACCCTACCAGGCTCGCCTTCCCAAAGGTGATCCACATAGCGACACTAATCGGGTAATACAGACGGTGGGTCTACCCGCTTACCGAGAAGTGAACGATAGGACCACTATGGTGGGGCGGGAATTGGCCGTTCCACGCACCCGGCAGAAGAATCATGAGTCTGCCGGGGGCCGAAACGACCCCAGCCCTTCTCAGGAGGGGGATTTTCTAGCGGAGATCGGCCATGCATCATCTACAGAGGAGCACCCCGGAGGAAAATTATTCATTCCGGAAGCACGACCTTTGCTTCTAACGTGACAAACTAGGACAGTTCCGTTTTTAACTGCCCTAAACCGGGAATGATTCTTCGGAGTCGCGACACGGATGAGAGGTCTTATGCGACGACACGACAAAGGACGCACTACCCGAGGGAAGTAGTAGCAGGAAAGACCCCTTACGAAGAGTAATGTTGGTCTTGACCCCAGGAGGACCCTTAGGAGCAAATACTCTGTACCTTCCTGCCCAATAAGGATGCAAAGACTTAGTTGTCTTTGGTGTTGGCCCTTTATTATGGGTCAAATAGGTCCAACTTCCTGTCTTGAGACAATAGGCCCAGGGGACTAGTGAGTTGGGTTGGGTGAGCCCAATAGGTTGAGTGGGCTGCGGTCCGCAATAGACCTAACGGCAAGAGGCCCCACAATAGACCCAACATCCAGGTGGGTTGGGTCTGGTCGAGATCAGTGGTGCGGTGTATGCCGCTTTAAGTGAATCGGATGCGCACCTCTAAAAGCTCAGGCTTTTGGGGTTAATGGTTAGCGCCAACGATTCGACATTTGAGACTTAGTGGTAAGGGAATTTCCGGACGTGTTTCGGCGGAGCTCCCCGGAATGCCGCCGGAACGAGAGGTTGACTTCCCGAATGAGCTGCATCCCGGCACCAAACCCATCACCAAGGCACCGTACAGGATGGCCTTCGCGGAGTTGAAGGAACTTAAGGCACAGTTGGAGGACCTTTTGGATAAGGGCTTCATCAGGCCTAGCGCGTCACCCTGGGGCGCGCCCGTCCTGTTTGTGAGGAAGAAAGACGGAAGTCTCCGGTTGTGCATCGACTACCGGGAGATAAATAAGGTCACCGTTAAGAACAAGTACCCCCTGCCAAGGATCGACGACCTCTTCGACCAACTACAGGGGGCGACGGTGTTTTCAAAGATTGACCTGCAGTCGGGCTATCATCAGGTCCAGGTCAAGGGGGAGGACATCCCCAAAACGGCTTTTCGGACTCGCTACGGCCATTACGAATTTACAGTAATGCCGTTCGGGCTCACAAACGCCCCGGCAGTGTTCATGGACATGATGAACAGGGTATTCAAACCCTTCCTGGACTTATTTGTGGTGGTCTTCATCGATGATATCCTCATCTACTCCCGTACAGACGAGGAACATGAAGAACATCTGTGCACAGTCCTCCAGACCCTACGGGAACAGAAACTCTACGCCAAACTCAAAAAGTGTGAGTTTTGGCTCCGTGAGGACGGCTTCTTGGGGCACGTAATCTCGGCGGCTGGAGTCGCAGTCGATCCGAAGAAGATAGATTCGGTGACTGTAGTGACCCGACCCTTAGGGGTATTTTTTTGAACTCACATGTAATCGCTTAAGCCTTAAGCGAAATAAAATTATTTAATTTTCAAAAGTCGGCCGGGACAAGGTGTGTGTATTTTTCTGCGATAGAGCGCGAAAAACGATGACCGACGGTGCGATCGGATTCGAAATCCGATGTCGGGATCTCCCGGAACGGGATCCTTAGCGACGCGGTAATTAGTCACGCATCGGAAACCGTGCAAAAATATCTTGCACCCGTTAGAGATAAGGTGGGTTATCTCGTAGGGGATAATTAATTAATTAATTAATCAATTATCCGGTGACGGAAATTTAAATCCTCCTACGTACGAATAAAAGGGGGGATTTTATCTCGCGGATTGGATAAGAGATAAAATCCAGATACTTAAATTTGGAAATTTATCTTTCCAAGATTATTTAATGAAGGGGATTAAATAATCGGTGACCGGGATTTGAAAATTGGAAATTTAAATAACCGATGATTTAAATCCAAGTGGGAATTTATCCCCCATGATTATTTAATGAAGGTGATTAAATAATCGGTGGCCAGGATTTGAAAGGGTGAAGATTTTATCTCGTAAGTCAGATATTTATTTGAGAAATAGAAACAGGATGTTTTGGGTTTTCCTAGTTACGCACGTGTAAGATAAAGCGGATATTAATTAAATAATTAAGTAATAGGGTTATCGGTAAGGACTAATTAATTAATAAATTAATTAATCGGAGTCCAAATATCCGAAAGGATTTTGACGGTGCGTATGCGTGAAATTGGATAAAAAGGATAAATAGATAGGGAGATCTATTTATTCCCCCGTTTACCGAACGAAACCCTAATTTAAAATACCGCCTCCTCAAACCCTCCTCTTTCGTGCGTACCGAAAACCAAACGAAACCCCAATTAGAAAAGAAAGAGGAAAACGCTAACCGGAGGAGAAAAGAGAAAAAGAAGGAGGAAGCGGAGGAACCCGATCGCCCCGATTCACGTGCCGGAGATCGGAGAACGAGACGCCATCGTCTACGGGGAGCGGATCCGGATTTCCGACGCCGCGAGAAACAAGATCGGATCTTTTATTCCGATAAATTTAAGGTTAGTTATCATCGTATCGTTTGTTTTCCGTGTTCTTGTTAGATTATTTTAATCGGAACATCGTTCGCGGATTTTCGTCGGGTTTTGATCCATACTTTATCCTCGTTCTTGATCGGGTGTGATCGAGGATTTTTATCGGATTTTAATTGATGGTTTTTAACGGGTTTCTTGTTATCGAACTTCCGATCGACGTTTTGGGTGTTCGTCGATCGTCGGGTTAGCCGTTAGAATTACCGGGAATTTTTCGGGAATTTTCCGGGAATTTTTCGGGAATTTTTCGGGCGACTCCGGCGGGACATAGTGGGTTAACGGGAGGCCGCCGCCGCCGTTGTTAGACGGGAGGCCGCCGCCGTCGTTACCATGTGCGCGGGGTCGTCGCCGGGATCCCATGGGAGCGAAAACGGAGAAGAAATCGCGAAACGGGAGCGAAAACGGCGAAAAAAAAACGAAAAAAAGGGGGTTTACTGTGCTAGCCGTACGGCCTCTTGGCCCGCGGTCCACGGGCCGGGGCGTGCACCCGGTGCACGCCCGCGGCGCGGGAGCCGCAGACCCGGTGCACGCTCCGCCCGTGCACCGGCCCAGCCCGCAGGCGTGGTCCACGACCAAGCGTGCGCCCGGTCTTGGCGCGGCGGCCTGAAACCGTGAGCCCGGTGCACGCATGGGTCGTGCACCGGCCCGGCCCGTAGCGCACGGTGCACGCTCCCTGCGTGCACCCGGCTCATGCCGCTGCCGCCTGATGCTGTAAACCCGGCCCATAGTGGCTCCCATGCACCATCCGACAGCCCGGAGTTCATTTGCTCCGTTTGGGTCCGTTTTTCCACCGTTTTGAGCGCGGTTTTCGCCGTTGGGATCGTTATTTCCGTGGCTTTCTTGGCATGGCCACTTGGGACCGTCTTGGTCACTAATTTATTATGTTGGGTGTGGATTTCGCCGACGCTCCGCGCCTCGACGAAATTGTCGGGGGCGCGCCGTCGGGTCTTTCTCTCCTCGTTTTCGTCGTCGGGGCTTCTCGGCTGGACCATTGACGCCCCGAGTTGGCGACTAGTTGAGAGATTGGGTTTTGTTAGTTTCCGTTAGCGGTTTTGGGTTCCGGTTTTCGGCGAACTGGACCGTGTTGGACTTTTCCGTCAAAAGGGGTAAATTGGGTCTTTTGTTTTGGGATGTTAGTACACGTTTGTGACTATTATTATCCTTGCGGACTTTCTTTAGGTCCAGGGGTGCAGCGGGAGAGCGCGAAGGATACAGGTGTTCCGATTGCTCTCCAACAAGGTGGGTAGGGTTGCTATAAGTGCAACAAGTGCAGTAAGTGCATTTATCGCCATTAAAGTACTCTTAAATTTACCTAACAAAGTAGATGGACAGTTTAACCTTTCGCTTAATGATGTTTTATCTAACAATTTAAGCGGCTGCGGTCGCGGTGCTCACCACACGCCAATCTTGGCAATCCGGTTTCGGATGCTGCACGTACACCGGCGGATCGGG
The DNA here is from genome assembly GCA_029168755.2 of Tillandsia fasciculata. Taxonomy (NCBI): domain Eukaryota; kingdom Viridiplantae; phylum Streptophyta; class Magnoliopsida; order Poales; family Bromeliaceae; genus Tillandsia; species Tillandsia fasciculata. Next base: position 305,730 of record JAQOTM010000133.1, read on the forward strand.
CCACCGCATGGTGTACTTTTCCGGAAAAGTGGTCTTTTTGACCCGTGTGCCTCACAAAGGGGTGGGAGCCGTGAGGACCCCTTCACGGCAGCTATAGGGGCCGCACTAGCCCCGTGAAGAGGTTAAAAGCATCAAAAGGTGTTTGCGCACGAGGGGGGACTTTAGTCTCCCCGACAGGTACTCTGGGGTTGGTGCCCAGCTTAATTAATAAATCTGGGGTTGGTGCCCAGTTTAAAATATGCACAGGGGTTTAACGAAAGGTTACGGTGTACTCGGTGTTTTCGGTTCGTTTTTCCTTCCTTGATACTATTAGACATCTACTTTGTTTGTCACTGACGTTACCCACTCCGTGACAGGTACTGCTACTAGGTGCGTCAGCCGGGGTGACGGTGGGGCTGCGTCGTGAGGACCGTAGTCGGACACTTGGTTATTATGATTATATCTCATTTCCTTTTTCGTATAAATACTTAATTTGCTTGTGGATGGCTTTAGTTGTGAACATGTATTAATTAGCTCTGTGGATGAGGTGTATTCTTATGTTTTAATTACGTCTAGTGGCGTTCCTTTTATGCGGCATGTTTTCATGATAAATTAAAGGATTGCGAAAATGTTTTCTCAAAACGAAGTGCCGTGTGGGCACGGGTTTTGCAAACGCTGGGTTTTATCCTTTCCAAACACTGACGCCGCTTTATAAACTTGCTTTAATTGGTGATGAATGTCTACGGTATGGTTGTTGGTTGGTGATTAATGTGTGATGAATTGTATGTTGTAAATGAGACGCCGTGCATATACAAAGGAGACTCTGTCCGTGGACAGAGTGAATTTGTGTATGTGGCGGTCTGGCACGCACCGGGGTTGAGGTTTATATCACCTTATTAAGAAAAAAAAAATAGACACGCAATTTTCCGCTTTAAATGACTCAAAAATCCCCGGGGGCGTGACAGATTAAATGGTATCAGAGAAATACAACCACAACCATGGTAGACGTGATTTACATCCACAGTGCAAGGTGCCACAAGCAAATGGGACATGAGATAACCAAGGTATAGGTGCGTAGTACGTGAGAGTACGGGGAAAGGGGAACGTAATATAGGTGTAAATGTAAGTCTAGGTGCTAGGGTGATAACCTTAGGCCTAACGAGGTTTCTTTGTTTACAAGCGGACGATGGCCCGAAATGGGTTATCAGCGGAGGACGCAGGGGCAAAAAGTACGGTGCGAACAGTGGCGGAGTGCCAGCTTCTTCGACAACGGCTACAAGAGATGGCCGGGCAGTTAGTAACCCTTGTGGAGCGACATCTTCAAGGTAGTGCAAACGGCGGGTTTGCACACCTTCCAGGAGGTGGACGATAGAGCCACCGCGGTGGAGCGCGAATTACGATGTCTCAAGCCCGACGGGAGAGCTCAGGACACAGCAGGGATAAGAAACGACCCCAGCCCTTCTCAGGAGGGGGATTTTCTAGCGGAGCCTGGCCATGCATCATCTACAGAGGAGCACCTCGGCGAAAATTATTCATTCCGGAAGCACGACCTTTGCTTCTAACGTGACAAACTAGGACAGTTCCGTTTTTACTGCCCCAAACCCGGGAATGATCCTTCGAGTCGCGACACGGATGAGGGGTCTTATGCGACGACACGACAAAGGACGCACTACCCGAGGGAAGTAGTAGCAGGAAAGACCCCTTACGAAGAGTAATGTTGGTCTTGACCCCAGGAGAACCCTTAGGAGCAAATACTCTGTATCTTCCTGCCCAGTAAGGATGCGAAGACTTAGTTGTCTTTGGTGTTGGCCCTTTATTATGGGTCAAATAGGTCGAACTTTCTGCCTTGAGACAATAGGCCCAAGGGACTAGTGAGTTGGGTTGGGTGAGCCTGAAAGGTTGAGTAGGCTGCGGTCCGCAATAGACCTAACGGCAAGAGGCCCAACAATAGACCCAACATCCAGGTGGGTTGGGTCTGGTCGAGATCCGTGGTGCGGAGTATACCACTATAAGTGAATCGGATGCGCACCTCTGAAAGCTCAGGCTTTTGGGGTTAATGGTTAGTGCCGACGATTCGACATTTGAGGCTTGGTGGTAAGGGAATTTCCGGACGTATTCCGGCGGAGCTCCCCGGAATGCCGCCGGAGCAAGAGGTTGACTTTCCAATAGAGCTGCTTCCCGGCACCAAGCCCATCACTAAAGCACCGTACAGGATGGCCTTCGCGGAGCTGAAGGAACTCAAGGCACGGTTGGAGGACCTTTTGGACAAAGGTTTCATCAGACCAAGCGCGTCACCTTGGGGCGCGCCCGTCCTGTTTGTGAGGAAGAAGGACGGAAGTCTCCGGTTGTGCATCGACTACCGGGAGATAAATAAGGTCACGATCAAGAATAAGTACCCCCTGCCAAGAATCGACGACCTCTTTGACCAGTTACGGGGGGGCGACGGTGTTCTCAAAAATTGACCTGCAGTCGGGCTATCATCAGGTCCGGGTCAAGGGGGAGGACATCCCCAAAACGGCTTTTCCGTACTCGCTATGGCCATTACGAGTTTACGGTAATGCCGTTCGGGCTCACAAATGCCCCGGCAGTGTTCATGGATATGATGAACAGGGTATTCAAACCCTTTCTAGACTTGTTCGTGGTGGTCTTCATCGACGATATCCTCATCTACTCGCGTACGGACGAGGAACATGAAGAACATCTGCGCACAGTCCTCCAGACCCTTCGGGAACGGAAACTCTACGCCAAACTCAAAAAGTGTGAGTTTTGGCTCCGAGAGGTCGGTTTCTTGGGGCATGTAATCTCGGCGGCTGGAGTCGCGGTGGATCCGAAGAAGATAGATTCGGTGACAGACTGGCCCCGACCGACCACGGTGACGGAAATTCGAAGCTTCCTGGGATTAGCCGGGTATTACCGGCGCTTCGTGGAGGGCTTCTCCAAGATAGCCACCCCCCTAACCCGTCTGACAAGAAAGGGGAAAAAGTTCATCTGGACGGATAAGTGCCAGAGAAGCTTCGAGGAGCTTAAGGATAGGTTGACGCGAGCCCCGATTCTCGCCCTGCCAGAGCCAGGGGAGGATTACGAAGTATATTGCGATGCGTCGCGAAATGGATTGGGTGGAGTACTCATGCAACGGGGAAAGGTCATAGCCTATGCATCAAGGCAGCTCAAGGAGTATGAGCGGAATTACCCCGTGCACGATTTGGAACTCGCAGCGGTGGTGTTTGTCCTCAAGCTTTGGAGACACTACCTGTATGGGGCACACTGCAATGTGTACTCAGATCATAAGAGTCTCAAGTACCTCTTCACCCAAAGGGAGCTAAATCTGCGACAAAGGCGGTGGCTTGAGCTATTAAAGGATTACGATCTAACGATCCACTATCACCCGGGAAAGGCCAACGTGGTGGCCGACGCCCTGAGTCGCAAAGGACAGGCCGTGGAGGCGGATGTAAGCGCCATTACACAGCAGGATAGTCTGATTGCGGAATTTTCGCGATTGAGACTAGAGGTAGTACCGGCAGGGACAGTCGCACAACTTCTGACATTGGTGGTCAGACCTACTCTGCTGGACAGGATTCTCGAAGGCCAATCGACTGATATCAGCTCCAGCTGGTGCGGAGTAGAATAACCGCCGACAAGGAGAGCGATTTCATGGTAGACTCCGACGGCACGATACGATTTCGGGGACGAATCTGCGTGCCGGATCTACCGGAGCTCAAGGAGGAGATCCTGCGGGAGGCGCATACTGCCCCATATGCAGCGCATCCCGGGGGAACGAAGATGTACAAGGACGTCAAGCAAACCTTCTGGTGGCCCAAAATGAAGGGAGACGTGACGCGATTTGTGGCACACTGCCTGGTGTGCCAACAGGTGAAGGCCGAGCACCAGCGCCCGGCAGGAAAATTGCAACCTTTACCGGTGCCCGAGTGGAAATGGGACATGATTACCATGGATTTTGTGACCGGATTCCCGAGATCGCCACAGGGACACGATGCGATATGGGTGATCGTGGACCGATTGACGAAATCGGCCCACTTTTTGCCCATACACACGACGTGGACTCGGGAACGACTGGCACAAACATATATCGATGAAATAGTAAGGTTGCACGGAGTACCGACATCCATCACGTCGGACAGAGACACACGTTTTGTGTCGAACTTTTGGCGAAGCCTGCAACAAGCGATGGGGACCAAGTTGCACTTCAGCACAGCTTTTCATCCGCAAACCGATGGGCAATCAGAGCGGGTGATACAGATCGTGGAGGACATGCTTCGAGCATGCGTTCTGGACTTGGGCGAAGGGTGGGCACGGTGTTTGCCCCTGGTGGAATTTGCCTACAATAACAGTTACCAGGCCAGTATTCAGATGGCGCCGTACGAGGCACTGTACGGGCGCCGCTGTCGGTCTCCAATATGCTGGGACGACTTAGGTGAGCGAAAGTTTCTGGGCCCAGATTTGGTGGAGGAGACCGAAGCAAAGGTGCGATTGATTAAACAAAGGCTACTGACCGCCCAAAGCAGACAGAAGAGCTACGCGGACAACAGACGCCGAGACTTAGAGTTCATGGTGGGCGAGCATGTGCTGCTCCGGGTTTCACCCTCCAAGGGAAACCGGCGTTTCGGCATAAAGGGAAAGCTAAGCCCGAGGTACGTGGGACCGTTCGAAATCCTGGAGCGCGTAGGACCGGTGGCATACCGCTTAGCCCTGCCACCGAACCTCGAACGAGTCCACAACGTGTTCCATGTTTCAATGCTCCGGAAGTACCTGGCAGACCCCTCTCATGCCTTGGATGCCTCCACCATCGAGTTGCGAGAGGATTTGAGCGTCGAGGAGACGCCGGTGCGGATTTTGGCAAGAGAGGACAAGAAGTTGCGCAACCGAACAATCCCCTATGTGAAGGTCCAGTGGAGCAACCACGACGAGCGCGAGGCGACGTGGGAACTGGAGTCGAAAATGAGGGAATGTTTTCCCGAGTGTTTAGTGAGGATTGAGCTTAAGTTTCGGGACGAAACTTTTTATAAAGTGTGAGTGGTGTAGTGACCCGACCCTTAGGGGTATTTTTGAACTCACATGTAATCGCTTAAGCCTTAAGCGAAATAAAATTATTTAATTTTCAAAAGTCGGCCGGGACAAGGTGTGTGTATTTTTCTGCGATAGAGCGCGAAAAACGATGACCGACGGTGCGATCGGATTCGAAATCCGATGTCGGGATCTCCCGGAACGGGATCCTTAGCGACGCGGTAATTAGTCACGCATCGGAAACCGTGCAAAATATCTTGCACCCGTTAGAGATAAGGTGGGTTATCTCGTAGGGATAATTAATTAATTAATTAATCAATTATCCGGTGACGGAAATTTAAATCCTCCTACGTACGAATAAAAGGGGGGATTTTATCTCGCGGATTGGATAAGAGATAAAATCCAGATACTTAAATTTGGAAATTTATCTTTCCAAGATTATTTAATGAAGGGGATTAAATAATCGGTGACCGGGATTTGAAAATTGGAAATTTAAATAACCGATGATTTAAATCCAAGTGGGAATTTATCCCCCATGATTATTTAATGAAGGTGATTAAATAATCGGTGGCCAGGATTTAAAAGGGTGAAGATTTTATCTCGTAAGTCAGATATTTATTTGAGAAATAGAAACAGGATGTTTTGGGTTTTCCTAGTTACGCACGTGTAAGATAAAGCGGATATTAATTAAATAATTAAGTAATAGGGTTATCGGTAAGGACTAATTAATTAATAAATTAATTAATCGGAGTCCAAATATCCGAAAGGATTTTGACGGTGCGTATGCGTGAAATTGGATAAAAAGGATAAATAGATAGGGAGATCTATTTATTCCCCGTTTACCGAACGAAACCCTAATTTAAAATACCGCCTCCTCAAACCCTCCTCTTTCGTGCGTACCGAAAACCAAACGAAACCCCAATTAGAAAAGAAAGAGGAAAACCCTAACCGGAGGAGAAAAGAGGAAAAGAAGGAGGAAGCGGAGGAACCCGATCGCCCCGATTCACGTGCCGGAGATCGGAGAACGAGACGCCATCGTCTACGGGGAGCGGATCCGGATTTCCGACGCCGCGAGAAACAAGATCGGATCTTTATTCCGATAAATTTAAGGTTAGTTATCATCGTATCGTTTGTTTTCCGTGTTCTTGTTAGATTATTTTAATCGGAACATCGTTCGCGGATTTCCGTCGGGTTTTGATCCATACTTTATCCTCGTTCTTGATCGGGTGTGATCGAGGATTTTTATCGGATTTTAATTGATGGTTTTTAACGGGTTTCTTGTTATCGAACTTCCGATCGACGTTTTGGGTGTTCGTCGATCGTCGGGTTAGCCGTTAGAATTACCGGGAATTTTCCGGGAATTTTTCGGGAATTTTTCGGGCGACTCCGGCGGGACATAGTGGGTTAACGGGAGGCCGCCGCCGCCGTTGTTAGACGGGAGGCCGCCGCCGTCGTTACCATGTGCGCGGGGTCGTCGCCGGGATCCCATGGGAGCGAAAACGGAGAAGAAATCGCGAAACGGGAGCGAAAACGGCGAAAAAAGGGAAAAAAGGGGGTTTACTGTGCTAGCCGTACGGCCTATTGGCCCGCGGTCCACGGGCCGGGGCGTGCACCCGGTGCACGCCCGCGGCGCGGGAGCCGCAGACCCGGTGCACGCTCCGCCCGTGCACCGGCCCAGCCCGCAGGCGTGGTCACGACCAGGCGTGCGCCCGGTCTTGGCGCGGCGGCCCGAAACCGTGAGCCCGGTGCACGCACGGGTCGTGCACCGGCCCGGCCCGTAGCGCACGGTGCACGCTCCCTGCGTGCACCCGGCTCATGCCGCTGCCGCCTGATGCTGTAAACCCGGCCCATGGTGGCTCCCGTGCACCATCCGACAGCCCGGAGTTCATTTGCTCCGTTTGGGTCCGTTTTTCCACCGTTTTGAGCGCGGTTTTCGCCGTTGGGATCGTTATTTCCGTGGCTTTCTTGGCATGGCCACTTGGGACCGTCTTGGTCACTAATTTATTATGTTGGGTGCCGATTTCGCCGACGCTCCGCGCCTCGACGAAATTGTCGGGGGCGCGCCGTCGGGTCTTTCTCTCCTCGTTTTCGTCGTCGGGGCTTCTCGGCTGGACCATTGACGCCCCGAGTTGGCGACTAGTTGAGAGATTGGGTTTTGTTAGTTTCCGTTAGCGGTTTTGGGTTCCGGTTTTCGGCGAACTGGACCGTGTTGGACTTTTCCGTCAAAAGGGGTAAATTGGGTCTTTTGTTTTGGGATGTTAGTACACGTTTGTGACTATTATTATCCTTGCGGACTTTCTTTAGGTCCAGGGGTGCAGCGGGAGAGCGCGAAGGATACAGGTGTTCCGATTGCTCTCCAACAAGGTGGGTAGGGTTGCTATAAGTGCAACAAGTGCAGTAAGTGCATTTATCGCCATTAAAGTACTCTTAAATTTACCTAACAAAGTAGATGGACAGTTTAACCTTTCGCTTAATGATGTTTTATCTAACAATTTAAGCGGCTGCGGTCGCGGTGCTCACCACACGCCAATCTTGGCAATCCGGTTTCGGATGCTGCACGTACACCGGCGGATCGGGCCACCGCATGGTGTACTTTTCCGGAAAAGTGGTCTTTTTGACCCGTGTGCCTCACAAAGGGGTGGGAGCCGTGAGGACCCCTTCACGGCAGCTATAGGGGCCGCACTAGCCCCGTGAAGAGGTTAAAAGCATCAAAAGGTGTTTGCGCACGAGGGGGGACTTTAGTCTCCCCGACAGGTACTCTGGGGTTGGTGCCCAGCTTAATTAATAAATCTGGGGTTGGTGCCCAGTTTAAAATATGCACAGGGGTTTAACGAAAGGTTACGGTGTACTCGGTGTTTTCGGTTCGTTTTTCCTTCCTTGATACTATTAGACATCTACTTTGTTTGTCACTGACGTTACCCACTCCGTGACAGGTACTGCTACTAGGTGCGTCAGCCGGGGTGACGGTGGGGCTGCGTCGTGAGGACCGTAGTCGGACACTTGGTTATTATGATTATATCTCATTTCCTTTTTCGTATAAATACTTAATTTGCTTGTGGATGGCTTTAGTTGTGAACATGTATTAATTAGCTCTGTGGATGAGGTGTATTCTTATGTTTTAATTACGTCTAGTGGCGTTCCTTTTATGCGGCATGTTTTCATGATAAATTAAAGGACTGCGAAAATGTTTTCTCAAAACGAAGTGCCGTGTGGGCACGGGTTTTGCAAACGCTGGGTTTTATCCTTTCCAAACACTGACGCCGCTTTATAAACTTGCTTTAATTGGTGATGAATGTCTACGGTATGGTTGTTGGTTGGTGATTAATGTGTGATGAATTGTATGTTGTAAATGAGACGCCGTGCATATACAAAGGAGACTCTGTCCGTGGACAGAGTGAATTTGTGTATGTGGCGGTCTGGCACGCACCGGGGTTGAGGTTTATATCACCTTATTAAGAAAAAAAAAATAGACACGCAATTTTCCGCTTTAAATGACTCAAAAACCCCCGGGGGCGTGACAGTGACGGACTGGTCCCAACCGACGACGGTAACGGAGATTCGAAGCTTTCTAGGATTAGCCGGGTACTACCGGCGCTTCGTGGAGGGTTTCTCCAAGATAGCCACCCCCTTAAACCGCTTGACTAAAAAGGGGGAAAAGTTCATCTGGATGGACAAATGTCAGAGGAGCTTCGAGGAGCTCAAGGATAGATTGACGCGAGCCCCGATTCTCGCCCTGCCAGAACCAGGGGAGGATTATGAAGTGTATTGCGATGCGTCGCGAAACGGACTGGGTGGAGTACTCATGCAACGGGGAAAGGTTATAGCCTATGCGTCAAGGCAGCTCAAAGAATACGAGCGAAACTACCCCGTGCACGATTTGGAACTCGCAGCGGTTGTGTTCGTCCTCAAGCTTTGGAGACACTACCTGTATGGGGCACACTGCAATGTGTACTCAGATCATAAAAGTCTTAAGTACCTTTTCACCCAAAAGGAGTTAAATTTGCGACAAAGACGGTGGCTCGAGCTACTGAAGGATTACGATTTAACGATCCACTACCACCCGGGAAAGGCAAACGTGGTGGCCGACGCCCTGAGCCGTAAGGGGCAGGCCGAAAAGGCAGGGGTAAGTGCCATCACCCAGCAAGATAGTCTGATTGCGAAATTTTCGCGATTAAGACTAGAAGTAATACCGGCAGGTACAGTCGCACAACTTCTGACGCTGGTGGTCAGACCTACCTTGCTTGACAGAATTCTCGAGGGGCAGTCGACTGATGACCAACTCCAGCTGGTGCGAAATAGAGTAACTGCCGACCAAGAAGGTGTTTTCACAGTGAACTCCGACGGCACGATACGATTTCGGGGACGAATCTGCGTGCCGGAACTATCGGAACTCAAAGAGGAAATCCTGCGGGAGGCGCATACTGCACCATACGCAGCGCATCCCGGGGGAACGAAGATGTACAAGGATGTCAAGCAGACCTTCTGGTGGCCCAAAATGAAGGGAGACGTGACTCGGTTTGTGGCACACTGCCTGGTGTGCCAACGAGTGAAGGCCGAGCACCAGCGTCCAGCAGGAAAATTGTAACCCTTACCGGTGCCCGAGTGGAAATGGGACATGATTACCATGGATTTTGTGACCGGGTTCCCAAGATCGTCACAGGGACTCGATGCAATATGGGTAATTGTGGACCGTCTGACGAAATTGGCCCACTTTCTGCCCATACACACGACGTGGGCGCGGGAACGACTGGCACAAACCTACATCAACGAGATAGTAAGGTTGCATGGGGTGCCGACATCCATCACGTCGGACAGGGACACACGATTTGTGTCAAACTTTTGGCAGAGTCTCCAGCGAGCAATGGGAGCCAAGTTGCACTTCAGTACGGCTTTTCACCCGCAGACCGACGGACAATCAGAGCGGGTGATACAAATTGTGGAGGACATGCTTCGGGCATGCGTTTTAGACCTGGGCGAAGGGTGGGCACGGTGTTTGCCCCTAGTGGAATTTGCCTACAATAACAGTTACCAGGCCAGCATTCAGATGGCACCATACGAGGCCCTGTACGGGCGCCGCTGTCGGTCTCCAATATGCTGGGACGACTTGGGTGAGCGTAAGTTTCTGGGCCCAGATTTGGTGGAGGAGACCGAAGCAAAGGTGCGATTGATTAGACAAAGGCTACTAACCGCCCAGAGCAGACAGAAAAGCTACGCGGACAACAGACGCCGAGACTTAGAGTTCATGGTGGGTGAGCACGCGTTGCTCCGAGTTTCGCCCTCCAAGGGGAAACGACGCTTCGGCATAAAGGGAAAGTTAAGCCCGAGGTACGTAGGACCGTTCGAGATCCTAGAACGCGTAGGACCGGTGGCGTACCGATTAGCCCTGCCGCCGAATCTCGAACGAGTCCATAACGTGTTCCATGTCTCAATGCTCCGGAAGTACCTAGCTGATCCCTCTCATGCCTTGGATGCCTCCACCATCGAGTTGCGAGAGGATTTAAGCGTCGAGGAGACACCGGTGCGGATTTTGGCAAGAGAGGACAAGAAGTTGCGCAATCGAACTATCCCCTATGTGAAGGTCCAGTGGAGCAACCACGAAGAGCGCGAGGCGACGTGGGAACTGGAATCGAAAATGAGAGAATGTTTTCCCGAATTGATTAGTGGGGTTTGTACTTAAGTTTCGGGACGAAACTTTTTATAAAGTGTGAGTGGTGTAGTGATCCGGCCTTTCGGGGTATTTTTGACTTACAGATAGTCATTTAAGCCTTTAAGTGAAATAAAATTATTCAATTCTTAAAAGTTGGCCATTGTGAGGTGCTGGTATTTTTCTGCGATAGAGCGCGGAAAAAGAAGGCCGACGGTGCGATCGGATCTGAAATCCGATACCGGGATCTCCCGGAACGGAATTTTCGGTGATACGGTGATTAGTCATGCATCGAAATCCGTGCGATTAATTAGTTAGAGAATTAGTTATTCGGTTACGGGTATTAAAAGGTGGGTTTATCTCGTGCGATTAATTAGTTAGAGAATTAGTTATTCGGTTACGGGGATTACAAGGTGGGTTATCCCGTAGGAATAATTAATTAAGGAATTAATTAATTGGTGACGAAGATTTAAAAGGTGGGAATTTTATCTCGTAAGTCAGATATTTATTTGAGAAATAAAAACCGGATATTTGTGGGTTTTTCCTGTTACGTACGTGTAAAATAAAGAGGAAATTAATTAAATAATTAAATAATAGGGATTATATAAGTAATCCCGGTTATCGGAAGAAAAACCCTAATTTAAAATACCGCCTCCTCAAACCCTCCTCTTTCGTGCGTACCGAAAACCAAACGAAACCCTAGTTAGAAAAGAAAGAGGAAAACCCTAACCGGAGGAGAAAAGAGGAAAAGAAGGAGGAAGCGGAGGAACCCGATCGCCCTGATTCACGTGCCGGAGATCGGAGAACGAGACGTCATCGTCTACGGGGAGCGGATCCGGGTCTCCAACGCCGAAAGGAAACAAGATCGGTTCTTTAATTCCGATAAATTAAGGTTAGTGAACATCGTTGCGGTTGTTAAATTAATCGGGGGTTTTTCGTGTCCTTGTAAGGTGATTTTAATCGGAACATCGATCGTGGATTTTCGTCGGGTTTTGATCCATGTTTTATTCTCGTTCTTGACCGGGTGTGATCGAGGATTTTTATCAGATTTTAATTGGTGGTTTTTAAACGGTTTCTTGTTATCGGACCTCCGATCGACGTTTTGGTTGTTCGTCGATCGTTGGTTTAGTCATTAGAATTATCGTGTATTTATTCGAGAATTTTTGGGGATGTTTCGTCGGAACATAGTGGGTTAACGGGAGGCCGCCGCCGCCATTTTTAAATGGGAGGCCGCCGCCGCCGTTACCATGTCCGCGGGATCTTCGCCGGGGTCGCACGGGAGCGAAAACGGAGAAGAAATCGCGAAACGGGAGCGAAAACGGAGAGAAAACGCGAAAAGTTAGGGTTTACTGTGCTGTCCGTACGGCGGCGGTCCACGGACCCCGGGCGTGCACCCGGTGCACGCCCCGCTGTCCCAAAAGCGCAGACCCGGCGCACGAAACCGTGCGCCGGGCTGCACAGTGTGCGCGGTGCACGCCCTAGGTGTGCACCCGGCGCGCGCGCTTGCGGCCGAAGAACAAGAACCCGGTGCACGCTCGGGTCGTGCACCGGCCCGGCCCAAGATGCGCGGTGCACGCTTCCTGCGTGCACCCGGCGCATGCTGCCGACGCCTGATGCCGTGAACCTGGTCCACGGTTGCCCCTGTGCACCACCCGACAGCCCAAAGTTCGGTGGCTCCGTTTGGGTCCGTTTTTCCACCGTTTTGAGCGCCGTCTTCGCCGTTGGGATCACAATCTCCGCGGTTTTCTTGGCATGGCCACTTGGGATCTTTTTGGTCACTATTTTATTATGTCGGGTGCTAATTTCGCCGACGCGCCGCGCCTCGACGAAATCGTCGGGGGCGCGCCGTCGGGTCTCTTTTCTCATCATTTCCGCCGTCGGGGCCTTCTTGGTTTTAACCATTGACGTCCCGAGTGGGCTACCGGTTGAGGATTGAGTTTTGTTGGATTTCCGGCTTTCGTCAACCCGGACGGTGTTGGACTTTTCCGTCGAAAAGAGTAAATTGGGTCTTTTGTTTTCGGATGTTAGTACACGTTTTTGACTATAGTTATCCTTGCGGACTTTCTTTAGGTCCAAGTGCGCAGCGGGGGTGCGCGAAGGATTCAGGTGTTCCGATTTCTCTTCAAATAGGTGGGTACGGTTGCGATAAGTGCAACAAGTGCAGTAAGTGCATCTATCGTCATTAAAGTGCTCTTAATTTATCTAACAAAGTAGATGGACAGTTTAACCTTTCGCATAATTGTATTTCATCTAACAAATTGAAGCGGCTACGGTCGCGTTGCTCACTACACGCCGATCTCGGCAAATCCGTTTCGGATGCTGCACGTACACAGGCGGATTGGCCTCCGCATGGGTGTACTTTTCCGGAGAAGTGGTCTCTTATGACCCGTGTTCCTCACGAAGGTGTGGGTGCCGTGAGGACCTCTTCGCTCCCGCTGAAAATAGCACACCAGCACCGCGAAGAGGTTAAATGCATCAAAGAGGTGTTTACGCACGAGGGGAGACTTTAGTCTCCCCGACAGGGACTCTGGGGTTGGTGCCCAACTTAATTGATAAATCTGGGGTTGGTGCCCAACTTAATTGATAAAACTGTGGTTGGGGCCCAGCTTAATTGTGTGCAGGGTTTTAGCGAAAGGTTCCGGTGTTTTCGGTTTGCTCCTTATTCCTTATTGTTATTAGACATCTACTTTGTTTGTCACTGACACCCACTCCGTGACAGGTGTTACGAGGTGCGTTAGCCGGGAGGGCGGTGAGACTGCGTCGCGAGGACCGTAGTCAGACACTTGGGTTTATTATCTCATTTCCCCTTATGCTTTAGTTAATTTGCTTGTGGATCGTATTAGTCGTGGACATGTATTACTTAGTGCTGTGGATGAGGTGTACATTTATACTTTGATGCTTTTAGTGATGTTTTCATATGCGGCATGTTTTCAAGATAAACCAAATGATTTCGAAAATGTTTTCTCAAAACGAAGTGCCGTGTGGGCACGGGTTATGCAACCGTGGGTTTTATCCTTTCTAAACACTGATGCCGCTTTAGTATTCCGCTTGAAAATAAAACAACAAGGTGTCGAGTGGACACCAGTCTTTTAAACATTAGTTAAACTACTGTACTCTGTTTGACGATGTATGTCTATTGTATGGTTGATGGTTGATGCATGATGTTGAAAATGAGACGCCGTGCATATACAAAGGAGACTCTGTCCGTGGGCAGAGAGAATTTGTGTATGTGGCGGTCTGGCACGCACCGGGGATGAGGTTTAAGTTACCTTATTAAGAAAAAAAAAGAAATACACGAAATTTTCCGCTTTGATAGACTCAAAAACCCCCGGGGGCGTGACAGATTAAATGGTATCAGAGAAAAACAACCATAACCATAGTAGACGTGATCCACATCCACAGTGTAGGGTGCCACAAGCAAATTGGACATGAGATAACCAAGGTATAGGTGCGTAGTACGTGAGAGTACGGGGAAAAGGGGACGTAATATAGGTGTAATCGTAAGACAGGGTGCTAGGGTGATAACCTTAGGGCTAACTTGGTTTCTTTGTTTGCACGGTTAATGGCCCGAAGCCGCTCTTCAATCGATGGTGCAGAAGAGGATACGACGGTTCCGGCAACAGTGGAGAATCGGCTACTCCAACAACGGATTACGCGACATGGCATAGCGCTCTTCCCTTTTTGTTAGGAAAGACGAACCCTACCAGGCTCGCCTTCCCAAAGGTGATCCACATAGCGACACTAATCGGGTAATACAGACGGTGGGTCTACCCGCTTACCGAGAAGTGAACGATAGGACCACTATGGTGGGGCGGGAATTGGCCGTTCCACGCACCCGGCAGAAGGATCATGAGTCTGCCGGGGGCCGAAACGACCCCAGCCCTTCTCAGGAGGGGGATTTTCTAGCGGAGATCGGCCATGCATCATCTACAGAGGAGCACCCCGGAGGAAAATTATTCATTCCGGAAGCACGACCTTTGCTTCTAACGTGACAAACTAGGACAGTTCCGTTTTTACTGCCCTAAACCCGGGAATGATTCTTCGGAGTCGCGACACGGATGAGAGGTCTTATGCGACGACACGACAAAGGACGCACTACCCGAGGGAAGTAGTAGCAGGAAAGACCCCTTACGAAGAGTAATGTTGGTCTTGACCCCAGGAGGACCCTTAGGAGCAAATACTCTGTACCTTCCTGCCCAATAAGGATGCAAAGACTTAGTTGTCTTTGGTGTTGGCCCTTTATTATGGGTCAAATAGGTCCAACTTCCTGTCTTGAGACAATAGGCCCAGGGGACTAGTGAGTTGGGTTGGGTGAGCCCAATAGGTTGAGTGGGCTGCGGTCCGCAATAGACCTAACGGCAAGAGGCCCCACAATAGACCCAACATCCAGGTGGTCTGGTCGAGATCCCCGCTTTACGAGGAACATGAAGAACATCTACAGTCCTCCAGACCCTACGGGAACAGAAACTCTACGCCAAACTCAAAAAGTGTGAGTTTTGGCTCCGTGAGGTCGGCTTCTTGGGGCACGTAATCTCGGCGGCTGGAGTCGCAGTCGATCCGAAGAAGATAGATTCGGTGACGGACTGGTCCCAACCGACGACGGTAACGGAGATTCGAAGCTTTCTAGGATTAGCCGGGTACTACCGGCGCTTCGTGGAGGGTTTCTCCAAGATAGCCACCCCCTTAAACCGCTTGACTAAAAAGGGGGAAAAGTTCATCTGGACGGACAAATGTCAGAGGAGCTTCGAGGAGCTCAAGGATAGATTGACGCGAGCCCCGATTCTCGCCCTGCCAGAACCAGGGGAGGATTATGAAGTGTATTGCGATGCGTCGCGAAACGGACTGGGTGGAGTACTCATGCAACGGGGAAAGGTTATAGCCTATGCGTCAAGGCAGCTCAAAGAATACGAGCGAAACTACCCCGTGCACGATTTGGAACTCGCAGCGGTTGTGTTCGTCCTCAAGCT
Source organism: Tillandsia fasciculata (assembly GCA_029168755.2). Classification (NCBI taxonomy): domain Eukaryota; kingdom Viridiplantae; phylum Streptophyta; class Magnoliopsida; order Poales; family Bromeliaceae; genus Tillandsia; species Tillandsia fasciculata. Next base: position 321,342 of record JAQOTM010000133.1, read on the forward strand.
TTGGAGACACTACCTGTATGGGGCACACTGCAATGTGTACTCAGATCATAAAAGTCTTAAGTACCTTTTCACCCAAAAGGAGTTAAATTTGCGACAAAGACGGTGGCTCGAGCTACTGAAGGATTACGATTTAACGATCCACTACCACCCGGGAAAGGCAAACGTGGTGGCCGACGCCCTGAGCCGTAAGGGGCAGGCCGAAAAGGCAGGGGTAAGTGCCATCACCCAGCAAGATAGTCTGATTGCGAAATTTTCGCGATTAAGACTAGAAGTAGTACCGGCAGGTACAGTCGCACAACTTCTGACGCTGGTGGTCAGACCTACCTTGCTTGACAGAATTCTCGAGGGGCAGTCGACTGATGACCAACTCCAGCTGGTGCGAAATAGAGTAACTGCCGACCAAGAAGGTGATTTCACAGTGAACTCCGACGGCACGATACGATTTCGGGGACGAATCTGCGTGCCGGAACTACCGGAACTCAAAGAGGAAATCCTGCGGGAGGCGCATACTGCACCATACGCAGCGCATCCCGGGGGAACGAAGATGTACAAGGATGTCAAGCAGACCTTCTGATGGCCCAAAATGAAGGGAGACGTGACTCGGTTTGTGGCACACTGCCTGGTGTGCCAACGAGTGAAGGCCGAGCACCAGCGTCCAGCAGGAAAATTGCAACCCTTACCGGTGCCCGAGTGGAAATGGGACATGATTACCATGGATTTTGTGACCGGGTTCCCAAGATCGTCACAGGGACTCGATGCAATATGGGTAATTGTGGACCGTCTGACGAAATCGGCCCACTTTCTGCCCATACACACGACGTGGGCGCGGGAACGACTGGCACAAACCTACATCAACGAGATAGTAAGGTTGCATGGGGTGCCGACATCCATCACGTCGGACAGGGACACACGATTTGTGTCAAACTTTTGGCAGAGCCTGCAGCGAGCAATGGGAGCCAAGTTGCACTTCAGTACGGCTTTTCACCCGCAGACCGACGGACAATCAGAGCGGGTGATACAAATTGTGGAGGACATGCTTCGGGCATGCGTTTTGACCTGGGCGAAGGGTGGGAAGGGTGGTGCACGGTGTTTGCCCCTAGTGGAATTTGCCTACAATAACAGTTACCAGGCCAGCATTCAGATGGCACCATACGAGGCCCTGTACGGGCGCCGCTGTCGGTCTCCAATATGCTGGGACGACTTGGGTGAGCGTAAGTTTCTGGGCCCAGATTTGGTGGAGGAGACCGAAGCAAAGGTGCGATTGATTAGACAAAGGCTACTAACCGCCCAGAGCAGACAGAAAAGCTACGCGGACAACAGACGCCGAGACTTAGAGTTCATGGTGGGTGAGCACGCGTTGCTCCGAGTTTCGCCCTCCAAGGGGAAACGACGCTTCGGCATAAAGGGAAAGTTAAGCCCGAGGTACGTAGGACCGTTCGAGATCCTAGAACGCGTAGGACCGGTGGCGTACCGATTAGCCCTGCCGCCGAATCTCGAACGAGTCCATAACGTGTTCCATGTCTCAATGCTCCGGAAGTACCTAGCTGATCCCTCTCATGCCTTGGATGCCTCCACCATCGAGTTGCGAGAGGATTTAAGCGTCGAGGAGACACCGGTGCGGATTTTGGCAAGAGAGGACAAGAAGTTGCGCAATCGAACTATCCCCTATGTGAAGGTCCAGTGGAGCAACCACGAAGAGCGCGAGGCGACGTGGGAACTGGAATCGAAAATGAGAGAATGTTTTCCCGAATTGATTAGTGGGGTTTGTACTTAAGTTTCGGGACGAAACTTTTTATAAAGTGTGAGTGGTGTAGTGATCCGGCCTTTCGGGGTATTTTTGACTTACAGATAGTCATTTAAGCCTTTAAGTGAAATAAAATTATTCAATTCTTAAAAGTTGGCCATTGTGAGGTGCTGGTATTTTTCTGCGATAGAGCGCGGAAAAAGAAGGCCGACGGTGCGATCGGATCTGAAATCCGATACCGGGATCTCCCGGAACGGAATTTCCGGTGATACGGTGATTAGTCATGCATCGAAATCCGTGCGATTAATTAGTTAGAGAATTAGTTATTCGGTTACGGGTATTAAAAGGTGGGTTTATCTCGTGCGATTAATTAGTTAGAGAATTAGTTATTCGGTTACGGGGATTACAAGGTGGGTTATCCCGTAGGAATAATTAATTAAGGAATTAATTAATTGGTGACGAAGATTTAAAAGGTGGGGATTTTATCTCGTAAGTCAGATATTTATTTGAGAAATAAAAACCGGATATTTGTGGGTTTTTCCTGTTACGTACGTGTAAAATAAAGAGGAAATTAATTAAATAATTAAATAATAGAGATTATATAAGTAATCCCGGTTATCGAAAGAAAAACCCTAATTTAAAATACCGCCTCCTCAAACCATCCTCTTTCGTGCGTACCGAAAACCAAATGAAACCCTAGTTAGAAAAGAAAGAGGAATACCCTAACCGGAGGAGAAAAGAGGAAAAGAAGGAGGAAGCGGAGGAACCCGATCGCCCTGATTCACGTGCCGGAGATCGGAGAACGAGACGCCATCGTCTACGGGGAGCGGATCCGGGTCTCCAACGCCGAAAGGAAACAAGATCGGTTCTTTAATTCCGATAAATTAAGGTTAGTGAACATCGTTGCGGTTGTTAAATTAATCGGGGGTTTTTCGTGTCCTTGTAAGGTGATTTTAATCGGAACATCGATCGCGGATTTTCGTCGGGTTTTGATCCATGTTTTATTCTCGTTCTTGACCGGGTGTGATCGAGGATTTTTATCGGATTTTAATTGGTGGTTTTTAAACGGTTTCTTGTTATCGGACCTCCGATCGACGTTTTGGTTGTTCGTCGATCGTTGGTTTAGTCATTAGAATTATCGTGTATTTATTCGAGAATTTTTGGGGATGCTTCGTCGGAACATAGTGGGTTAACGGGAGGCCACCGCCGCCATTTTTAAATGGGAGGCCGCCGCCGCCGTTACCATGTCCGCGGGATCTTCGCCGGGGTCGAACGGGAGCGAAAACGGAGAAGAAATCGCGAAACGGGAGCGAAAACGGAGAGAAAACGCGAAAAGTTAGGGTTTACTGTGCTGTCCGTACGGCGGCGGTCCACGGACCCCGGGCGTGCACCCGGTGCACGCCCCGCTGTCCCAAAAGCGCAGACCCGGCGCACGAAACCGTGCGCCGGGCTGCACAGTGTGCGCGGTGCATGCCCTAGGCGTGCACCCGGCGCGCGCGCTTGCGGCCGAAGAACAAGAACCCGATGCACGCTTGGGTCGTGCACCGGCCCGGCCCAAGATGCGCGGTGCACGCTTCCTGCGTGCACCCGGCGCATGCCGCCGCCGCCTGACGCCGTGAACCTGGTCCACGGTTGCCCCTGTGCACCACCCGACAGCCCAAAGTTCGGTGGCTCCGTTTGGGTCCGTTTTTCCACCGTTTTGAGCGCCGTCTTCGCCGTTGGGATCACAATCTCCGCGGTTTTCTTGGCATGGCCACTTGGGATCTTTTTGGTCACTGTTTTATTATGTCGGGTGCTAATTTCGCCGACGCTCCGCGCCTCGACGAAATCGTCGGGGGCGCGCCGTCGGGTCTCTTTTCTCATCATTTCCGCCGTCGGGGCCTTCTTGGTTTTAACCATTGACGTCCCGAGTGGGCTACCGGTTGAGGATTGAGTTTTGTTGGATTTCCGGCTTTCGTCAACCCGGAAGGTGTTGGACTTTTCCGTCGAAAAGAGTAAATTGGGTCTTTTGTTTTCGGATGTTAGTACACGTTTTTGACTATAGTTATCCTTGCGGACTTTCTTTAGGTCCAAGTGCGCAGCGGGGGTGCGCGAAGGATTCAGGTGTTCCGATTTCTCTTCAAATAGGTGGGTACGGTTGCGATAAGTGCAACAAGTGCAGTAAGTGCATCTATCGTCATTAAAGTGCTCTTAATTTATCTAACAAAGTAGATGGACAGTTTAACCTTTCGCATAATTGTATTTCATCTAACAAATTGAAGCGGCTACGGTCGCGATGCTCACTACACGCTGATCTCGGCAAATCCGTTTCGGATGCTGCACGTACACAGGCGGATTGGCCTCCGCATGGGTGTACTTTTCCGGAGAAGTGGTCTCTTATGACCCGTGTTCCTCACGAAGGTGTGGGTGCCGTGAGGACCTCTTCGCGCCCGCTGAAAATAGCACACCAGCACCGCGAAGAGGTTAAATGCATCAAAGAGGTGTTTGAGCACGAGGGGAGACTTTAGTCTCCCCGACAGGGACTCTGGGGTTGGTGCCCAACTTAATTGATAAATCTGGGGTTGGTGCCCAACTTAATTGATAAAACTGGGGTTGGGGCCCAGCTTAATTGTGTGCAGGGTTTTAGCGAAAGGTTCCGGTGTTTTCGGTTTGCTCCTTATTCCTTATTGTTATTAGACATCTACTTTGTTTATCACTGACACCCACTCCGTGACAGGTGTTACGAGGTGCGTTAGCCGGGAGGGCGGTGAGACTGCGTCGCGAGGACCGTAGTCAGACACTTGGGTTTATTATCTCATTTCCCCTTATGCTTTTAGTTAATTTGCTTGTGGATCGTATTAGTCGTGGACATGTATTACTTAGTGCTGTGGATGAGGTGTACATTTATACTTTGATGCTTTTAGTGATGTTTTCATATGCGGCATGTTTTCAAGATAAACCAAATGATTTCGAAAACGTTTTCTCAAAACGAAGTGCCGTGTGGGCACGGGTTATGCAACCGTGGGTTTTATCCTTTCTAAACACTGATGCCGCTTTAGTATTCCGCTTGAAAATAAAACAACAAGGTGTCGAGTGGACACCAGTCTTTTAAACATTAGTTAAACTACTGTACTCTGTTTGACGATGTATGTCTATTGTATGGTTGATGGTTGATGCATGATGTTGAAAATGAGACGCCGTGCATATACAAAGGAGACTCTGTCCGTGGGCAGAGAGAATTTGTGTATGTGGCGGTCTGGCACGCACCGGGGATGAGGTTTAAGTTACCTTATTAAGAAAAAAAAAGAAATACACGAAATTTTCCGCTTTGATAGACTCAAAAACCCCCGGGGGCGTGACAGCCGCACACCATTTTCTTTCTCCTCTTCTTTTCCATTCTTCTCCAACCGAGAGCGAGGGGGTGTGAGGGAGAGTATTATGGGTGGTGCGTCGTGGGCCTCGTGGAGCGCGCGAGGTTTTCCAACGGAGCAGTTGGGCGGCGCGGCGCAGTCGAGGTTGGTCCCGTGTGTTATTTTGCGGTATTTTTAGCACAGTTTTGGGGCGTTCTTTTGGATTTTGGATTTGCCCCCTTGCCCTTACCTGTGTTAAGGACCGTGTTTTACTGCACCGTTTTACGTGCGGTCCCCGACGGCGTGCTCCGTTTTGCGTGCGGACTCTGGCACCGTGCTCCGTTTTGCGTGTGGACTCCGGCATCGGACACCGTTTTGCGTGCGGACTTCGGCATCGTGCTCCATTTTGCGTGCGGACTCTGGCAACGGGCATCGTTTTGCGTGGGGATCGCGTGGAGGCCAATTGCAAGTGTCTATGAGCAATTGGTGGCAAATCGAGGTGGGTGGCCTTATCTCCAAGTTTTATAGACTGTACAGTAATTCTACTGATGTAGGACTATGCATGATAGTTTATTTTCTTGTGTAGCATGCTAGATTGTAGGAATTGTTATTCCTTTTATCCTCTGTTAATATAGTTATCTTGGAACTTGACCTAGCACCCCCGTCATATGTTGCATGTGTAACCAGACCAGTAGAAAACCCTCACTTGGGCTAGGGCTATTTATGTTTAGATACCCACACTGTTTTTCTATTCCTGGACATAGTGTTATCCTCGCCCGGGTAGTGGGTCGAGAGGTCGGGACTTTCTTTTAGTGTGGGATGCTTTTGCACTCGTGCTTGGGAGCAGAGTGGAGTCTGGTAGTTGTAGTGGGTCGCTTATCTGTGCCGGGAGCCGTTTGGGTAAACGGTAGTCCTGGGAGGTCCTGTATCCCTGTTGTGCTGTCGTGGGAGAGAGCCGCTGAGCAGTCGGTAGTTCCGGGCCGTCGAGTATCTTCCGGTCAGTGTTGTTGGGAACCGTTGGGGTTGACGGTGGTCCCAGGTCGTTGAGTGTTGTCCGACCAGTATTGTTAGCCTGAGTTGTGGGTCGTTCCTGGCTGTGGAGTACCTCCAGCCAGTGTGCTTTGTGCTGCGAGCTGTTGGAGAGTCTAGTGTCTCGTGTTTCGTGTGAGCTGATCAGCTGAGTCGTCGAGAGTGCTCCGACTGTTGTGCGAGATATGTGGGGATCTTGAGTCCTTCCGTTCTGAGAGTGAGCGTGGATTTTGACTATAGCCTGCATATGCCAATGTTTGATACTCTATGCCGCGCCGTTTTCCTCAGTTGGGGTCGCTGTAATACTCTAAAAATTTAAAGACTTTGAAATACTTTTGAAATTTATTTAATTAATAATTTTTAGCAAAATTTGGAACGTAGTGGATCAATAGTGGCCCAGAAATATCAACTTTTGATCGGGGCCTGATCTCAAAAATCCGAGATCACCATTGCGACCGTCTCGTCGAAATATGAAAAGATGATATACATATATTTTCGATCCGACGGTCGGATCTCCCGCAAAACAGCGAAGAAGAAGTGGGCTCCACAACTTAAGTTGTGAATAGTAACCCCTATTTTAAATGGCTCTTTGATCACTAACAGCCGTTTCACTGTCTGGAACCCTGACATAGGGGTATGAGTAGTCAAACCTAACTAATTTTGACGTTCTGAGCACAATGGCACTGACGGTTTTCGCGTTTGGCAACCCGGGTGCATCGGAGTTCGTGCACTGTACCGCACTTTACCGAACTAGTTGGCCCGAGATTTCATACGAGCACCAAATCAAACAAATGAATAGCCTATTTTGAAGGTCTCGACGAGACGGACGTCGTGGCGAAGTCTGTTTCAGAATTCGACGATCAGGTTGTCTCGAAATGCGTGAAAAGTGCCAAATTATCACTTTTTCTTCAAATGTTTTGGATGTTCTTGGGCCAAAGCCCTTGGGACTTTGTTGATTGGGCTTCTGCCAACCTGAGGAGCCCACGAAAGCCACTAAGGAAGTTGGAAGGGTTGCTGGTGGGTGGTGGTCAAAGAAAGGAGAAATAACCCATTAATAAGCTTGGTTCTTTGGGAGCTTTGTGGGGGGAAAACGAAGAGCCACTTTCTGTCCCAAGGTCTCTCCACCACTTCCCTGTGCCACCAGCATAAACTTAGAAGCTGTGGTGGCCGGAGCAAGGCATCCCCAAGAAAGAAAATCCAAAGATAGAACTCGGGAGAGAGAGAGGAGGAGAAAGGTTGGAACCAGCTTCACTTAAAGGTTGATTTTCAGTCCCTGAGGAGTTCCTCTGAACCTGTGGAGTATTCTGGGAGTTGGCCGAGGTCGCGCAAGGAAGGGGAAGAGAGAACCGGCTTCCTCCTTTCTTCAACAACTCCGGCTAAGGTAAGGACTCCAAACCAATGGTTGATTGCACCCTAGACCCATAGCAGAAGCCTAATTTGGCTCTTTGTATGCTCCCTGCACAGCCCGAGACCCCCATGCATGTTGCATGGCCGGCGGGAGAGATAGTTGGCCGGAAACCTAGAATAGCTCCGCCTCGAGAGAACTCGGCAACCACTGAACCAAATTGAAAAATAAAATCATGGGCATGAACTGTAGGGTCCATAGATCAATCCTGCAAAGTTTCAGAAACTTTGGTTGAGTATCCATCTCGCAGATCGAAACCCAAGTTTCGGGAATTTTGCTTGTTGGCCGAGCTTCTTGCTCCGGCGCCGGCGAGCTTCTCCGACGCCGGCCACATGCCCAGAAATGTTGCTGGGACCAAGGGGAGTGCAACCATGCTGTTGCATGGCTTCCATGCATCATGAAAGTCATGATGCCATGGATGACCCGAGATGGGATTCAAATGCGGCCGCCGGCGCTCCGGCCACCTCCGGCCGGGAAGGGTTGGTCGGGAAGCTTTCTGTAGACCTGTAGAAACTTTCCATCCATGTTGGAGAGCTTCAAGAAGCCTCTGTAAGAATTCACCATTAGAACTTAAAAAGCAATAAAGACCAAGACAGAGACCTACACAGCAGCAAATGTATAGCAGATACTTGTACATCTGTCACCATAACGTAAGGCGTAGACAGACAGATGGATGCTTATGAATCACATTTCTCCTACTTTTTTTCTACGTGCATAAACTAGGTAGCTAGGTTGATATATTTATAGGTAGTTGGACACAAAGAAATGAGAAAAGTTGCACTTCATTATGTGCAGAAAATGTTCAGTCTACTTGCCACAAGTCATTTCTGATGCCAATTCCAATTAGTAGATTTAGCACTTAGTAACTATTTTGCCTGCTTTCTGAAACAGCTTCTACACTGAGAAGTAGAAACCAGTTGTTTTGGCAAACAACAAGTGAAGAGCAACTGGCCATGGTTTCAAGCTCAAACCAACTTTTGGTCCTTAAAATGCAAAAGCTCAAATTTGAAATTTCTGCTTCTAGCTAAGCAGGAAGGTGATAAGGTATCTTCATGAACCAGCAGTTAGCACTTGTATCAAAGCCCCAGCCAGGCCAAACAGGCCTTAATAAAACAATAGATTTAGCTAATTCTGCAGAACATTTTCCATTTACTGCAGTTTACATATTTCCAGAATAATATATATTTCTGAATGAACATAGTATTAACTTTCTTGCTTAACTAAAAGACTAAATTGCAGAAATCCCCCATAATAATTATTGCTAGCTGCTCAAAATATGCAGCCATGAATTGAACAAAAGCATCATTATTTGTTTTACAGTTATAATAGTCCACTTCCTTGTTGAGGAAACTCACCATTCTCCATTTGTAAGTTGATTAAAACCTTCGATGCTCGGTGCAACCGCTTTGGATCTCTCTCAGCCTGTTCACAAAAAGGAAAAAAATAATGGTACTTTGTTTTATTTGATAAGTATCACAATTAATAATCTGGAATGCCTAGAAGTTATAACAGAACTAACCTGCCCGGCATCACAGGGCCCATCCGGTGTTGACTGCATGAGGTCGGTTGCCCTCAAGATTTGTATACATGCGATGCACTGAGGATTGTTTTCCAAAATCTACCTTTGGAATCCAATGATGAGATTCTTCAGTCTTCTGAGAGGGTTTGGTGGCTTCTGCTTCAGGTTGTCTGATTGCTTCCAAACAGATTGGCTTCTTTTTGCTCTTCTAGATACAAAGAAGGTTAAAATATATGGATTTTATCTTAAGAAGATTTGAACTGAACCTGAACTGTAAAACTAGTGAATTTACTCTCTTACCTTTCGTTACTTCTGTGTTTTTGGGTTCAGCTCGCGACCACCCCATATGGATCCATTTTGGACTCGACAAAAATGTTCTGCAAAGTTGCACTTCCTCGTAGAAGCCATTACAGAGCTGCTGCTAAGATGAGAGCAGTAAAACTGGAAAATGATACTACTGATAAAGTGTTTTCTTTTAATTCTGCCAAAGAATGCATTTCTCCAGAGAAAAATTTTGATGTTACTACTACTACGGTTACTAAAATAACTGTAGTTGCTGACTCTGAGAAGTCTGTTACTCATACACGTGTACTCACTGCAACTGCCTTGGGGATTCTTGCTTCTAAGCTGCCTGAAAGCTCCTGGCAAGTTGTCGTTGATCCATTGTGGAATGACCTTATCTCTCTCTCAGGAGTCCAGAGACAAGTAAGCATCCCAGTTTTATTGGAATATATGTGTATATATCTCTGCAAGATTATTTATTCCCATATATAACCCTGCAAACTCTGAATTTTCACACATGCATGTCAAAAATTAAGGTTTTTGCATATATACTTAAGTACTTAAAAATATATCCCTCATAAAAGCATTTTCTGCTGTCATGAATTAGATCTCTCCAAACTTAAAGGTATACTTTATGAAGCTGCACTCTTGACTCTTGAGGGGTATATGTGAAAATTCAGGTTGCTTCTGTGGAAATGGATGAGCTGAGTGATTCATAAGTTTTGCTTGTCTGATAAAATAATAATGTCTATTTTTGCAGGTAGCATCTATGGTTCTTTTAGCTTGGTTCAAAGAGCTTCAAAGCAGGGATCCCGCTATAACTCGAGTCTTGCTTGGTTTTTTGGACCATGTGAAAAAATGGTTGCTGGATTTGCTAGCATGCTCAGATCCTGCATTTCCTACAAAGGATTCAATTCTCCCTTCTCCCTTATGCTGAACTTTCACGAACATACTCTAAGATGCGTAATGAGGCCGGCAGTTTGTTCCACATAGTTGACTCTTGTGGCATTTTCAAAGAATATTTGTCTAGATTTAACTCTAATTTGGACATGCTCAGTGTTGATGAGGCAATTAATTTCGCTTCGATGCTCCCATCACCTGCCGAATCACATGCCACCTCTAATATTGAAAAACACCTTTTGGATGAGTTAGAATGTAGTAACCGAGAATTTTAAAAGGTTTAAATAGATTTCTGGATTTACAAATAACAGAGAATAAATAAATAAAACCCCAAAAATATCGATTTTTGATCGGGGTCTGGTCTCGAAAATCCGAGTTCACCTTTGCGACCGTCTCGTCGAAACATGAAAAATTCATATTCACTTGTCAATGATCCAACGGTCGGATCTTCCAGAAATCAGCGAAGAAACCGCGGGCCCCACGACTTAAGTGAATAGTACAGTGAATAGTAAACCTGGTTTTCGGTCCCCTCTCGTTCGACCAAAGGCCAATTCACTGTCTGCAATTTAAGTCTAGCAGTATGAGTAGTCGATCCTAGCTATTTTCGACGTTCTGAGCACAATGGCACTGACGGAATTCGCGTTTGGCGATCCGGGTGCATCGAAGTGCGTGTGTTGTACCGCAAAAAGGTTAATATTAAAACAATAAGGTGTTGGGTGCATTTGACACTCACAGGAGGGACCTTAGGATTCAGGTTTGCTTGTACAAGGACTTATTCGAAAAAAATTGCAAAATAGAGCATTAAACATTTTGGTCTCTTGAGCTTCCTTGGCTGGGAGTTCGAGGGGTCTGTGGGAGGTTACCCGAGGAAGGCTCTTGGGATTTCTAACTCCCAAGAGTTATTTCCTTATAAGCCCGGAGTGCTGGGTGGCCGAAGAGACACAACCCCATTGAGAAAAATCCAAGAATAGTGAGAGAAGAGTAAAGCTCGGAGAAAGTTGCACCAACTTTGCTCTCTGAGTTCCCTGAGGTGTTTTCCTGTGTCTGGGGATCACCCCGGAGCTTGCTGTGGCCGCGCGAAGAAGAGGAAGAGAGAACCGGCTTCTTCCATCTTCACCAACTCCGGCCAAGGTAAGAGCACCCTAACCAATGGTTCTCAAGACCCGAGACCCTTAGCAGTAGACTCCCTGTGTCCTAAGGATGCTCTCTGCACAAGCCCGAGCCCCCATGCAGCCTGGTTGGCCGGCGGGAGCAAAGATGGCCGGAAACCTAGCCGTGCTCCGCCGCCATTTTTCTCGGCAACCAGTGGACTAAATAGGGAACCAAAATGGTGGGCTTGGACTGTAGGAGATGGGGATCAACTCCACCAAATTTGGTGGAGTTTGATCAAGAGGATCACTCGCAGAACCTAACCCTAATTTTCGGGTTTCTTGCACTTGGCCGAGCTTGCTGCCCCGGCGCCGGCGCGCCTCCCCGCCGCCGGCCACTTGCCCAGAAGTGTTGCTGGGAGTGTAAGGAGTGCATCCATGCACTTGCATGCTGCCCATGCAGCATCGGAGGGTGGCGGCCATTGTTGACCCGAGTTGGAGTGTAGTAACCGTAATTTTTAAAATCTAAAATCTAAGCTTAAATAATTTTTTGGATTATTTAAATGGCAAAAATGGAAAATTAGTAGTGTAAAGTGGCCCTAAAATATCGACTTTGGATCGGGGCCTGATCTCAAAAAATCGAGAGCACCATTGCGATCGTTTCGACGAAACATGAAAGTTTCATATCCACTTGTCGACGATCTGACGGTCGGATCTTCCGCAAAACAGCGAAGAAGAATGGGTCCCACAACTTAAGTTGTGAATAGTAACTTTGTATTTCAAATCCCCTTTCGACCACTATTGGCCGATTCGCTGTCTGAAACCCTGACATAGGGGTATGAGTAGTCGAACCTAGCTAATTTCGACGTTCTGAGCGCAATGGCACTGACTGTTATCGCGTCTGGCAATCCAAGTGCATCGAAGTGCGTGCGTCGGAATGCAACCTACAAGAACTAGTTGGCCCGAGATTTCGTACGAGCGCCAAGTCAAACAAATGAATAGCCTAATTGACAGGTCTCGACGAGCCGGACGTCGTGGCGAAGTCCGATTGGCAAATCGTCGAGCGGATTTTCTCGAATTGCGTGAAAAGCATCGAAAAATCAATGTTTTCTAAGAAAACCTAAATATATTATGAACCAAAGTTAACAAGCTTAATTCTTTAAGGTTCTAGATGCATTTTACACCTCCTGTGAAGGTCTCGGAGGTTGAGGTTGGGTGTGAACCCGGTTTGAGGAGAATTTGCAAAGGTATCTTTGCATTTAAGTGTAAAGGGCTCTTGATCTACCTTGGGTGGTGTACGCGGGGTCTGAGGGAGGATACGAGGCATCACCTAGAGCTTCTGCACCTTCCAGACTTAGCCTCGAATTGCGGGACAGCCAACTAACACGAGCATCGCGTCCAGTGACCCCAAATTAGCCAGGAGCTCACTGCCGCTGCTTCGCAAACAGCCCAGAACCAACCTTGGGCCATAACACTGACCCTAGAGCTTGACAACCTTATAACTTAACTTTTACTGTGCCATTTCAAAATCTGCTTGAGACTTATACTCACAGCAACCCAAAAACACTGGGGCTTGCCCTATTTGCAGCCCAGCCTTACTGGATCACCCAGATCCAACACCTTGCCCACTTAAAGGTTCACAATGCTCCAAACACATTTCCTCATAGATCAGATTTGATCTGAAGTGAGCATCAAGCTCAGGGAACAATTTGGAACAACATTCATATTTTATTCGAATTCCAATTTCATCTTTTTCTTCTCTGTGGCATTTAATCGAACACTTGGTGTGCACATTTCATATACAAGCACACAAGCTTAATCCCGAGTTGGTTCTTAGCCTACACTGCACATGAGGCATTCCAATTTGGAAGGAAATGTTCCTTGGAGTTTACTCAACATTTCCTGCAACTTGGAGCAAGCCAAAACCCATGGTTGGCCGTGGGCTCAAGGTTGAAGATGAAGCATATAGCTTCGAATTTCGTAACCAACAACCCAGAGCATTTGAGACCAAACCACTTGCACAAACCTTCCCCAAAACTCAAAGCAAACCTACCTGTACCCGTGCCCGGTGACAGGACACGGCGGCGGCGGCGGGGAGCAAAACTCCATTTTGGAGCTCAAGCCCGTTAATGGCGGATTTTTACAGAGGCTATAAGAAGCCTTCTTACTTTCATGGAAGTTTCCCCTGGTCCATACAAAGCTTCCCGACACTTCCACCCCGGCCGGAGATGGCCGGATCGCCGGCGGCGACGTTGGGGTTCACTTTCGGGTCAACCATGGCCAACCCTTATTCGGGCTGCATGGGAGCCATGCAAAAGCATGGTTGGGATCCTCTTGGTCCCAGCAAGTGATCTGGGTAGGTGGCCGGCGTCGGAGAAGCCCTCCGGCGCCGTAGCATGATGTCACGCCCCGAGACTCAAAAGTGGGTCAATTTTTTTTTTTTTTTTTTTTTTTTTTTTTTTTTTAAATCAGAGTTAAAAATCTTGTTTTCTCCAAGGCGTGAACAGACCGCCACACATATAGAAAAGTCTCTGTACATCAAACAGAGCCTTCCCTATATGTGCTCGGCTAACAGATACAGTCAATCAGAGTTGATACGAGATAGCTAAACTAAATAAGTTCTACTCTATTACAACCACAAGGTTCAAAAGTTCAATACATCCAGTTCTCAAAATGGAAATAACAGTATAATGTTTTGCTAAATCAAAAGGGGTACTTCCTACCAGGGACAAGCTAACACGCGTCCTCACCCAGAACGTCCAAAGGTCCCCGCACCCGAAGGACCTGAAAAACAGTCACCCGAGGGTGTGAGACACACCGGAGTGTATCCCAGTGGGCACGACGGGCCGGGAAATAGCAAGCCGTACCTACTGGATACAATAATAAGCGGATAACAGAAGTAGGATATACTGAAAATCAATGCAGGTATATAATCCAAGAAGATCAAACATAGATCAATAGAACAGGGTATGCATATATAACACAATCATACTATGCATGATAATCTATAACAGATATGAAATGCAGGTAATCAAACAAGCAAGAATTTCAGGAAGGTGCATCAAAGGTAGTACCACGAATATACCCAATCAACTGCCACTTTTGGCCACAAGAGCCTCAGGCTAAACTGCCATGGAGCATATGGACCTCAGGCAACTACCACTTTTGGTCATTGGGGCCTCAGGCAACAACCACTTTTGGACACCCAGCAAGCTACAGAGCAGTGTAATCATATATAAAGCTGATCATGCTATAACTGATAATCTGACAAGTAGGAATGAATATGTTATGGCTGACAAGCAGGAAATAGTCATACTATCACTGATAATCTGGCAAGCAGTAAATGATCATGCTATAACTGATAATCTGACAAGCAGTAAATGATCATGCTAAAACTGATAATATAATAAGCAGAGAATGATCATGCTATGACTGATAATATGATAAGCAGGAAATAACAAAGATCATGCGTCAAAGGTGTCACCACAAATATACCCAATCAAATGCCACTTTTGGCCACAAGGGCCTCAGGCTAAACTGCCATGGAGCAATGGACCTCAGGCAACTACCACTTTTGGTCATTGATTGATGCATATGTTGCCTGTTTAGCCTGTTTTATCATATCTTATGATTCCCTGGTTCCTAATCCCGTTATGGTTATCAACCTATGCTTGCTTAAAGATTTTGAAAGTTGCTTTAAATTACAGCTCCAAAGGTATATCTGCTTTACCTAGCATGTGATTATTACTATCCTCTAGTATTGTATACCAGTAGGTACGATCTGCTATTTCTCGGCTCGTTGTGCCCACTGGGATACACTCAGGTGTGTCTCACACCCTCGGGTGACTGTTTTTCAGGTCAAGCGGGTGTTGGGATGTCGGGACGAGTTGGTGAGGTTCCGAGTTAGCAATCAACCCTGGACAGCCGTGTTATGTAATAGTATTTGTCAAAGGGAGATATTGTAATTAGAATGTAAAGTATTGTAATACTTGTTTTATACTTCTTTTAGTAATACGTAGTTAGTCTACTCTGATGTTGTTGTAAAGCTTAGCCGTGCATATATAGAAAAGGCCCAATCCCAAAGGGGGTTTGGGACTCTCCTATATATGTGGCGGTCTGTCATGCCCTGGCTTGGTTTTAACTCTGATTTAAAAAAAAAAAAAAAAAAAAAAAAATTTAGACGCTGGTTTTGAACTCGGGGCGTGACAGATTAAATGGTATCAGAGAAATAGGAATACGATGCCTAGGTTTGGCTAGGAATGAACCCTAGGATGACTTGTGTTCACGAGAGAGCGCAGGGTATATGCATAGTGGTTTGGAGGTCAGGTGTGTTTCGTATTCGCGTTTTGGGGATCGTTGTTAGTGCAGGATTAGCCGCGGTCAAGGTTTCGACCGTAGGCTTAATGTTTCAGTGGAGCCAGAGGGCTCAGATCAGTTATAGTACATGTGGTTCAAAGATTGACCACGGTTCCTGCAGTAATTGTTTGATTAATGGCACCGCAGCAGATGACAGCAAATATTGCACCAGCCCCACAGTTTGCCCTGAGATTAATAAAATGACCCCGTGTCATAATTCAGTGGCCTCTGTGCCGTTGGTAAATCCTGTTACGGCTTTTTGGTGTTGGCATATTTCGTGAGTCAAGTCAGTGAGTTGAGTCGGAGTCTTAAAGGATCAAATTGTCAATCAGCAATCAAAGACTTAGAGAAGATTCAACAAGAGCTCAAGTTGACACTCAGTGTCTTGAGTCTTGAAGATTGAAGATGAAGAATTGTGGATCAGTTACATCAATCTCAAGAAGAAAGTATTCAAAAGGATCAGGTACGTTTAACTAAATAATTTTGGTGATCCGAATACTTTCTTATAGTGTAGAAACACTTGGATGAATTTTTAATTGCATAAAAATCAAAAACTGGACATGGGACATGTTCAGGATCCGGATCAGATGATCCAATCCGGATCCCGAAGGGTATTAGTTCATGTGCAAATCCAATCCGGATCCAAGCCTATTCTGATCCGGATCCCGAACATTGGATGTTGCTGAAATTCATGAACGATCCGGATCGGGCCTTGCGATCCGGATCCCGAACCCTTGGATTTCTGGAATCGTCAATCTCGTTACGACGATCCGGATCGCAGTAAATCCGATCCGGATCGCCGTCCTGAAAATTTCCAGATAAGGTAAGTTTTTGATTCTTATCTCTTTCCAAAGGTTTCTAAACTATAAATAGACATTTAGGGTTTCTCAAAAACGTGGGGAGCACGGCCGATCAATTTATAAAACACTTGAGAGCAACCCTAGAGGCTAGGTTTTTATCGTTCTTCTTTATAGCCTCTTTTAGGTCAATTCGATGGTTCTTTCAAGAACATATCTTTTGTCGAATTGATCTAATCTTTGCTTAGAGATTTTTTCCCATGGATCTTCATTGATAATCTAAGCAAAGGATCACCATCGAAGCCAATATTCTTACCGGCTGAGTTTGCGTCGTGGATTCGACGTGGCACCGTGGATTCGGTGTGTTGAAGGCGTTTCGTGGATTCGAAACGTGTGCTCGTGGATTCGAGTGGCGTTCGTGGATTCGAACGTGTGCAGTGGACGTGCAAACGGTGGAGCGCAAGGTCCGAAGAAATTGAAGGAGGGGTTGAATCCGTGGAGACGGTAATCACCTTGTTATTCTTCGTTTCTTAGTGGATTGTTATTGCGTGGACATCCAACCGGTCAGCGCAAGGTCCGAAGAAGTTGAAGGAGGGGTCGAGTCCGTGGAGTCGGTAATCACCTTGTTATTCTTCAATTCTTAGTGGATTGTTATTGCGTGTTGGTCCCGTGGTTTTTCTCCTGGATTGGAGTTTCCACGTAAATCTCGGTGTGTTGATTTTTATTTTCCGCATTGTTTTTTATTTTTGCACTGAGATTGGTTTTTATAATATTACACCTATTCACCCCCCTCTAGGTGTTTGATAGTACCTATTTAGATCCTTGTGGATCCTAAATAACTCTACAATTGGTATCAGAGCGGGTTTTAGGTTTATCTATCATGATGGGTGAAAGTGGTAATATTTTTAGACCTCCTCTTTTTGATGGGACCAATTATGCATATTGGAAAATGCGGATGAGAGCTTTTCTCATCTCTATTGATGAGCGGGTATGGCAAACCGTTGAATACGGTTGGGTGCATCCGGTTGAGGAAGTAGGAAATTCTACTACCCCAAAACCTCGCTCTAGATGGTCTAAAGAGGAAATCGAAAGATCTTCTTACAATGGGAAAGGTATGAACGCTTTATATAATTCTCTTTCCTCGACTGAGTTTACAAGAATTTCCGCGTGTGAAACCGCGAAGGAAATTTGGGATATTCTCAAAATTACACATGAGGGTACTAATCTTGTAAAAATTCAAAAGCTCCAGATGCTTACAAGTCAATTTGACTCTATTCATATGGAAGAGCATGAATTGTTTACAGATTATTACACTAGACTTCAAGATGTAATTAATACATGTGCTAATTTAGGAGAAAAGATCCCGGAGTCGAAAATTGTAAGAAAGATTCTTCGGACTCTTCCGGAACGGTTTAGGGCAAAGGTTACCGCCATTGAAACCGTTAGTCATCCGGATGAGATGAGTGTAGAGGAATTAGTAGGTGCTTTGCAAACTTATGAGATGACTTTTCCTACTAATCAAAATTCTTCCAAGTCTTCTTCTAAGCTTACAGGTATTGCATTCAAATCAACAAAGGAAGAAGATGACGAATCGAGTTCCGACGATGAAATCTCTTTTGCCGATTTTGAAGAACAATTGGCGCGGATCACAAAGAAATTTCGTCGGAAATTTTGGAAGAATCGAACCGATGGATCTTCATCCACGAAATCATCTAAAGGATCATCGGGTTCTAAATCCTCTAAACTCAAAGGCGTTGCAAAACCTTCTAAAGAAAAAGAAAAAGATGATTTCGAAGGGGAAATCCGATGCTATCGATGCAAAGGCTACGGCCATATTTCAACGGATTGTCCTTCTAAGAAATCATACAAAAAGAAGGCTTTGCAAGCAAAAACTTGGGACGATTCTAGTTACGATGAATCGACCTCAAGTGAAGAGGAAAAAGAAAAAATTGTTGCTTTTCATGCCTCTCAAATTCCCTCTTCTAATTTGTGCTTATCATCTTTAGTCACTGACTCTATTCCTTTGATTTTGCATGAAACATCAACATCCGGAGGAGAGTCATCAAGTGAGGGGGAGTCGGACGAAGAAGAACTCGTTGAGGCATACCAACAACTTCTTGCGGAATCAAAGAAGATGGCCAAACTTAACAAGAAGTTGAGGAAGCAACGACTTGAGGTTCAAGACGAGAATCAAGCTTTAAAGATCAAACTTCATGATCTCGAGGAGGAACGAGAGCTTTTATTGGATAACAATAAAATCCTCCAAGAAAAGATAAACCAATCGGAAACGATCGTTAATTCCCATATGGACAAGATTGGTTTTCTTGAAAAGCAGTTTGAAGAGATTCATGTCACCAACCAAGCTTTGACCAAGCAAGTTCATCAACTTAAATCCGACATACAAAGGCTTTCAACCGGTTCCAAGAAACTTGATTGTATGTCCGGATTAGGTCAAACAAGCAAGGTTGGTTTGGGATTTAAAAAGAACCAAACTGTGAATGCTTCAAGTTCCACAATAAATTGAAAGGAAGAACTTGTCACCTATGTGGACTTGAAGGACATTTGGTGAAGAATTGCCCGAAAAAGAGAAAGAAAAATTCTTCGGCAACTTCATCTACGGAGCGGACTCAACGGAATCAAAAGACACATCAAGTCAAAGGAGTTCACTCAACCCACCAAAGGTCCGAGCCACAACATCAATCATACAAGTGGATCATTGCGAGGCAAAGACCTAAGGTGGATCAACAGTCAAAGCGGACAACCCCCGGCCACAACGAATCAAGACAACCCAAAATCCAGCGATTTTGGATTCGGAAAGGTGATATCTTTCCTTGTCTTAAGTTCTAAATAGCTTATGACTGTATGTAATGCTTTGATTGGTTTTCCCTTCATATTTTTCTTAATCTTTGCATTACATGTTTTTCAATGCTCTTGTTTTTATACTTTGTTTTTGAACAAAAGGGTTTTTAACGAACAAGTGCATTGAATAAAAAGGGTTTCACGTTCATTCACTCCAAATTAATTTTATATGGATTATCAACTTTACTCCATAATCATAATCTTGAAGATACTTCATTATAGGAGTTTTTGATATTATAAGCATCAAATTTTAGAAATCATGTGTGATCTTTAGATGCTTAATCTATCTCGGTTGTGTGAATTCATTGTGATAAACGTGAGACAACCGATAGACTGAAATTTGGGATTTAATTCTTTCACGTAAGAGATTGCCTTCTTACAAGGGTAAATAAATGAATTATAAAAGATGTGGAAAGAGTTACATCCGAAAGGAGTGTGAAAACTACCACCACATGTTGGAAAGAGCTACCACATGTTATGGATGCCTGAAAAATATTTATGAGAATTTTTAGTCGAAGCATTCGGAGATTTAAATTCAAAGTTCTTATTTTGAACAATCTCCTGGTTGGTATAAGGTGGGATAGTTAAAAAGATGCTCAAAGAGCCACCCTTAGGTATTTTAGTGCTTATCTCAAATTTGAAAGGGTAGAATTCAAGATTGATGTCATTTGGAAAATCTCCGTAAGTCATCTTTGTAAATCCGTTACATCTTGATAGAGTTTGGATCTCAAGATTATTTTTGATGACTTGTGTTTGATGAATATAACATGAAAAACTGTTTATAATGTTTTATCTTTATTTTTCATGATTTTGGAGTAAATCTTTTTAATTTTTAAATTAATTGGATTGAATGACATCTATGTGAATTCATTGTTTTCAAAGCACTTAAATTGATTTCTTGATGGAATACAAATCGGTATTTGAAAAGATTCCAAAATCTGGATTTGTTTCAAGAAATTATTTGATTTTTGCTTTCTGGTACCGGTACGCAATCTGCATTTTTGTTATATACCGGAACTGAGCTTTTATCTCTCTTTCTCTATGAACTAATTTCCTTTTGTCTAGTATGTTCACTGTTTGACAATTTGTGACAAAAAGGGGGAGAAGAGAAATGACGGAGATGAGATCATCAAGAGAGGACAAACGAAAATGGAAAAATGGGGAGAACCGAAAATGATGATCGTATCACAAAGGGGGAGAACAGAGATGCTCAAGAACATGGAGAACATGGAGAACAGAGATGCTCAAGATAGGGGGAGATAAAGAAAAATTGAAAGAGCCGAAAAACAAAAGAACCAAAAGGACGAATCAAATGTAGGATTTTAATTTCTAACGACTAACGTTTGATTTTGTTTGGAGTTTTGTTTTGCAGGAATTACATCACTTTAAGACTCCAAGTCCTAAGTCATAGAGTATGTTCTAGGACTGTTTGGTTCAATTGTAATTTTGTATTTATTGGATCTTTCACGCAAAGAAAATCAATGTTTTGGTGATGACATTGAATTTCGACTTTTTGGTTTAAGATGAGTGACTTGAGCGTTTTATGTATTTTTGGGTTTTGTCACGAAATTGCCAAAGGGGGAGATTGTTACGGCTTTTTGGTGTTGGCATATTTCGTGAGTCAAGTCAGTGAGTTGAGTCGGAGTCTTAAAGGATCAAATTGTCAATCAGCAATCAAAGACTTAGAGAAGATTCAACAAGAGCTCAAGTTGACACTCAGTGTTGTTGGGTTTAGGTTAATAAGGATCTAATAGGGGAAAAAACACCTAGAGGGGGGGTGAATAGGTGTAAACAATAAACACTCAAAAAATCATTGTGCGATAAAACCCAATGCGGAAAAATAAAAGAACACACAAGATTTTTACGTGGAAAAACTCCAAACCGGAGTAAAAAACCACGGGACCGATAACACGGCGAAATCCACTAGAATTAACACACGTACAAGGTGATATAACGTACTCACAGACGACTCAACCTTTTACCATACGCTCCTAGTAGATCTTCCCGCTCGCTCCACGACGCTTCTCGAATCCACGATCCGCGCCCAACGCTGAATCCACAGCGTCCAACGTCGAGTCCACGACGTCCAACCGAATCCACGGTCTTCACCCAATGGTACGCTTCGAATCCACGAACGCACCTCGCTCCGAATCCACGAGAGCGATAACACCTTGAATCCACAAGGCCACGCGAGTCCACGCGCCGATTTTGGGGTAAATCGTTGTTTGTTTGGGTGGTGATGATCCGCCGAATACTTAGATCAAGAGTAGATCGGAAATACCATCTAAGTATTCATTAGTTTGATTCAACTCAAGATGTGAGTATGAAAACCTAGAATCAAACTAATCAATATAGATGAAGAAACATAGAATAGATCTATTGATTTCCTTTCTTCTCTATATGTGGATCTAAGGCCGTATAAAATGATATTTGAAAATGACGGCTCTATTTGGATGCCCTAGAAATGAAATAGGGCTATTTATAGGTTAGAAACCCTAGGAAGAATATTCGGATCAAAAACAAACTTTTCTGGAAAGTTTTACCGACGGCGATCCGGATTGCATAAGCCACGATCCGGATCGCAGACGCACAGAATGCAGTTTCCAGAAAATCACCTGTTCGGGATCCGGATCATAATCCACGATCCGGATCGTTCATACATTTTCACAAAACATCCCATTCGGGATCCGGATTGTACAAGCTGTGATCCGGATTGCAGCAATGTATGAACGAACACCTTTCGGGATCCGGATTGAAAGCCACGATCCGGATCCTGAACATGTCCCATGTCCAGTTTTTGATGAATAAGCAATTAAAACCTCTTCCAGGTGTTTCTACACTATAAGAAGTATTCGGATCATCAAAATTATTTAGTTAAACGTACCTGATCCTTTTGAATTCTTCTTTCTTGAGATTGAGGTATACGATCCAAAGTTTCTTCATCTTCAATCTTCAAGACTTAATACATTCACGAAATACGCCAACTCAAATTCCGTAACAATCTCCCCCTTTGGCGGTTTCGTGACAAAACACAAATCCACAAAGAAAATTCAAAAAGATATTTTTGTTGCTATCACCATACAACAAAAATTTACAAAAGAGTTCCAGAAATTAAAAACATGAGATAAACTCCTAAGACAGACTCTAGACTTAGACATCTGTAATCTCTGCACACAGAAAACATTCTTGACAAACAAAATCGTTAGATACCTCAAGAATTGGAACATACAAAACCAAGTACAGAGATAGAGTTTGATCTCATCATGACATTTAAAAGAATCAGATATGTGAAAGAAACATAGTTAAAACCAACATATCTTCTAAGCAGTTGAAAACCAAATGTCAAAGTATGTTAGTCCAACATCAACTTGTTAGTCATATTACATGCCCAAATAGTTAGTCGAATAGTTAGTATAGAAGCATGTCACAAATCACAAAAGAAAACCAAAGTTGAGTTGAGATTCATACTTACCTTGATATCATCGATATTCACAATCATTGTTCAAAGTTCATCATTGTTCATTGTTTTCTCTAACTCTCTCCCCCTTTTTGTCACAAAACAAAGCCAAAACGTAGCATGAGCTACAATATGTAAGGAGAGTAACAAAAAAATAAGTTCTAAAATATGCACAAACTGAGAACTAAACTAAAAAATCAAAAAGACTAAATCCTGCACAGAAAGAAGAAGAAAAGAGTCAAAAAGGTCAGTCGTCAGAATCTGAGTCGTCAGAAGTTGTGCAACCCATGTTAGACAGTATCTTTGCATCCGCTTGTCCATTGAATTTATCTTCTTTGTGATGGTAATGTGAGCTGCTGTCGTTATTCAAGCTCATTGGCAATCCTTTGTTGTTCTTTCAAAATTTGTTCCTGTTGACAGATAGCCGCTGTTGCAACTTGAAGATCGAAGTTAATGATGCTTCATCATCTTGCCAGGTTCTTGTTGAGACGGTGAGGCCGAGGTGCCGTCCGAAGGCTTCTTTCCATTAACATGAGGTAACTTGTGAAGTGACTTCACAATTGTTGATTCATCTATCATCCCACAACTGTGCTGATATGATGTTGAGCTTACATCAATACCGAATTTTTGTAAGATCCTCATGATGATCAGAGGAAACGGAAGTCGCTCAGGGGATGAGGATGCACAACATACCTTGACATTCTATTCCAAATGATGTAGGGAATATTCATGTTCAATCCAATAGCCTCAGAGGGATTCCTATGAGATATAGGAATAGCAGTCGCTCCCATCTCACAACCTTCGTCTGCATGTTGGCAAAATGTTGTAGCACGTGATGAAGTTTAGAAATCGGTACTCCAGTCGTAGATCTTGGATCTTACACTTACCATCAGCTGATTGGTTCCTTCCAGACAAATCTTGTCGATCACAGTTTGCCACAATTTTTTGTCAAACTTTTTCCTTTCAAAAAGTTAATCCCCGATGTGCTGGATTCCATTCCAAGCACCTCACCAATCAACTGCGGAGTGATTTTAATCTTCATTCCTTGGACATTTGTATGAAATGCATAGACCCATTTTCATCTCCTGAAGATGTCTGCATTCGTGTAGAAAGTTCTCACACGATACAAACAATATCCGAGAAGTTCAGGAAAACGGCAGACTTGAAGAAGAGAAGCTTGTTCAATCAAGCTTCCAAATTCTGGTGAATGATTGCGAAGGGCTTCAATGTTGACATGACGTTCTCCGATGCATTCACGTCGTTCAAAAGCTCGAAGACGGTCAGAGTTAACGAATACCTCTTCAACACGTGGCGGAGAGTCAGGAGCTATTGGTGCATCAATGTTAGTGTCTCGTCTAATCCATAACGTCGAGCAAGTCGTTTCCGTTTGAAAGAGATAGTTGGAGCAGACATAGGAGCTTTCCCAGTATTCATTGGTGCTTTCCTTTTCGGTTAGATTTTGAAGGCAATACCTCATCATCATCATCATCAGTCAGCATATCCCAGTGTACTTCATCAGGGTTCTTTTCAAGTTCAGTGTCACTTATAACTTCCACTTCTCCTTTTCGTTGAACTTTCTTGGCTCTCTTCAATTTGTTGGTTGGTCGAGTGAGTACCATCGTGACCAGTAGCAGAATCAACCAGGAGAATGCCATTGATTCTAGTGCTTTGAGTTTAAGAAAGTGTCCTGTGAAAACCAACTCAAGAACATATGAAAAATCGTCAATTTTGAAAAATTTGAAAACATTGTACCTAGACAATCATAATCATATAGAGAAGCCAAGAATCAAATTAGTTTTCCAAAAAGAATTTTAAAAATAGATCAAATCCATGATTTACAAAAATTCCTCTTTTATGCCCTAAAACCGAATTTTTAGAAATCGAAGCCTAAAAACTCGTTAATCAAGTGAAATCCCAGCATAAAAGCAAAACTAATTGACCCAGAGTTCTTATTTCAAAAGAAATTTGATCAAAAACCATTCACAAACGAAAAAAATCCAACTTTTCAACTCACGTTTGATGAAAAACCATAAAAACTGTGAAAAACCGAGTTTTGATCATGAAAACTTACTTGAATCCGAAGAACTTTGAGTTTTGAAGCACCAGGAAGCAAGAAATCTAGAGAGAGAAACTCTAGAAGCTTGAAAACCAGAAATTAGGGTAAAGAAATCTCGAATCTGAAAGTTTCTATATAGAACCCTAGCCGTGATCCGGATCGGCCGAGAATGTGATCCGGATCGGCCACACGCAGGAAAAATCCTGCGTTCGGGATCCGGATCACTTGCCACGATCCGGATCGGCTACACCTTTTTCTTCAGAAAAATTAAGAAAAATACAATAAAATCCAGAAAAAGTATGTAAGCACTTTACCATGTCAACTTTAAACAAATGACATCGTTTCATACAACAAGAAATAGATTATGAAAAATCTATCAAAAATATCCAAAAATGAAACGAAGATTTACGAAAGTTAAAACACTTAAAGTTGAACAACTTCAATTACATCTATCTTGATCCTATGTGTAATGTCTTTATCAAATCATCAATTTCAGTAAAGAAAATGAAGTACCAAGATCAATAGATGTTTGAAATCCCAGATAAGTTAGATAATATATCTAGACAATCTGTTGAAGGAGTGGCTCTTTGAGCATCTTTAATCAAAAATCCCACCTTATACCAACCATGAAATACGACTGAGTCAAGTATTTCAATATGAGTTTCATCAACAATTTTTCAAACAAAAGTTTGCTTTTCATTCATGGAGTATCTTTTTCTTTCATTTTCTCCATGTGGTGGTAGTTTTCACACTCCTCATTGGGATGTAACTCTTTCCACATCTTTTGAGCATTTCACATTTCATTGACTCCCCCTCAATTGGCTATCAATTATTTAATATATAAAGTATTCAACCAAACCATTGATCTCGAATTCATACTCGACTAAGCAATCAAATATGATAATGACTATACCAAGAGATCATTGAGAGAGAAATTGACTTTGATCACTTAAAGATGGTTTAATTAACGTAAATGATCATTGCAACATTGAAATATTATGACATCAAAAACATAATAAATTTCTAAATGCATAAAAGGATGCAATTAAAGTCAATTATGATTTATGCTCAATTAGTGTGCTATGTACAGAACATAGATAAAGAACAAAACAAAAACAAGAACAAAAACAAAACCTAATCTAAGCAAAGGTTTCAAAAGAGTTTATTTCAAGGAAAGCATGCCAATTGCTTTACGCAAGTGAATAAAACGTTTTTGATCCAAAGGTTTTGTTAAGATGTCGGCTAATTGATCCTCAGTTGAAATATATGACAGTTGAAGAATGTTTGATTCAACTAGCTCTCTAAGAAAATGATATCTAAGTTCAATATGTTTTGTTCTAGAGTGCAACACAGGGTTTTTAGAAATGTTAATAGCACTAGTGTTGTCACATAAAATGGTTACCGAAGATGTTGAAATTCGGAAATCGCTCAACACGCTCTTCATCCAAATCAATTGGGTTGAACAACTTCCTGCAGAAATGTACTCCGCTTCGGCAGTCGAGAGTGCTATGCAGTTCTGTTTTTACTGTGCCATGCAACAAGGCAGTGGCCAAGATAGAAGCATGCACCACTCGTGCTTTTCCGGTCATCCACCGATCCAGCCCAATCGGCATCTGAGTATCCAACAATATCCAAAGTCGTTCCCATAGGATACCAAATTCCGAAATTGATTGTACCTTTGATATACCGGATGATCCGTTTCACCGCTTTCAGGTGAACCTCCTTCGGTGCTGATTGATATCTCGCACAAATCCCAACACTGAAGGATATATCCGGGCGACTAGCCGTGAGATATAGTAGACTTCCAATCATACTGCGGTACAGTTTCTCGTCTACATTCTCACTTTGTGATTCACTTCCAAGTCCCTTATGGCTAGTTCCCATTGGAGTTGGAAAATCTTTAGAATTTTCAAGATCAAACTTTTTGACCAACTCCAGTGCATACTTGGATTGACACAAGTGAATTCCTTCATCGTTTTGCTTAACTTGTAATCCAAGAAAATAATTCAACTCGCCCATCATGGACATCTCAAATTCGCTTTCCATGGTCTCCGCGAATTTAGAAGCATCATTATCTCTCGTTGCTCCAAAAACAATGTCATCAACATAGATTTGAGCAACTATGAAATTGTTTTGATAATGCTTCACAAAGAGAGTCCTGTCAGCTCCCCCTCGAGTGTAGCCCTTTTCCAAAAGGTGCTTTGTCAACCTTTCGTACCATGCTCGCGGTGCTTGTTTCAGACCGTAAAGAGCCTTTTTCAGTCGAAAAACATGGTTAGGTAGTTTATGATCCACAAAACCTTTCGGTTGAGCTACATAAACTTCCTCATTTAAAAATCCATTTAAAAAGGCGCTCTTAACGTCCATTTGAAATAATCTGATTTTAAAATGACAAGCGATCGCAAACAATATACGAATGGACTCGAGTCTAGCTACAGGGGCGAAGGTTTCATCAAAGTCTATACCTTCTACTTGAGAATAGCCTTGAGCAACTAACCTTGCTTTGTTCCTGATGATAGTACCTTCTTCGTTTTTCTTGTTCTTGAAGATCCATTTGGTACCTATCACATTGTGTTGCTTCGGAGGCTTCGTCAGTTCCCAGACTTTGTTTCGCTCGAATTGATGGAGCTCTTCCTGCATTGCTTTAATCCAATAATCATCTTGGAGAGCTTCATCAACATTCCTTGGTTCGATTTGAGATACATAGCATGCAAATCCGCAAACCAATTGTCTCCGTGTTCTAACTCCTTCTTGTGGATCTCCAATTATGTTCGATTCAGGGTGATCCTTGGAGATGCGTAACGTTTGAGGTAGAGGAGTAGGCGGAGGTACACGAGATGATTCCTGCACATCAGATAAGCTTGAAGAACCGTTAGATGCATCAACATTATTATCGAAAGAATTGTTAGAAGAAGATGCATTAGCAGGTGTATCATCATCAAGAGAGATATCGAGGGTAGATTTTTCAGATTCAAAATGAAAAGCTTCATCTACCTTAACATTTATCGATTCTACGATCGTCTTAGATTCTAAGTTAAAAACTCGATATGCTCTGCTGTTTGTAGAATAACCTAAGAAAATCCCTTCGTCACTTCGAGAGTCAAATTTTCCAAGATTTTCACGATCACGTAAAATAAAACACCGACTCCCAAAATGCGAAAATATTTGATGTTAGGTTTTCTACAAAACCAAAGTTCATATGGTGTATTCAAAGTCCCCGGGCGCAAATACACTCGATTGATAACATAAACAGCAGTGTTCACCGCTTCAGCCCAAAAATATAAAGGTAAGTTCCGGCTGTGAAGCATAACACGTGCCATTTCCTGTACGACCCTGTTTTTGCGCTCGACTACACCATTTTGTTGAGGTGTGTAAGGTGCGGAGAATTCATGTTTAATGCCATTAGAAGTGCAAAAATCAATGAATTTGGAATTTATGAATTCCCCACCTCTATCACTCCTAACTCGAGTAATCCTTTCATTCTTTTCTATCATAATACGATTGCAGATTTCGAGAAAAGAATCAAAGGTATCAGCTTTTTCTTTTAGAAAGGCTACCCAAGTATATCTAGAAAAATCATCAACCAACAAGAAAATATACCATTTACCTCCCAGAGATGGTTGACGAGTTGGCCCCATTAAGTCCATATGCAAAAGTTCCAAAGGCCGTTTTGTACCTATGTGGTTCAAATTCTTGTGTGCAGTCCTAGACTGTTTTCCCTTTTGGCAACCGCCACACACAAGGTTTTGTTCAAAAGAAAGTTTCGGAACCCCCTTGACCACATCTTTATTTGAAATTCTAGCAAGTTCCTTAAAGTTTATGTGACCTAGCCTTTCATGCCAAAGTGTTTCATTTTTCAAAGATGCTAGGTTACATTTTTCAGAAATCTTAGAAGGAACTACATAACAATTGTTTTCTGATCTAACCCCCTTTAAAAAGAAAGCATGGTTCAAGTCAGTTACAGTGCATTTATCAGATGAAAAATTAACTGAATAACCACTATCACACAGTTGACTTATGCTTATGAGGTTAGTCTTAAGGCCATGAACAAATAATACATTATCTAGAACCGGGCCATCTGGAATAGCTACCGTTCCCTTTCCAACAATTTTGGAAGACCGACCATCTCCGAAAACAACAAGTCCTCCGGAGTTTTTCTCAAATGTTTGAAAACAGTTTTTATCGCCGGTCATATGACGGGAACACCCGCTATCCAGGTACCAAGACGAACTATCATATGCATGCAAGGAAACATTGGTAGCAAGACAGGGAAAGATTTCACCTTTGCGCACCCAAACCTTTTTGGAGTGCGTCGGTAATGGTCGTGAAGTTGATTTCCTAGGTGAGAGCGTCTTGCTTGAAGAATTGCTGCTCCTTGATGATGTCGTCTTGAGCGGTGTACTACCAAGGCTCTTTTCCGTCAATTTGATTGGAGTTGTTTTCCGAGGAATAGCCCTTTTGGTAGTTGTTGCAAGATGTTCTTGAGGTGTGCGTTTGGCTCCAGTCTTGCAGTTTCTTCTGATGTGCCCTGAAATGCCACAACGAAAACATACCTTGGTTCTTGTCGATTCCGAAGAAGATGTAGTAGGTTCGTTGTCGTTGCTTGTCGTGAACACCGGTGTCGGAGGAGGAGATACCGACTGAGGCACAAATACCGTACCACTCGAACTTGGAATGTCTCCAGTTTGAGTGTATCCGAGGCCGAACTTGTTTCTTTGACCGAGACCAAGAAGTCTGTCCAACTTACTCCTTCCAGAAGAAAATCTCTGTAAGTCATCCTTTAGTTGGCGTATGGTCTCCGTCATTTCCAATTTTTCCTGTCGGGCCTCGCCGTTGAGCTTCAAGAAGTAATTCGCTTTGTTCACCATGTCTATATAACTCTTCTCGAAATGCTCATTGGACTCTTGAAGGGAAACATTTGTCTTAATCAGATTGTCCCTTTCCACTTCAAGATCGGTTGAGATAGAGGTTACTCTTTTTACTTCATCTTCAAGATCCAGTAATCTCTCTTTCAACCCCTTGTTTTGTTTAGCCAGTTTCTTTGAATCCCTCAAAAGCTTATGGTAGGCTAAAACAAAATCTTCACCTTCCGAATTATCTGACTCATCGTCCGTTGCAATCTTTTCCACAGTGGAGTTGGACAGTGAGTCGGATGTACTTGCCATTAAGCACATGAAGGGAGAAGATGTAGTGGACGCGTGGAAAGCTGTCGCGTTGTCTTCTTCATCACTTGACGATGACTCATTTGACGTGGAGTTGTCATCCCAAGTAACTACTTGCATCGCTTTCTTCTTTGCCGGATTCTTGTTGGGACATTCCGTTGCTATGTGGCCGTAGCCTCGACATTTGAAACACTGAACTTGTCCCTCAGAACTTTTCTTATCCTTTGAGAAGTTCTCTTGGCTTCTTGACTTGTAACTTGAAGAACCCTTGCCTTTCTTCGACTTTCCGAAGGATGGAGTTTTGCTTGAATTTCCCCTTCGAAAGTTGCGGCGAAACTTCCTTGTCAAGAGAGCGAGCTGCTTCTCAAAGTCCTCCATAGAAATGTTCTCGTCGTCGTCCGAGGAGGATGAATCCGCGTCTTCTTCTTTAGTTGATTTCAATGCGTAACCTGAAGACTTAGAAGAGGATGCCTTTCCAGAAGAATAGTTAGTAGGAAAAGTCATTTCATAAGTTTGTAAAGCACCTACTAATTCTTCTACACGCATTTCGTCCGGGTGTTTAATTGTTTCAATGGCTGCAACCTTCGGGCGAAATCGTTCAGGAAGAGTTCTTAGAATTTTTCTTACAACTTTAAATTCTGGAATCTTCTCTCCCAAGTTAGCACATGAGTTCACGATGTCTTGCAATCGTGTGTAATAGTCAGTGAAGGATTCATTCTCTGCCATAGAGATAGAGTCAAACTTGCTCGTGAGCATTTGCAGTTTCTGAATCTTCACTAAGTTAGTTCCCTCATGCGTAACTTGAAGAACATCCCAGATTTCTTTCGCAGTCTCACATGCCGAGACGCGAGAGAACTCAGTTTGTGACAAAGCATTAAATAGAGCATTAATCCCTTTGCCATTGTAAGAAGATAAGTCTATCTCTTCCTTGGTCCATTTCGACCTAGGTTTTAAGGTGCGAACATCATCTAAAATTTCAGTTGGATTAGACCATCCTAATTCAATTGATTGCCACACCCTTTCGTCGATGGAAATTAAGAAAGCTTTCATCCGTACTTTCCAGTACGCATAATTAGTTCCATCAAAGAAAGGGGGTCGATTGATGTTTCCACCTTCAACCATTGTTTACAACCCTATTCCCGCTCTGATACCACTTGTTGGGTTTAGGTTAATAAGGATCTAATAGGGGAAAAAACACCTAGAGGGGGGTGAATAGGTGTAAACAATAAACACTCAAAAAATCATTGTGCGATAAAACCCAATGCGGAAAAATAAAAGAACACACAAGATTTTTACGTGGAAAAACTCCAAACCGGAGTAAAAAACCACGGGACCGATAACACGGCGAAATCCACTAGAGTTAACACACGTACAAGGTGATATAACGTACTCACAGACGACTCAACCTTTTACCATACGCCCCTAGTAGATCTTCCCGCTCGCTCCACGACGCTTCTCGAATCCACGATCCGCGCCCAACGCTGAATCCACAGCGTCCAACGTCGAGTCCACGACGTCCAACCGAATCCACGGTCTTCACCCAATGGTACGCTTCGAATCCACGAACGCACCTCGCTCCGAATCCACGAGAGCGATAACACCTTGAATCCACAAGGCCACGCGAGTCCACGCGCCGATTTTGGGGTAAATCGTTGTTTGTTTGGGTGGTGATGATCCGCCGAATACTTAGATCAAGAGTAGATCGGAAATACCATCTAAGTATTCATTAGTTTGATTCAACTCAAGATGTGAGTATGAAAACCTAGAATCAAACTAATCAATATAGATGAAGAAACATAGAATAGATCTAATGATTTCCGTTCTTCTCTATATGTGGATCTAAGGCCGTATAAAATGATATTTGAAAATGACGGCTCTATTTGGATGCCCTAGAAATGAAATAGGGCTATTTATAGGTTAGAAACCCTAGGAAGAATATTCGGATCAAAAACAAACTTTTCTGGAAAGTTTTACCGACGGCGATCCGGATTGGATAAGCCACGATCCGGATCGCAGACGCACAGAATGCAGTTTCCAGAAAATCGCCTGTTCGGGATCCGGATCATAATCCACGATCCGGATCGTTCATACATTTTCACAAAACATCCCATTCGGGATCCGGATTGTACAAGCTGTGATCCGGATTGCAGCAATGTATGAACGAACACCTTTCGGGATCCGGATTGAAAGTCCACGATCCGGATCCTGAACATGTCCCATGTCCAGTTTTTGATGAATAAGCAATTAAAACCTCTTCCAGGTGTTTCTACACTATAAGAAGTATTCGGATCATCAAAATTATTTAGTTAAACGTACCTGATCCTTTTGAATTCTTCTTTCTTGAGATTGAGGTATATGATCCAAAGTTTCTTCATCTTCAATCTTCAAGACTTAATACATTCACGAAATACGCCAACTCAAATTCCGTAACAGGTCTTGAGTCTTGAAGATTGAAGATGAAGGAAGTGTGGATCAGTACATCAATCTCAAAGAAGAAAAGTATTCAAAAGGATCAGGTAGTTTCACTGAAATTAATTTTTGGTGATCCGATTACTTTCTATAGTGTAGAAACCCCCCCCCCCCCACCTTGGATGAATTTTAATTGCATAAAAATCAAAAAACTGGACATGGGACATGTTTCGGATCGGATCAGTGATCCAATGTCCGGATCCCGAAGGGTATTAGTTCATGTGCAAATCCAATACGGATACAAGCCTATCTGATCCGGATCCCGAACATGGGATGTTGCGAAATTCATGAAACGATCCGGATGGCCTTGCGATCCGATCCCGAAACCCTTGGATTTCTGAATCGTCCAACTCGTTACGACGATCCAGGATGCAGTAAATCCGATCCGGATCGGTCCTGAAAATTTCCAGATAAGGTAAGTTTTTGATTCTTATCTCTTCCAAAGGTTTCTAAACTATCAAGAGACATTTAGGGTTTCTCAAAAAACGTGGGAGCACGGCCGGATCGC
>JAQOTM010000523.1:0-56467 GCA_029168755.2 Tillandsia fasciculata
ATTCTAATGATTTCCGTTCTTCTCTATATGTGGATCTTAAGGCCGTAAAATGATATTTGAAAATACGCTCTTTTTCCGATGCCTAGAATGAAATGAGAAGGGATATATATAGGTTAGAAACCTAGGACGAATATTCGGATCCAAAAAAAAACTTGGTTGTCTGGAAAGGTTTACCGCGGCGAATCCGGATTGCATAAGCCACGATCCGGATCGCGGACGCACAGAATGCAGTTTCCAGAAAATCGCCTGTTTTTTGTTCGGGATCCGGATCATAATACACGATCCCGGATCGTGCATACATTTTCACAAAACACCCCATTCGGGACGGACTGCCCAAGCTATGATCGGATTGCAGCATGTATGAACGAAACCTTTCGGGATCCGGATTGAAAGTCCACGATCCGGATCCTGAACATGTCCAATGTTCAGTTTTTGATGGAAATATGCAAATTAAAACCTCTTCCAAGTGTTTCTACACTATAAGAAGTATTCGGATCAACAAAAATTATTTAGTTAAAACGTACTGATCCTTTTGAATCTTCTTTCTTGAGATTGAGTATATGACCACAGTTTCTTCATCTTCAATCCTCAAGACTTAAACAATCACGAAATACGCCAACTCAAATTCCGTAACAAGAGGGACTGCGTCGACAAGTCGCGGATACAAAAGTAACAGATCCACCCTGGACGTGGCACTCGAGGGGCGCGACCCCATCGAGGAAAAAGGTATCCGCGCACTCGTCGAGCACAAAGTGGCTCCTGCAGGTATAGTCAAAATCCACGCTCATTCTCAGAACGGAAAGACTCAGGATCCTCAAACATTTCGCCACAACCGGTCGGAGCACTCTCGACGACTCAACTGATCAGCTCTCTCGAATCTCAAGACACTAGCAAACTCCACCAACTCATAGCACAAAACACACTGGTGGAGATACTCCACAGCCTGGATCGACCCACAACTCAGGGCTAACAAAACTTGTGAGGATCCGAATTTCCGCAAGAGAATTTTTGTTGGATCAGCAGAGCTTCTGCAGTGGGTTTGGTGAGCTTCTGGAGGCCTGTATAGTGTGTTGGAGGTGTTAGTGCACCAATTGGACACAAGTGGCAGACTTCGGGCTAAATGGATCACGTGGGTGATCGGTTGACTCCGTCGGATCTTTAGAAGTGGTTTCGCGCGAAACGGATATTAAAATTGAGCTCAGCGCGAAGTTTGGACAAAAGAACACCTTTTCGGATGCCTTCGACAATTTTTAGAGTTGGAATTTGGCAAAACGGACAGCGGATTTGGATTCAGCGCGCGGGAAAATGATGAAAATGGGCTATTTACTTGTATTTTTCGGAGCCCGGATGACGCGCACAAATTTCAAGGCATTGGCACTATTCCGGCAAGCCGGCGGGCGGCGGCGGCGGCAGCGGCGGCGTGGGCTCGGGCAGGCGCGGGCAGCGGCGGCGTGGGCTCGGGCAGGCGGCGGAGCGGTCGCGGGAGCGCGGGGGCGCGCGGGCAGGCGCGCGGCGCGCCGGCAGGCGCGTGGTGCAGGATGGCGGCGTGCCACGTGTCGCATTTCTATTGGATTTCCAGGGACACGTGGCGGCGTAGTACTGGTTGGTGCATGGGCTTGGTTCACGGAGCTGGCAGGGGGACGCCTCGGGCTGCGTGCCGGTCAGGGTGGCAGGCGGCTGCGCGGGGAGCACGCCACCGCACGTGGGCCGTCTGTGAGTGCGGTCCACGTGGCCGCGTGTGGTTGGCGCGTGCCAACCACCCTGGTCCATGGGGCACGCCACGTGGCGCACGATGAGTGGCCATGCCGGCTGTTTCCTGTTCTGTGGATGACGTGGCGCATCCAGAGCATTTCGGGCGCACCGCAGGGGATGTTTTGGGTACACTGTGGGGGCCCGAATCATTCGGGCGCTCGGAAACTGCACCCCAAAGTGCATTTTTGGCTTGGATTTTCTGGCCTATAAATAGGACCCGAGTGACCTTGTGCTCCCCTTTTTCTCCTCTTCTGGCCAGATTTTCGCAGGGAGGACTTCAGCAAGGTTCTTCCTCACCCTGAGCCGCACCTTTTGGCGGACTTCGGGGATTTTTGGGGGCACGCATCCGAGGTTTTCATTTTTACGGCGCGGCGCGACGCTCGTTCGTTTGTGATCTTCTTCGTCGTGTTTCGGTGCGAGGACTCCCCCGGCTTACTCCGACCACCGTTTTCGTCGATTCTTGCGCCGTTGGCTTCACGACAGGTAGGGCTACGATCTTCGTGATTTGAGTTTCCCCTCGTTTCGAGTTATCTTGGAGTTTCCCGAGCTTTCTTTTGACCCATATTCTTGGGCGAAGTTTGGACAGCGCCATAGTGTTCGGCGATATCTTCGCGCACAGGCGTCGGATCGAGGCGTGCCATGAGGCGTTTTTCATCTACACAGCGCAAGGAACACCCTCAATTTTCTGTGAATTTTATGAATATTTTTCAAAGGTGAAAAATCCCTGTTTACAGAACTTTGTGCTACAGTTTTTGAGATCGGTTTATTTCGGGTGGTTCCCTTGTCGAATTTGTATCTCAGTGTAGGAAACTCGGATTTGAACGTGCAGATACTCGTTTCGACCGGTTCGTCGCGAGGATCGTGACAGTATTTTTCTTGGAATTTTCCAAGCATTTTTCGCAGGTGAAAACAGGGAAACACTGGACTATTGTGTTTGGACAGATTTTGTTGGAGCTTTGTATGTTTAATTGTGTATGTTTTGGGGCATGTTGTACAGTGTTTGTGACGGTCGACTGACTTGGGCGAGGACTTTACTTTTGGACTTGGAATTAGCGATCGAGGTGGGTGGTTGCTATACTCCTCATTTTCTGACATACCCCTAGGAATATTAGAGAGATCCTCTCGTTGGTTACATTGAATGATCAACTATGGACATGCATGCTTAAAGTAAAATAATTGTGAGCCTATCATATGGAAATTACTATTGTGGGAATCTGATAGTGGTTGGGATTTATACATGTTTGCATGGATATAGTATTGGCACTTAACCTTGCATGTGGAATTTACTTTCATGTTGGGATAAAATGAAATGTCTTGTTGGAGGGTACCACTTGAGGATCTTTTGGGACATGCATAGGTGGATGATTTAGGTGAGGAAAAATTGTGGATTTTAGACATGTGTGGTTGGATAATGATTTAGCATGATGGTTATATCTATGCGGAGCTATTAATTGATACACATGTGGAACCATTATTTGTCACACTTTATTTATCTTTCATGAGGATATATGCATGCTTGTTTGGACATCTAGATAGGCCATTTTTTATCGCTACACTTTCATGTTGGAACTTGACTTAGGAGAAACCTTGTTTGCTTCTTTTCTCCTTTTCGTTAGTCAGGTAGTTCATGTTGCTCGGGTTTGAGCAAGGGTTTGAGATAGTGTAGCCGGGGCCTGGATTGTGGATTATGGGCTTTATGGCAACCGCGGATTTTAGGGCGGTTGGCCAGATGTCGGTTATAGGACATCGGTGATAGGGCATGATTATGGACTAGGGGGCTTTGCTGCAACCGCGAATTTTGGGCGGTTGACCGGAGGTCAGGGGTAGGACTTGTTGTGGTCGGTGGAGTAGCGGCTACCGCGGACAGTAGGCGGTTGACCGGATGTCGGATGTGGGACATGATTGTGGTTGTGGGTTATTCCGGCGACCGCGTATATTAGGCAGTTGACCGGAGGTCGGTTGTGAGACCTAGTTGTGGATTGTGAGGTATTGCGGCGATCGCGGATTTTGGGCGATTGACCGAATGTTCATTTGTGCATCAGATTGGGGATCAGTGTTCTTTTAGTGGAAGGGTGTGTTCCACTGGGGCTTTATAGTGGTGATCCAGTCCTGCTTTTGATACTTATCACACCGGCGCGGTTATTGCCCGGTGATGCTTTCCTCGTGTGGGTCGCTCCCCTCGAGTTCCCCTCCGGAGGCCGGGGCCAGACAGTCATTGACGGTTTTGCTATCACATTGGCGCGGCTTATTTGCCCGATGATGAGGGCGGCAGCAGGAGTTTTGCTATCACATCGGCGCGGCTTACTTGCCCGATGATGAGGGCGGTACAGATTTGGTTCATCTGGGACGGTTGGTTACTGTTGCATACGGTTATTCCAGTCTAGGACTGCATTTTAGAGGCATAGTAGTGGTAGTTTTCTTTCTTCAGCAGTCATTATTGCTTACCACACTTCTTTCCTTTTTACCTCTGGTAGACCTAGTGGGTGCGCCAGAGTTTGAGGTTTTACCCACTAGGGGAGGCTACTGGTTTACTAGTAGTTCTCACCCCCATTCTTCTTTCCTCTTTTTCTTTTCCTTTGTTTTGCAGTGTCTTCTGCGGGTGCTGCTGGGCTTTCAGCGGCGGGTCGGGTCGAGGAGAGAGGATGACTGAGTAGATAGATCTCGAGGCAGGATGAGCGAGTTAGCTGGACTGTTGGTGTACCCATGTTTCCTCAGACGGTTGTACTTTTACTTTTGGGACTGGCTTTTGCTAGCAGGTTGTATTTATTTTGGTGAGCTGGGAGAGACTGATGTATCATTTATACAAAAGTATTGTATTTTATTTCTAGCTTCAGTCCGAGATGTATTAGTTTTAGTTCAGCTTTGTTTTTATTGCTCTTTTATTATTATCTCTTATATCTGAGCAGGTTTGGCGCTTCGTGTACGCGGGAAACACCGTGTGCACGGCGGATCTGTAGACGGGCCCGGGTTTTGGTTTACACCCGGGGCGTGACAGATTAGTTGGTATCAGAGCTTAGGGATAGGTCGGTTGGGACTTAGGAAACCCTAGGCTTTTGTGCGGACCCTAGGATGTTAGTGCGTGAGAGACGCGACATTTTGCGTAAGTCGGTGATTTGTTTATTTGAATCTTCCAGTGAGTGAAGAGGGATCGACATATCCTATTTTTGTGGGACAGTTATGTTGGCTGCAGACATAAAGTTACAAAAATAGAGGGATGTCTTTGACTTTCGCTAAATTGGGTCGAGTGTTTGGGTTGTGCTGATTTGCGGTTTTGTCGTGGTGAGCGGTGTCTCCCCGACGTTGGGCCCTGACCCGGGTGCACCTTGGTGCGACATTTGGGTCTGAGCTGGTTGTTTCGGGCCGGATACCCAAATTGGAGTCTGAGAGCTCCGGACCCGAAGGGTAGGAGTGTTGGAGGCAGATCAGCGGTGGAGTGACACAGTTGTCGGAGCGGTGACACAGTTGTCGGAGCAGCGCAGTGGCACAGTTGTCGGAGCAGCACAGTGGCACGGTTGTCGGAGTAGCGAGTAGCCCCCTCCGTCCCGACGTTTAGTGCTGGGGCACCGAGGCAGGGTGGATAGTTGACAGTGGGAAAGCTGTGGGATTGCTTTGATCGAGTGAGCCAGTTTTGGCGGATGAGTCATTCCGATTCGTTGGATTGAGTAGGGAACCTTTGGAGGCAGGGTCGTGTTCGGTGGGGGATAGAGAGTACTTGGAGGCCTTTTATGTCAAGAGTTAGCGCAGTCGCTGAACTGCACGCTCCATGTGTAGATGTCACGCCCCGGAGGTCTAGGATAAGCGGAAAACGTGTATTTTTTTTTTTTTTTTGAAATCAGATAATCGACAACCTCGCCTGCCGGTGCGTGCCAGACCCGCCACATATACAAATTCACCCTGTACACGGACAGAGTCTCCTTTGTATATGCACGGCGTCTCAACTACTTTTACATGAATCACATTACACGGCATTGATCACATAGTCACAGAGAATAAGTACAACAAGTATTAACATTGAAAGAACCTAGGAGTTCGCAAACAGTGTCCACTCGACACCCAAGTCTTTAAAACGTCTAACATTCACATGCAGGCGGCTACATTGTTTTGAAAGGATAAATCCCCAGGTTTTCAAAGTGGTGCCCACACGGCACCCTATTTTTGAAAAGCGTTTTCAAAATTCTTTTTCATCGTAAAACGGCTGCACAGTTAACATGAAACATAACTATAACTAAACATTTAAAAATACATGTCCACATATCCAGCATGATCCACATATCCACACAAAATAACCAAAAAGGGAAAAGAGAGAGATAACCGAATAAGAGTTTGATCAAAAGGCCTCATACGGCCAAACCTAAAGTCCGCGATGCCTCACCACCGTCCCACCGTACTTACTTAGATGGACTTGTCACGGAGTGGGTAAAGTCAGTGACAAATAAAGTAGATGCTTAACAATAATAATCAAGAGTTTAGAAAGAGTTACGCCGCACCGAAACCTTCGCTATCCTTCGCCCTGAAACTTACTTTAATTACTTTGTTCACTTTAGTTACCACCGTCCCGTCAGGGTAGATCGATGATCTCCCCACGTGACACGTCCCGTCAGGGTAGATCGATGATCTCCCCACGTGACAATTGAAGCTCTAACCCTCTCACGATGCGTGGGCGACACGTTTGGCCATCGTGATAAGGTCCCCAAACAACACACGTGGGGCACACGGGTCATATAGACCACTTCTCCGGAAAAGTACACCATTGCGGGGGCCTATTCCGCCAGTGTACGTGCAGCATTCAAAAAGGGATGCCGAGATCGGCGTAAATTAATCATTACATAAAGCGAAGGGTTAAAACATTAGCATCTGTCATCTACTTTATTAACCGGTTAGCAATAAACATTTTAGTGATATGTTGCACTCAATGCACTTACAGCACTTGATGCAAAGGACCCACCTGGTTGAAGATAACCGACTGCGCCCGCGTCCGTCCTAAGCAAAACGGAGCTCCTCGCGGCCTACTAGAATATCCAAAAGCACCAATCAACACATTACCCTAGTCAGGTAAAATCAGTGGCCCCAACCACTGATACAATAAACCCACAAAGCCAAAATCATCATACCTAGAGGACCGCGACGTCAATCGAAAACCAACAAATCAAAACCATCGAGTAAAACCGATAACATTGAAGACTATCAACAACCGGACCGCGACCACTTCGTCGCGGACTCCGTCGGAACCCCAAAACCGCTAACGGAAACCAACAAAACCCATTCCTCAACCGATAGCCCACTCGGGGCATCAAAGGTTAAACCAGGAGGGCCCCGACGGCAAAAACGATGAGAAATGAGATCCGACGGCGCGCCCCCGACAATTTCGTCGAGGCGCGGAGCGTCGGCGAAAACGACACCCATCATAATAAATTAGTGACCAAGAAGGTCCCAGGTGGCCATGACAAGAAAGCCACGGAAATAACGATCCCAGCGGCGAAAACGGCGCTCAAAACGGTGGAAAAACGGGCAAAAACGGAGCAAAAGAACTCCGGGCTGTCGGATGGTGCACGGGGGCAACCGTGGACCGGGCTCACCGCACAGTGGAGGCGGCGGCGCAGACCCGGCTCACCCAGGAGGCGTGCACCAAGCGGAATGGGCCGGGCCGCGCACAGCGTTTGCGCGCGCCGGGTTCACGGCCGCGGAGCGCCGCAGCGCGCACCGGGTGCACACTGTGCGGTGGACCGCGCTCATGCGGGCCGGGCCGGCGCACGCAGCTGTGCACCGGGTTCGCGCCCGCAGGCGGCCGAGCCGTGCGCCGGGTGCACGCTTCGGCCGTGGACCGCCGGCCGTGGGTTTGCACAGTAAACCCTAATTCCGTTATTTTTCCGCCGTTTTCGCTCCCGTTTCGCGATTTCTTCTCCGTTTTCGCTCCCGTGCGACTCCGGCGAAGACCCCGTGACCATGGTAACGACGGCGGCGGCCTCCCGTTAAAAAACGGCGGCGGCGGCCTCCCGTTAACCCACAATGTTCCGACGAAGTCGCCCCAAAAATTCCCGAAAAATTCCCGGTAATTCTAACGGCTAAACCGACGACCGACGAACAACCAAAACGTCGATCGGAGGTCCGTCAAAAAGAAACCGATTAAAAACCATCGGTTAAATTTGATAAAAAAAAAAAACACCGATCACCCCCAATCAAGAACAAGAAAGACACGGATCAAAACCCGACGAAAATCCGCGATGTACGACCTTACAAGAACACGAAAAACCCCCGATTAAATTCTACGAAAGGATCTACAACCACTAACCTCACTTAATCGGAAAATAAAGAACCGATCTTGGTCCTCGCGTCGTCGGAGATCCGGATCCGCTCCCCGTAGACGATGGAGTCTCGTTCTCCGATCTCCGCACGTAAAACGGGCGATCGGGTTCCTCCGCTTCTTCCTTCTTTTCTTCCGATTAGGTTTCGCCCTTCTTCTTTCCTTTCTTTTCTCTCCGCTCTTACGGCTAGGGTTTAGAATTCTCTTTTCTTACGGCTAGGGTTAGAATTCTCTTTTCTTAACGAGGGGAAATACTTATATTATCCAATTATCTTAATATTTAATTTCTCCAATTTCTGTTATTTTCCAAATCGTACGTAGAGAAAAAATCTAATTTCTCCATCACCGGATAATTAATTAATTAGCTTAATTAATTAATTATCCACACGAGATAACCCCCCATTATCCACAAATGGGTGCAAGATATTTTGCACGGATTTCGATGCACGACTAATCACCGCATCACTAAAAATCCCGTTCCGGGGGTTCCCGACATCGGATTTCCGATCCGATCGCATCGTCGGTCTTCATTTTTCGCGCTCTTCCGCAGAAAAATACAAGTGCCACACACACCGACCGACTAACCAAAAGTAATATTCCCGGGATACTAAAAGAACACTAAAATAGAAGAAGGGTTAAATATTACAAAATACCGTGTCATTACAGTAGAGGGACGGGGCGCATAGGATATGAGTGTCTGAGAGTGGATTATGCCAGGATACCTTTTAACTCATTGGGTCCCTCCAGTACGGATTAGGGACGCCTCATTGGAGTAGGCGCCGGGTATGGAGCGTGGCATTGTAGTTCCTTTGGATTGGGATCTGCCGCCTGAGGCGAGTTCTGATTGAGGCGCTTGGCGTCGGGTGACGGAGGACAGATCAGTCGGATGAGGCATTCCCGATTTCTTTTTCCAGGATAATGGATTTTCAAGACTGTCAGAGCACATAGGTTACAGCGGTTGGTGTGGTGGTAGGTTTGAGTTGTTCCGGGCTCTTGAGTTCGTATCTTTTGATACGGGAGTATTCCCTTCTTGGTGGGTAATGCTTTTGCTTCATTGCTTAGGTTAGGGGTAGGATGGTCACCACGTGCACGGGAGGCTTATTTTCCCGATCGCGTTTGGCACGTGGAAAAGAGTTGTTGGTCCTGCCCGGTGCAGCTTGAGTCCTGGATTTTGCCGGTAGACCTGATGGTCTTGACTCAGCTGCGGGGTGCTGTTGTGGTACTCGTTGGGCTGGCTGGTTCGATTTTTCTTTCGCGGCGGTTGATTATGCCACGAGGACGATTTTCTTGGGGAGCCAGGCCCGGAGGTGTTGGTGTACCTGGGTTGCTTGAGGGTTAACTTCGCCTCTATGGTTTTGACTTCGTGAGCGAGGCGGATGTTTCGCTGTGGATGAGTAGCCTTTTGGCTGGTGTGGTTGAGGGACCTACGGCGGCGCGGGACTCGGGGATACCCCCCTTTTTTTTGGGGTTGCGAGTTCCCGGCTGTTCTCCTATCGGAGTTGTCTAGCATGTCACTAGTTTGGGAGTTGAGGACACAACTCCAGAATTCGATGTTTTGGGAATTTTGTCAGACCAAGTGTGTCGCCTTTGGGGGTGCCGGTGCTATTCGAGATGTGGAAGGATGGTTCACTTCGGCTTTGTGTGGATCCCGGGAATTAGGTGGAGTGACCATCTGGAGCTAGCACCCTTGTCGAGCATGGAGGATTTGATTTACCAGCTGTCACGCCCCGGAGGTCTCTAGATAAGCGGGAAAAACGTGTTTATTTTTTTTTGAAATGCAAGTGAGAACGACCTCGCCCACCGGTGCGTGCCAGATCCGCCACATATACAAATTCACCCTTCAAACGGACAGAGTCTCCTTTGTATATGCACGGCGTCACGATTACAACGATGACAAACACAACATACAACTTTAACCACACAGCCACAGTGAACGAGTACGAGCGTGTAACAACATTCAACAACATTAGGATGAACCTATGAGTTTGCAAACGGTGTCCACTCGACACCCATTCCTTTAGAAACATCTACACCTTCACATTAAGGCGGCTATATTGTTTTGAAAGGATAAATCCACAGGGTTTTCAAAGTGGTGCCCACACGACACCCGATTTTTGAAAATCATTTTCGAAATCCATTTGACATCGTAAAACGGCCGCAAAGTTTAAGGACCATAAATAAAATCCAAACAACTAACTACTTAACCACATATCCAGCATGATCCACAACACACAAAAAGAACTACTGCTAACTAGGAACAAGAGAGAGATAACCCAAATTAGTAGTTCAGATAACGGGCCACATGCGGCCACGGTTTTTATTGCGTTGCCTCACCACCGTCCCGAAGACCATACCTATTAGAACCTGTCACGGAGTGGGTAAAGTCAGTGACAAATAAAGTAGATGTTTCAACAATGATAAACAATAAGTTTTAGACTAAGTACTCTGCACCGAAACCTTTCGCTCTCCCTCGCCGGGAGTCCACATTACCTGTTTTAGTCACATAGTGCCCGTTAGGGAGTTGCCGATCTCCCCACGGGCAAGATCACACAGTCCACGTCAGGGAGTTGACGATGTCCCCACGTGCAATACGATGCCCTTAACCCCTCCACGATGCCTAATCGGCACTCAGCCATCGTGAAGAGGTCCCCACGACTTCACTTTCACCTTGTGGGGTACACGTGTCATTTCGACCACTTCTCCGGAAAAGTACACCCATGCGGTGGCCCAACCCGCCTGTGTACGTGCAAGCATCCAACAACATTCGCAGAATACGGCGTGTCACCACCGCGACCCTCGGTTGCCATAATTAGCAATAAAGAAACGGTACAGATTAATGCGAAAGATTATTACATACGAAATATCTCATCTACTTTATTAACCAGTTATTACTTACTTTACGATGACATAAAACACGAAATGCACTTACAGCACTCGTTGCACAAGAACCCACCTGGTTGCGTGAAGATCGGGACACTCGGGGTCTTTAACACACTCCCGCTGCGCACCTGGACCTAAAGAAGTCCCCAGAAATAATAGTTAAAAACGCATACAATTATCGGAGAACGAAAAAACACACTAACCTCGCGCCGAAACCCCCAAAACGGGGCCCCTGGTATCACCCGGCGGCTCCCCGCGCGCACGCACACCCCTCTCGTGGGTGTCGTCGCCCGCGGGGGTTGCCCGCCATCCCCGGATGTCCGCGCGTCGGTCGCCGGCCCGCGAGTGCCCCGCGCGGCTCAAGGCCGCGCGACGAGCGCCCGCGGGTGGCGCCCACGCGGCGCCCGCGCGGAGACTGCCCCCGCGGCGCCCGCGCGGTGCGGGAGCGGGCCGCGCGGGCCCGCGGTTGCGGGCCGCGCGGCGCCCGCGGTTGCGGACCCGCGCGGTGCCCGCGCGGCGCCCCGCCTTGCGGTGCTTTCCGCGCGGTGCCCTAGCGGAACCGCGCGTCTTCCCCGTCGGTGCGGTGCCCTAGCGGCACCACCCGCCTCCCGCCCGCCCACGTCGTGCCCTAACTTGCGCGGCGACGGCGGGGGCGGCGGAAGCAAAAGAGAAAACGACGGAGCAGACAACGACAAAAAGGTACGAAAAAACCCCCGAGATGCAACGAACGTAAATTTTACTCACCCGAAAATCCGACGGAGGGGTCGACCGTTCGCGTTCTTGCTTCCGGTACGTGGTTCGGGGTGCCCGGATCTCGCGTCTTTCTCCTCCTTCTTTCCTCCGGTTAGGGTTCCGCCTTTTTCCTCTTTTCTTTCTTTTCGTTCTCTTGGTTAGGGTTTCGTCTTTCCCTCTTTTCTTTCTTTTTAGCTCTCACGGTTAGGGTTTCGTCTTTCCCTCTTTTTTACGAAAGGTGGGATTTTTCCCTTCTCGTACGTACAACAAATTTTCGTTTTTAGTTTCCGCCACCGATAATTAATTATTAATTAATTATT
The DNA here is from genome assembly GCA_029168755.2 of Tillandsia fasciculata. Lineage (NCBI taxonomy): Eukaryota > Viridiplantae > Streptophyta > Magnoliopsida > Poales > Bromeliaceae > Tillandsia > Tillandsia fasciculata. Next base: position 11,986 of record JAQOTM010000523.1, read on the forward strand.
CCTACGAGATAAACTTTATTATCCCGTAGCGCGTGTAAGATATTTTGCACGAATTCCGATGCACGCTTAGTCACCGCATCACTAAAAATTCCGCTCCGGAAGATCATGACATCGGATTTCAGATTCGATCGCACCGTCGGTCATCATTTTTCGTGCTCTTTCACAAAAAACTACTCACGCCACACACCGACCGACTCACAAAAATACGATAATCCCGGAGTACTAAAAGAACACTAAATTAGAAGGAGGGTTAAATATTACAAAAAGTCGTGTCATTACATCAGCTGTAAGGGTCCCGGGTCTTCCTGATGGTGAATTTGTAATTTGGTTTTCTCGACTACATATGTAGAGTACCGGGTCTGCGGATAGCGCGCCGACCACTTGGATGACTTGGAGCAGAGAGTTGCCGTGGGCAGGTTGCATTTGAGTTTGCAGTTGATGCCGGGTTGATTCGGATCAACGCGGAAGCTCCAGCTCGATTCGGGGTTTTTCCGGCTTTGTATGCCGTTTTGAGGATGAGATTTGGAAATTGCCGACTGCACCGTGGAGTGCCGGAAATTTAGGAACACTTGGAACAGGTGTATTTCCAGTTTACAGCGAGGTTCGTGAGGTTCCGGACTGACGCGGAGGACCCGGAGGCAAAAAGTGAGTCGGAACTGGCAATTTCGGAGCCGGTAATTGATTTGAGCACCCCGACTCAACGGTTGAGCTTTTTGGAGAGAAAAAGCTGTGAGCACGTGTATTTTCGATTTACAGCGGAGTTCGGGAGGTTCCGGGCAACGGCGGAGAGCCCGAGGTCGAAAAGTGAGTTGGAGTTGGATTTACGGAATTAATTAATTAAGAAATTAATTAATAAAGCTTTTGCTTTATAAAAAGGGCCCAACCCCTCCTCCCTGTGGCAGCAGAGAAAGAAGGAAAAAGGGAGAAGGAAAGAAAGGAAGAAGAAGAAGAAGAAGAAGAAGAAGAAAAAGAGGAAGGAGCTTTGGAGCATTTCGGATTTTTGGGGACTCGCCGTTGGAGGCCGTGAGGAGCTCGTGGGCGTGCGGCGAGCGTCAATAAGGTAAGCAAATTCAGATTTTTCGGGGTTTTTGAGTTGGATTTGTGCTTTGGAGCTTTGATTTGGTTTTTAAAAGCTTATTGTGGATTTTCGGATTTATTCGGGGTTTTTTTGGGATTTTCTGGATTTTCCGTCGCCGGCGGCCGCGCGCGCGCGCAATGGCGCACGCGCGGCGCCAGGGTGCTGCTGTTGGCAGCACCCTGCGGCGGCGTGCCGCTGGGCGCGGCGCCGCGTGCAGCAAAGTGCAGCACGCGGCGCTGCCTGGCCGCGCGCAGGAGCGCGCGGCAGGGCCGCGCGCAGGTGCGCGCGGCGCTGCCTGGCCGCGCGCAGGAGCGCGCGGCAGGACCGCGCGCAGGGGCGCGCGGCAGGGCCGCGCGCAGGTGCGCGCGGCGCTGCCTGGCCGCGCGCAGGGGCGCGCGGCAGGGCGCGCGCGCAGGTGCGCGCGGCGCTGCTGGCCGCGCGCGCGGGCGCGGGCCGGGGCGCGCGCGGCACCGCTGGGCCGCGCGCAGCGCGCGCGGCAGGGCCGCGCGCGGGCCTGCGCGGGCGCGCGGGCCGCGCGGGCCGCGCGCGGGCCTGCGCGGGCCTGCGCGGGCGCGCGCGGGTGCGCGCAGCGCTGCGGGCTGCGCGCGCAGCGCCGCTGGGCGCCGCGCGCAGCGCCGCAGGGCGCTGCGCGGCGCGCTCCGGCACCGCGCAGCGGGTCGCTGCGCGGCGCTGCTTGGTTGGGCGCCGTGCGGCGGGCCTCCCTCGTCGCGCGGCTGGGTTTTCGCCGCTCGGCGTGCTCCCGGACGGCGGGCGACTCCTCGGTTTGCGTGCCGGCGCCGTGTTTTCGCCGTCGGAGCCCGTTGGTCGCCGTCGGCCGCAGTTTTTCGCAAGCCGTTTTCTCGCTGGTTTTGCGAGCAGGTTGCGAGCAGTTTCGCAAGCGGTTTCGCGCGCAGTTTTTCGCGATCGGTTTTCGCAGGTTTTTCGCGAGCGGCTTCGCTAGCAGTTTTCGCAGGGTTTTCGCGAGCAGTTTTGCTAGCGGTTTTCGCAGGATTTTCGCGAGCAGTTTCGCAGGATTTCGCGGGCTGTTCCCGCAAGCAGTTTTCGAGCTGTTTTTTTCGCCGCCGCGTGCTGTTTTTCGCCGTCGGGCGCTGCTTTTCGCCGACGGAGCTGTTTTTCGCCGCCGCGTGCTGTTTTTCGCCGTCGGGCGCTGTTTTTCGCCGACGGAGCTGTTTTTCGCCGCCGCGTGCTGTTTTTCGCCGTCGGGCGCTGTTTTTCGCCGACGGAGCTGTTTTTCGCCGCCGCGTGCCGTTTTTTTTCGCCGTCGGGCGCTGGTTTTCGCTGACGGAGGCTGTTTTCGCCGACGGAGGCCGTTTTTCGCTGTCGGATGCTCGGTTTTCACCGTTTTAATTGATTCTGCGATTTCTTCGCTTCTGGCAGCTTGCGGTGCGGTTTTTAGCATCCGCGGAGCGCGCGGTCTTGTGGTTGGTCGCTGCGTGCTCCGTTTCGCGTGCGGAATCTGGCATCGGGCTTCGTGTTGCGTGCGGACCCCTTGGAGGCCAGGTAGGTCCGCTGAGCCCAATTGCAAGTGTCGACAAGCAATTGGGGGCGAGCTGAGGTGGGTTGGTTTTCTCTCCAAGTCTACGGACTTCCTTCTAATTCTATTGTGATAGAATTGCATGCTAGTTTAAGTGTTTTCTTGGAACTTGACTAGCACCCCCGTCATATGTGCATGTGTTTGACCAGACTGTTAGAGAACCTTAATCTGGGCTAGGTTCTTTTATGCTTTAGACATCCCACACTTTTTATATCCTTCTGGACATAGAGTTCCTTGCCCGGGTAGTGGGCCGAGAGGTCAGAGTGTTGTGGGACGGGTGTTGCACTCGGGCCCGGGGGGCCGAGTGGAGTCTGGTGGCTGGATTAGGCCAGTGTTAGTGTTTTGGGGAACCGTTTCAGGTAAACGGTGGTCCCGGGGTTTTCCTTTTCGCTGTTCTTCTCGTCACCACCCTGTTGTGAGCGTGGTGCACGTGTGTTAGCAGGACCTTAGAACCCAGAACCTTTTTGGACGAATACATGATTTTAGTCAGCCAATGTTTTCTTCCAAGCCTCGCAGGGTTGCCTGAGTCTGTTCTTGTTGGATAGGACAAGGGCATTAGCTTCGAGGTTTGGGCATAAAACTTGATTTCAAAGGGTTTTCCTAAAAAGACTAAAAATCATTAAAAAGATGGATTTCTTTCAGATCGAAAGGTTTTCTGAAATAAATGGCATGGTTTCTTATAAACTTATCCACCCGAGCGGATTCGAGTGATCTGGGTTCTAAGGGCTGTTTCCTCTCTTGGGGACGTAGATGTTAGCCTCCCGGGGTTTCGGACCCTTCGTAGATTTGGCCGTGGAGCATCTCCGGCCGTGAGATTGTGTGTTGAGTTGAGTGGGGGTTCTTGTGGGAGCCGTTGAGAGAGACGGTGGTCCCAGCTGTGTAGTACTTCCATTGAGTGGGTCAGTGTTGTGAGCTTGAGTCGTAGAGGGTTCTCCGACTGAGTAGTGCTTTGAGCATCGAGATACCGATCTGTTTGATCGAGGACTATAGCCTGCAGGAGCCACTTGTGAGACAGTGATACTGTTGAGATATTTGAGTTCGGTGGGGTCGCACCCCTCGAACCACGCCCCGGGTGCGTTGATGATTCCGAGCCTGACGAGGCTGCGATGATGCGCCTAGTTTATATACTAGAGGTCGCTTGATACCCCTGGCCGAGCTACCATGGGGTCACTGTGTGAGATATTGATACCCCTGGCCGAGCTACCATGGGGTCACTATGTGAGATATCGAGTTTGTCCGTTTGGACACCCTGGTTGATACACCAGGGGGCGCAGGCTTGACTGGACCCTGTGGGGCAGTCGATGAGATTTGGGTTACTTGACTGGACTGGACCCTGTGGGGCAGTCGATGAGATTTGGGTCACACTGAGAGAGTGTTGGTATAGCATGTGTCATAGTAGAGTGTCTTGGGCATAGTACTAGTGACATATTGTCAGCAGTGAGTGGCTGCATACCATCATCCATAGTCTCTTCCTTTTGAGCATAGTAGATAGAGGCATGATAGCTGTAGATTCTTTTCCAGCTTATTTATATTATCTCAGTCTTTTCTGCTATCTTATGCCTCTAGTAGACTTAGTGGGCAGACCGTGATTCTTGGAGACGGTACCCACTGAGAACTACTGTAGGATGTAGTTCTCACACCCTCTGTCGGTGACAGGTTGCTGAGGCTTTCTTCCGTTCCTGCCGAGCTGTTTGGACGGACCGAGGACAGGGAGTCGCGTGATAGTTCCCTACCAGCATTGTTACTTTATAGAGAGGTAGATGTACCATCCCGGATTGTGGGAGTTGGTTTTAGTTCCTGTTTAGCTATCTCCCATTTGGATTTGTAGATATTGTATAGGTGGATTTCTATTTGTATCGCCTGATTTTGGGAGATAGGCTTTGTATTGTAGCAACTTTGTAGTTGTGAAATTTTATAGTACAGCTTTTTATCCGCTCTGATATCTGTGTAGCTGTAGTTTTGTCTTTTGCAGGCTAGACGCTTCGTCTGTACGGCAGTTTCCGTACAGATGGCGGATCTGTCAGCGAGCCCGGGTCGCAGTTTCGACCCCGGGGCGTGACAACATATGGCTGTGTGTTGATGCCGAAGAGTTGGGGAATTGCTTCTACATCCCGACGGTTTAAAGATTAGAGATCAGAGTCTACGTGATCAGTTGGGGGACTTATATTGGATACCTCGGGGGTACGGAGTTACTCGGATCGAGCTTTTGTGCCGATGGACTTGTGGTTGGATTATCGGGGCCCTAGGGAGGAGCGGATGCTTGTACCGATGCAGACTACTTGGTAGCTCGAGCGGTTAGCCCAGCTGGACTTGGTCGAGGTGGTGCGGTTTTCTGGAGTGCCCGCCTCTATTTTGTTCTAGTTAGAGACCCGAGGATTGCATCGCGTCTCTGGAAGAGGTATTAGACAGCCTTGGGAGCTTGAGTGGTGGATGATTGGATATTTACCCCCTCTACTTGGTTGAGGTCCCGGATTGAGGAACGACTTTAGTTTCGAGGACGAAACTTTCTTTTAGTGGGGGAGGATGTGAGGATCCGAATTTCCGCGAGAGAATTTCTGTTGGATCAGCAGAGCTTCTGCAGCGGGTTTGGCAGCTTCTAGGGGCCTGTACTGTGTGTTGGAGGTGTTAGTGCACCAATTGGACACAAGTGGCGGACTTCGGGCTTAAATGGATCACGTGGGTGATCGGTTGACTCCGTCGGATCTTTAGAAGTGGTTTCGTGCGAAACGGATATTAAAATTGAGCTCAGCGCGAAGTTTGGACAAAAGAACACCTTTCCGGATGCCTTCGACAATTTTTAGAGTTGGAATTTGGCAAAACGGACAGCGGATTTGGATTCAGCGCGCGAAAACGATGAAAATGGGCTATTTACTTGTATTTTTCGGAGCCCGGATGACGCGCACAGATTTCGAGGCATTGGCACTGTTCCGGCAAGCCGGCGGGCCGTGGCGGCGGCGGCGCGGGCTCGGGCAGGCGGCGGAGCAGCCACGGGCAGCACGCGGGCGCGCGGGCAGGCGCGCGGTGCACGGGTGGTGGCATGCCACGTGTCGCATTTCTATTGGATTTCCTTGGGACACGTGGCGGCGTAGTACTGGTTGGTGCATGGGCTTGGCTCAGGAGCTGGCGGAGAACGCCTCGGGCTGCGTGCCGGTCAGGGAAGCAGGCGGTTGCGCGGGGAGCACGCCACCGCACGTGGGCCGTCTATGAGTGCGGTCCACATGGCCGCGTGTGGTTGGCGCGTGCCAACCACCCCGGTCCATGGGGCACGCCACGTGGCGCACGATGAGTGGCCATGCCGGCTATTTCTTGTTCTGTGGATGACGTGGCGCATCCAGAGCATTTCGGGCGCACCGCGGGGGGATGTTTTGGGTACACTGTGGGGGCCCGAATCATTCGGGCGCCCGAAAACTGCACCCCAAAGTGCATTTTTGGCTTGGATTTTCCGGCCTATAAATAGGACCCGAGTGACCTTGTGCTCCCCTTTTTCTCCTCTTCTGGCCAGATTTTCGCAGAAAGCTCCGCAGCAAGGTTCTTCCTCACCCTGAGCCGCACCTTTTGTAGGACTCCGGGGATTTTTGGGGGCACGCATCCCGAGGTTTTTATTTTTACGGCGCGACGCGACGCTCGTTCGTTTGTGATCTTCTTCGTCGCGTTTCGGTGCGAGGACTCCCCCGGCTTACTCCGACCATCGTTTTTGTCGATTCTTGTGCCGTTGGCTTCACGACAGGGAGGGCTACGATCTTCGTGATTTGAGTTTCCCCTCGTTTCGAGTTTATCTTGGAGTTTCCCGAGCTTTCTTTTGACCCATTTTCTTGGGCGGAGTTTTGGACAGCGCCATAGTGTTTCGGCGATATCTTCGCGCACAGGCGTCGGATCGAGGCGTGCCAAGAGGCGATTTTCATCTACACAGCGCAAGGAACTCCCTCAAATTTTCTGGGAATTTTCTAAATATTTTTCGAAGGTGAAAAATCCCTGTTTATAGAACTTTGTGCTACAGTTTTTGAGATCGGTTTATTTCGGGGTGGTTCCCTTGTCGAATTTGTATCTCAGTGTAGGAAACTCGGATTTGAACGTGCAGGTACTCGTTTCGACTGGTTCGTCGTGAGGATCGTGACAGTATTTTTTTTGGAATTTTCTGAGTATTTTTTACAGGTGAAAATAGAGAAACACTGGACTGTTGTGTTTGGACAGATTTTGTTGGAGCTTTGTATGTTTAATTGTGTATGTTTTGGGGCATGTTGTACAGTGTTTGTGACGGTCGACTGACTTGGGCGAGGACTTCACTTTTGGACTTGGAATTAGCGATTGAGGTGGGTGGTTGCTATACTCCTCATTTTCTGACATACCCCTAGGAATATTAGAGAGATCCTCTCATTGGTTACATTGAATGATCAACTATGGACATGCATGCTTAAAGTAAAATAATTGTGAGCCTATCATATGGAAATTACTATTGTGGGAATCTGATAGTGGTTGGGATTTATACATGTTTGTATGGATATAGTATTGGCACTTAACCTTGCATGTGGAATTTACTTTCATGTTGGGATAAAATAAAATGTCTTGTGGGAGGGTACCACTTGAGGATCTTTTGGGACATGCATAGGTCGATGATTTAGGTGAGGGAAAATTGTGGATTTTAGACATGTGTGGTTGGATAATGATTTAGCATGATGGTTATATCTATGCGGAGCTATTAATTGATACACATGTGGAACCATTATTTGTCACACTTTATTTATCTTTCATGAGGACATATGCATGCTTGTTTGGACATCTAGATAGGCCATCTTTTATCGCTACACTTTCATTTTGGAACTTGACTTAGGAGAAACCTTGTTTGCTTCTTTTCTCCTTTTCGTTAGTCGGGTAGTTCATGTTGCTCGGGTTTGAGCAAGGGTTTGAAATAGTGTAGCCGGGGCCTGGATTGTGGATTATGGGCTTTGTGGCAACCGCGGATTTTAGGGCGGTTGGCCAGATGTCGGTTATAGGACATCGGTGATAGGGCATGATTATGGACTAGGGGGCTTTGCGGCAACCGCGGATTTTGGGCGGTAGACCGGAGTTCAGGGGTAGGACTTGTTGTGGTCGGTGGAGTAGCGGCTACCGCGGACAGTAGGCGGTTGACCGGATGTCGGATGTGGGACATGATTGTAGTTGTGGGTTATTCCGGCGACCGCGGATATTGGGCGGTTGACCGGAGGTCGGTTGTGAGACCTGGTTGAGGATTGTGAGGTATTGCGACGATCGCGGATTTTAGGCGATTGACCGGATGTTCATTTGTGCATCAGATTGGGGATCAGTGTTCTTTTAGTGGAAGGGTGTGTTCCACTGGGGCTATATAGTGGTGATCCAGTCCTGCTTTTGATACTTATCACACTGGCGTGGTTATTGCCCGGTGATGCTTTCCTCGTGTGGGTTGCTCCCCTCGAGTTCCCCTCCGGAGGCCGGGGCCAGACAGTCATTGACGGTTTTGCTATCACATCGGCGCGGCTTATTTGCCCGATGATGAGGGCGGCAACAGGAGTTTTGCTATCATATCGGCGCGGCTTAGTTGCCCGATGATGAGGGCGGTACAGATTGGGTTCATCTGGGACAGTTGTTTACTGTTGCATACGGTTATTCCAGTCTAGGACTGTATTTTAGAGGCATAGTAGTGATAGTTTTCTTTCTTCAACAGTCATTATTGCTTACCACACTTCTTTCCTTTTTGCCTCTGGTAGACCTAGTGGGTGCGTCAGAGTTTGAGGTTTTACCCACTAGGGGAGGCTACTGGTTTACTAGTAGTTCTCACCCCCATTCTTCTTTCCTCTTTTTCTTCTCCTTTGTTTTGCAGTGTCTTCTGCGGGTGCTGCTGGGCTTTCAGCGGCGGGTCGAGGAGAGAGGACGGCTGAGTAGATAGATCTCAAGGCAGGATGAGCGAGTTAGCTGGACTGTTGGTGTACCCAGGTTTCCTCAGACGGTTGTACTTTTACTTTTTGGACTGGCTTTTGCCAGCAGGTTGTATTTATTTTTGGTGAGCTGGGAGAGACTGATGTATCATTTATATAGAAGTATTGTTTTTTATTTCCAGCTTCAGTCTGAGATGCATTAGTTTTAGTTCAGCTCTGTTTTTATTGCTCTTTTATTATTATCTCTTATATCTGAGCAGGTTTGGCGCTTCGTGTACGCGGGAAACACAGTGTGCACGGCGGATCTGTAGACGGGCCCGGGTTCTGGTTTATACCCAGGGCGTGACAAAACTGGTCGGACAACACACGATGGCCCGGGACCACCGTCTACTCAACGGCTCCCCACGACAGAACATCAAACTCACAGATAATACAGGAAGGACCGACACCATAAGGGTTTGGAAAACCCGATAGGTCGGTGCTTAGAACCCTATAAAACAAGAATAGACTCTAGGCTCCGCCTATCGAAGTTCCCGACCCCCTTACAGTTCGGGAACACGACAACCTCGGTACAACACGCAGAAGACACCAACCAGGGCCCGAAAGTCCGGGAGACCAACACCTACAACCCTATTAACAAGAACAGATTCCATGCTCGGCCCCCATGGCTTTCGTCCCGACAAAGGAACGGCCCCTAGAACCCAGACCACTCGAATCCTCTCAAGTGGGGGAGTTTACAGGAAAAAGGTGACATTTGTTACTGAAATTCATTTTCACTCAACCCACGCGGGGTGAGGACTAAAAGTAGTTCCCTTTTTTGTTGAAAAACTATCTTGATTCGAGGAGAAATCCTATTTTAATGATTTTTAGTTCTTTTAGGAAAAACAGTTAGAAAACAAGTATTTATACCCAAACTCGAAGGGCTAATGCCTTTGTCCAACCAAACAAGGACAGACTCTAGCGGCCCTTCAATGCTTGGAAGAAAACATTGGTAGACTAAAATCCTGTGTATGTCACAAAGGTTCTGGGTTCTAGGTCCTGCTAACACTGGTACACAACTGCCACTAACACAGTGGCGACAACGCAAACAGGGAAAGAAGATATCCCGGGACCACCGTTTACCCAAACGGCTCCCACCAAAGATAAAAGACCAACAACATCTACCAGACTCCACTCTGCTCCCAAGCACGAGTGCAACATGCATCCCACACTAAAAGGAAGTCCCGACCACTCGGCCCACTACCCGGGCGAGGATAACACTATGTCTAGGAATAAGGTACAGTGTGTGAATGTCTAAACATAAATAACCATAGCCTAAGTGAGGGTTTTCTACTTGTTTGGTTACACATGCAACATATGACGGGGGTGCTAGGTCAAGTTCCAAGATAACTATAATTTAACATATGGTAGAAAGCAAGGAGATCACAAGATCATCAAATAGTACAAGGAATAGCCGTTCCTACATTCTAGCATGCTACACAAGAAATTCACTATCATGCATAATCCTACTATAGCAGATTAATGTCCAGTCCATCAATCTTGGAGACAAGGCCACCTACCTGAGGGCGCTAACTGTCCAAAGTCCAACAGCTGAAAAATACCAGGAGCAACAACCCCCACTAATCCATAGTCCCTAAGGTCCAAAGACACTAAACAACTCCTCCTGGTACAAACATACAGTCCAAAGTTACACTTTATTCCCAAAAATATCCAAGTACAACAATCTGCAGAAAACAGTCCTGAAGATCTGAAATTTCCACCTGCATAATAGACTCTGAAAAATTCGATAAAATTACTGCCGCGATCGTCGCGTCGAGCCCTTCGAAACGGGTACCTGCACGTCACAATCCGAGTCCCGTAGCCGAATTACAAATTCCACAACGCGGTGAGCGTGAAACTTCACAACATACACAACTGTACTACTCTGCACAGTAAAGGGGGAAGAATATACCTTCGGGTAAGTCTCTGAAAAATCCCCACAAAATACGACAATAATACTTGCGACGCGTAGATGCAAAAAGTGCATAGCCACGTCTCGATCCGATGTCCGATTGCGGAGATATCGCCGAAGGACCGCGCCGCTGTCCAAGTCTCAACCACAGAAACAGTGTCACAGTAAACTCAGAAAAAAACACCTCGAAAAGTGTGAAACGAGGGGAAGCTAGAAATACCAAGATTGAAGCCCTGTCAGTCGCCGTTCCAACGGTTGCAAGAATAGCCAGGAAAAGGTGGTCGGGGTAGGCCGGGGGAGCTCGCGCACCGAAACGCGACGAAAGGGAACACCGGCGAAGGAGCGTCGCAACGCGCCGAAGAAAATGGAACCTCAAAAGGCGTGCCATGTAAAATCCCCAAAATCCTCCGAAGGTGCCGCACAAGTCAGGGAGCAACTTCACCGTAGAGTCCGAGGTGAAATGAGGCTCGAAAATGCAGAAAAACCCATGAAGAAGGCGGCTCGGGCTATTTATAGGGTCAAAAAAATAATTCGGATAATACCCGATTTGTCCCTGGTTTCGGGCGCCCGAATCTTTCGGGCGCCGAAAACCGGGTGCATGGACCCGACCAACTAGCGCCCGATACGCCACCGGTGTGCCACGTCAGCGCCAAAACAGCGGACAACAAACACCACCACTCACACTGCGCCGTGTGGCCACCCCGGACGTTGACGCGTGGCGCGCCGAGCGCGGGAAGCCGAGTCAACGCGCGCCCATGTGCGCCCTGCGCCGCCGCCTGCGCCTCTGCCAGGCACGCGCCCCGAGGCCACCCCAGCCTGCTCCGTGGACCGAGCGTGCTACACCGCACCAACCACACGCTGCCACGTGTCACCCTCCGGTCCACCGTACACCCGCTCTTTTCCCGTGGACCGCGCCTGCTGCGCCGGCCAACCGGGAGCCGCCACGTGTCCCGCGCCCGGGTGCACGCTTCCGCTGTGGACCGAGCCGCTGCGCCTCAGCCGGCCGCCGCGCTCCGCCGCCCGCCGGCGCCTCTCCGACCGCCGGAACATTACACCCACACCTCGAAATCTGTGTTTTCGCGTCCGGGCCCCGAAAAACATAACTAAATAGTCCATCTTAATCGTTTTTGCGCGCTGAATCCAAATCCGAAGTCCGTTTTGCCCAATTCCACTTCTAAAATTTCCCAAAGGCCTCCGGTGATGCAAACTTACTCCCAATTTACACCATAAATCTATTTCTTGGGCCCGACATGCGTACAAACACTCCGAAAGGCCACTAATCCATCAGTAAACTCTTAAGTTGGGATTCAGGTCCTCACATCCTCTCCTACTAAAAGAAAGTTTCGTCCTCGAAACTAACACGGCTCAAAAAGGGAGTCCCAAAGCCAAGGGTAAGTATCCATCAACACCTTCTCCAGCTCCCCAGTCGCTACCCACACTCCGCGAAGCGAGTCCACATGGTCAAAGAGTCCAAATGTACACGAAGTACCCCAACACAACCAAACAAGAAGGGTAAAGGCCCCACCAGCAGGAAAGTCGTCAACCCCATCTCTCAATTTTGAAAATAGCTGAAATTAGCGAAAAGTCCGAAAATTTTGAAAGGTCAGTGCCTTCGCCCCAATCAAACAAAAATAGGTTCGGGCACTGTCTCCATTTCTGGAGCGGCCTTTCGAAGTTTTCGTCCCATTCGTAAATTTCAGCACAAAGACGAGAAAAAGGGAGAGAAGTGTTGATGCCATTCCTGCTGTGGCTACAAAAATGAAAGCTATAAATTAACCGAGACCCCAAAGGACACAACCTCTAGTCCTAAACATCACATCTGCCCCCAAGGTGGAGTCTGTCCAATGCCGCTGAAGCCAACGCTGCAGGAAGGATACTTCGGCAACCCGAGAAAATGAACTCCTCCTGTCCAACTCGCGCAAGGGTAACTGCTCTCATTCCACAATCAGTCGTAGCACGGTACCGCACCAATCGGTCCAACCCGTGTGCTCAATCAAGGTCTTGGAGCTGTCCCTGAACCGTCACACCTGCCGATATAATCCCAAGTCTCAACTGTACAAATCATGCACCGCAATCCTCCTCTACTCATAGGATACTGGGAAGAATCCAATCGCTAAAACATGTAGCATAAATTCCTAACCCATACCCATGCAAAGATGCAGATGCTCTACTAACAATGCAGAAGGATGCAGCGGTACCGAAATGCTCAACTCAGCTAACCGAAAATAAAATCATACCTGCGGCGACACGATCTGCTGCCGGAGCGCCCTCCACCAGGGCTGCATAAACCAGTCCACTGGGTGCTGAAGATCGTCGTCCCCTCTGTCCCGACGTCGTGGCCCACTCTGTCTGACGGTGTGCCGGAGGGGCTTCCGCTACATGAATAGGCAAGGGGGGGTGCTGTCGCGATAGGCCGCACTGACAGAATGGCTTGGGGGCAAGCTGCGCGAAAATGTCCCAACTCTCCACATAGGAAACACCATCCCTGTCTCTGGTCACACTGCGACGGTGGATGAGGCCCGTCACAGATGACACACCGCTCCTGTCGCTGCTGCCGAAACTGCTATCGCTGCTGGTGCTGCTGATACCGCGGCTGCTGCGAGGGCCCACCTGATCTCTTGCGCCTCCGAAACCCACGACCCTGAGGATGAGATCGTGGACGTCTCGGAGGTCCCTGCCGTCTCGTCTATCCCTCAACATCCTGTGCTGGGCGCTTCGCCCCTGAAATCCCTGCGGGAGCTGGAGCCACCTCGGCCATCACCGCCTCTCCGCGCTCCGAACTCTGCCCCGAAAAACGATGTGGATCAGACTGACGGAATCTCATCAACAAATCAACCACCTCTCGCTGCTCTGTGGGGGTCAACGGTCCTGCCGTCCCGAACGGCTGTCTACCGGTAACTGGTGCAATAAGGGCTGCCTGCGCTGCTGGTACAACTGGGGGTGCCACAGCTGGCGAAGAAGGTGCGAGGAAACTCTTTGGGGGTGCTACAACTGGCTGTTCCCTCTGCTCCAACATAAGCATCATCCGACCCATGGCCTCCTCCTAGCGCCGTGAAGCCTCCTCCTAGCACCGAACAGCCTCTGTCAACTGGGCCATCTGAGCCCGAAGCTCCTGCACGTCACTCTGCTGACCCTGTGCTGACTCCTCCTGCTCAGGCTCATGGGAGGAGGAAGGTTGAGAACGCGTCTGCATCCTGCGTCGGGGAGGCATCGTGCCCACCTGCAATCCATATGCAAACATCATGACAGTACCAAACAACACTCTACCCAATCCAGCAAAAGTCTAAGACATGTCATCCATTCCATTGCATTATGTTGTCTGCAGCCAACATAATCGCTTAGGAGAATAAATATGTCAATCACTCATCCCGTCTCATGGGAGAGGCATAAAACTCGATCAGGACTCTCGCTAACAGTCACGACTCTCACGTAGTCATCCTAATGTCCAACCACAAGCCTAGGGTTTCTAAGTCCACAATGACCTAAAACTTAGGCTCTGATACCACTCTACTTTGTCACGCCCCGGCGTCGAAACTGCGACCCGGGCTCACTAACAGATCCGCCGCCCATATGGGAAGCCCCGTATAGACGAAGCGACTAATGTCACGCCCCGGAACCCGGGCTCGCCAACAGATCCGCCGTGCACACGGGATTTCCCGCGTACACGAAGCGCTGGTAACCTGCTCCGATATAATATGAACAATAAAAGAGCATAATACAGAGCTGAAATAGAAGAACCACATAGTATCTCAGACTGGAAATACAAATAAAACTGTAATAGGTACAATAATCTCCCAGCTCACCAAAATAGTACAACCAGCTGGCGAAAGCCAGACCCAAAAGGAGAATACCACAGTCTGAGTGAAGGGTACAGCATCTATCTACAGCTCTCAGTCTCACAGGAGATCTATCTATTCGGCGATCCCCTTACCTCGATCGCTGCCGATGGCCTAGCAGCTCCCGCAGATGACTCTGCAAAATAAGGGAGAAGAAAGAAACAGAAAATAACAATGGGGGTGAGAACTACCAGATAAACCAGTAGCCTCCCCTAGTGGGTAAAACCTCAACTCTGACGCACCCACTAGGACTACTAGAGGCAAAAAGGGAAAAGGTGAAGTGGTAAGGCACATAAGATGCTGAAATAGAAAAACTACCACTACTATGCCTCTAATGTGATACTGGCTGTATGCATGCATCAGTAAACAGTAACTGTCCAAAATAACCCAATCCGTCATCTGATCCACGACTGGTACTGCCTGCTCCGCTCTCATCATCGGGCAAAAATTCGCGCCGATGTGATAGCAAAACTGTCAATAACTGTCTGGCCCCAGCCTCTAGAGTGGAACTCGAGGGGAGCGACCCACACGAGTAAAGTATCGCCGGGCAACAACCGCGCCGGTATGTTAAGTCTCAAAAGCAGGACTGGATCATGACTATGATCAAAGTGGGAAAAAACCATCCAATAAAGAAGCTTGATACCCAATCAGATGCAATAGTACTCAATAAGTGGGAAATATCATCCACTAGAGGAAACCCAATCCCCAGCTAATGCAAAATAAACCAAACTCAACCCCTATCTGATGCAAGGATAAACATCTGGTCGACCGCCTACTGTCCGCGGTCACCGCAATACCCCACAAATCCACAATCTAATGCAATCTCGACTACACTATCCCAAACCCCTGCTCATACTTGAGCAACAAGCATCTGAATGCAAAGGACAACAATGAAACATGTTCAAATCCCAATATGATAGTGTAGCAATAAATAGTGGCTAACTAGATGTCCGGGCATGCATGCAATCGTACTTTTAAAAGCTGTAAAAGGTGTCAAATATTAAAAGAAGATTGATTTACTGAAAAAATTATTTGCATGCGAGATTATAGCCTTTGTTCCAATCACAGTGTCCCAATATAAGTCATCATAAAATCTGTGGGGTTATATTAAATTTTAGGGGAGTTCGTCCCAGCGGTTTTCATCAATTGTCACATTAGTTCGTCCCAATAGTTCTCATCAATTGTCATATTAGTTCGTCCCAATAGTTCTCATTAATTGTCATATTAGTTCGTCCCAATAGTTCTCATTAATTGTCATATTAGTTTGTCCCAATGGTTCTCATCAATTGTCCTGTTAGTTGTCCTGTTAGTTTGTCCCAATGGTTCTCATCAATTGTCACATTATTTTAGGGGATTTCTAGTAATCCCAGTGAGCTTGTCAAAAATGAGGTAAGCAACAACCGCCCACCTCGAACAGCTCAAACCACACCCCAGGTAGTCTCCTGGTTGTCTACAGTCCTCAAATCCTGCAAATCAACGCTCCCGGTATAAATACAAATCCCAAAAAGCACAATATTTGCTGTTTTTCAAACAGCACAGGAAAAGAGGAGTTTTTCACCTCTAAAATGAGCTCCTAAAATCCAGAAAAATCACGGTTGCGTTCCTCGCGAAGAGTAGATCAAAATCGACTCTTTAAACGCCTCGATCTGATGCTCCTACGCCAAGATAAAAATCGGAGAAGTTGACGCTGTCCAGAAATTTCCACAGCAAAAAGGGGGGGTCAAAGAGGACTCGGGAATCGTGCCAAAAGTACGAAACGGAGCAAAATGATCAACACGGAAATCGAAGCCCTACCTCTTACGGTCGTGCTGTCGCAAAAATCGTCCAAAAATTCCACCTGGTTAGCCCGCAGGGATTTTTCGACTGAACTGCGACGGAAAATGGGCCTAAAAAGAAAACCGTCGCAGTGCGCCGCCTCGCAGATAACTCATTATCTGTAACTCCAAAAATTCTGAGTTTTTAGAGAGAGAGAGAGGAGAGAGATCGGAAGAAATTTTGTAGAGGGAACCTTCTCTGTTTCTCTCTCTAAGGCTCGCAAAACGAGGTGGGAATGAGAGGGGGTGGGGATTGCTATTTATAGTGGGCTGGGGCTCCACACCGGATCGGATTAGAACAGGAAACACCGAAAACGGGCCAACCAAAACTCGCCACGTGTCCACAAAACAGGAAACAGCGGTGCAAGGGCCAATCAGAATCTGCCACGTGTCCCACGTGGTGCATGTGCAGCTCCGCGCTCCGGGTTTTCCGGATCCTGTCAGCCAATAGGGGAGCGCCACGTGTCACCTTCCCACGTGCTTCTAGAAGCCGGCCAGCCAATCAGGAGCTGCCACGTGGCAAGGCAATGCTTCGGTGCTCCCGGTGCACGCCAGGCCCATGGACCGCGCACCCGCGCCCTGCCCGCTCCTGCCCGCGCCGCGCGCCTCCGCGCTCTGCCGCTGCGCCGCCGCTGCGCCGCCGCCCGCCGCCGTGTGCCGCCGCCCGCCGCCGCTGCCGGTCGCCGGAACAGTGATTCCGGCTGCCGGAGTTACTGTTCCGGCGTGAACAGTAACTCAGTGCCAAAAAATAAAAATAAATATACCGTTTCGACCGTTTTCGCGCGCTGAGTCCAAATACGACGTCCGTTTCGCCAAATTCTTATTCGAAATTTTGCAAAAAGCTCCCGGAAAATTCTATTTGCTCCGATTTTCGCGCAGAGTCTATTTTAACTGTCCAATTTTGATTCTACAAGCTCTGTTTCACCGAATAAGCTCCCCACAGTCACTGTTTAATGTTGCACAGTTCCTGCGGGAGTCTGGATCATCACAACTAACCTGCAAAAGAAAGATACTACACTATACAGATATCAGAGCTGAAAAGTAAACTGCTATAAATAAAAATAAATACAACTCCATGTCCTCACAAATACAAAAGTCTCTCAACTGAAAAAGAAAAGTACAAATCAAAACCTCACTACAAAAGTCTCTCAAAATAAAACTCTCAAAAAAATAAAAAGGGGGTACATTTACTCTCTCAGGAAGACGACTGGTAGGGATCTATCTCGCGACTCCCTCACCTCGACCAGCAGGATAAGCAACAGGAACAGCAGGAACAGGAGTAGAAGTCCCTTGGGAAAAAGACACCACGACGGGTGTGAGAACTACATCCCACAGTAGTTCTCAGTGGGTGCCGCCAACAAGCCCGACGGTCTGCCCACTAAGTCTACTAGAGGCATAAAGTAACAATGAAATACTGAAAGAAAAGGGCTAGGAAAGAATAGCTCTACAGCTACAATGCCTCTATCTAGATGCTCAAAAAGTGGAACAGATGAAAACATGGTGCATCTACTATCCCTCAACTCAGATCACCCAATCTACCTGACTGCCTCCTCGGGTCCAGTCAAACCTGCGCCTACCTACTGCCGTTACATCCACGGAGGACCGGACTAACGTAGGGTGTCCGTGACTACCAAAACTGGCCCAGCCAGAGGGACTGCGTCGACAAGTCGCGATACAAAAGTAACAGATCCACCCTGGACGTGGCACTCGAGGGGCGCGACCCAATCGAGGAAAAAGGTATCCGCGCACTTTGTCGAGCTCAAAGTGGCTCCTGCAGGCTATAGTCAAAATCCACGCTCACTCTTAGAATGGAAAGACTCAGGATCCTCAAACATCTCGCACAACGATCAGAGCACTCTCGACGACTCAGCTGATCAGCTCTCTCGAATCTCAAGACACTAGCAAACTCCACCAACTCATAGCACAAAACACACTGGCAGGAGATACTCCACAGCCGGGATCGACCCACAACTCAGGGCTAACAAAACTGGTCGGACAACACTCGATGGCCCGGGACTACCGTCTACTCAACGGCTCCCCACGCCAGAACATCAAACTCACAGATAACACAGGAAAGACCGACACCATAAGGGTTTGGAAAACCCGATAGGTCGGTGCTTAGAACCCTTTCAAACAAGAACAGACTCTAGGCTCCGCCTATCGAAGTTCTTGACCCCCTTACAGTTCGGGAACACGAAAACCTCGGTACAACACGCAGAAGACACCAACCAGGGCCCGAAAGTTTCGGGAGACCAACACCTACAACCCTATCAACAATAACAGGTTCCATGCTCGGCCCCCGTGGCTTTCGTCCCGACAAAGGAACGGCCCCTAGAACCCAGACCACTCGAATTCTCTCGAGTGGGGGAGTTTACAGGAAAAAGGTGACATTTGTTACTGAAAACCATTTTCACTCAACCCACGTGGGGTGAGGACTAAAAGTAGTTCCATTTTTTGTTGAAAAACTATCTTGATTCGAGGAGAAACCCCGTTTTAATGATTTTTAGTTCTTTTAGGAAAAACAGTTAGAAAACAAGTATTTATACCCAAACCCCGAAGGGCTAATGCCTTTGTCCAACCAAACAAGGACAGACTCCAGCGGCCCTTTGATGCTTGGAAGAAAACATTGGTAGACTAAAATCATATCTATGTCAAAAAAGTTCTGGGTTCCAGGTCCTGCTAACACTGGTACACAACTGCCACTAACACAGTGGCGACAACACAAACAGGGAAAGAAGATATCCCGGGACCACCGTTTACCCAAACGGCTTCCACCAAAGATAAAAGACCAACAATATCTACCAGACTCCACTCTGCTCCCAAGCACGAGTGCAACATGCATCCCACACTAAAAGGAAGTCCCGACCACTCGGCCCACTACCCGGGCGAGGATAACACTATGTCCAGGAATAAGGTACAGTGTGTGGATGTCTAAACATAAATAACCCTAGCCCAAGTGAGGGTTTTCTACTGGTTTGGTTACACATGCAACATATGACGGGGGTGCTAGCTCAAGTTCCAAGATAACTATAATTTAACAGATGGTAGAAAGCAAGGAGATCACAAGATCATCAAATAGTACAAGGAATAGACGTTCCTACATTCTAGCATGCTACACAAGAAATTCACTATCATGCATAGTCCTACTATAGCAGATTTAATGTCCAGTCCATCAATCTTGGAGACAAGGCCACCCACCTGAGGGCGCTAACTGTCCAAAGTCCAAAAGCTGAAAAATATCAGGAGCAACAACCTCCACTAATCCACAGTCCCTAAGGTCCAAAGACACTGAACAACTCCTCCTGGTACAAACATACAGTCCAAAGTTGCACTTTATTCCAAAAAATATCCAAGTACAACAATCTGCAGAAAACAGTCCTGAAGATCTGAAATTTCCATCTGCAAAATAGACTCTGAAAAATTCGATAAAAATACTGCCACGATCGTCGCGTCGAGCCCTTCGAAACGGGTACCTGCACGTCACAATCCGAGTCCCGTAGGCCGAGTTACAAATTCCACAACGCGGTGAGCGCGAACCTTCACAACATACACAACTGTAATACTCTGCACAGTAAAGGGGGAAGAATATACCTTCGGGCAAGTCTCTGAAAAATCCCCAAAAAATACGACAATAATCCTTGCGACATGTAGATACAAAAAGTGTATAGGCACGTCCTGATCCGATGTCCGAGTGCGGAGATATCGCCGAAGGACCGCGCCGCTGTCCAAGTCTCAACCATAGAAACAGTGTCACAGTAAACTCGGAGAAACACCTCAAAAAGCGCGAAATGAGGGGAAGCTGGAATTACCAAGATCGAAGCCCTGTTAGTCGTCGTTCCAACGGGGCAAGAATCGCTAGAAAAGGTGGTCGGGGTAGGCCGGGGGAGCTCGCGCACCGAAACGAGACGAAAGGGAACACCGGCGAAGGAGCGTCGCGACGCGCCGAAGAAAATGGAACCTCAAAAAGCGTGCCACGTAAAATCCCCAAAATCCTCCCGAAGGTGCAGCACAAGTCGGGGAGCAACTTCACTGTAGAGTCCGAGGTGAAATGAGGCTCGAAAACGCGAAAAAACCCATGAAGAAGGCGGCTCGGGCTATTTATAGGCTCAAAGAAATAATTCGAATAATACCCGATTTGTCCCTGGTTTCGGGCGCCCGAATCTTTCAGGCGCCGAAAACCAGGTGCATGGACCTATCCAACCAGCGCCCGAAACGCCACCGGTGTGCCATGTCAGCGCCAAAACAGTGGACAGCAAACACCACCACTCACACTGCGCCGCGTGGCCACCCCGGACGTCGACGCGTGGCGCGCCCGAGCGCGGGAAGCCGAGTCAACGCGCGCCCAAGTGCGCCCTGCGCCGCCGCCTGCGCCTCTGCCAGGAACGCGCCCTGGGGCCACCCCACCCTGCTCCGTGGACCAAGCGCGCTACACCGCACCAACCACACGCCACGTGTCACCCTCCGGTCCACCGTACACCAGCTCTTTTCCCGTGGACCGCGTCTGCTGCGCCGGCCAACCGGGAGCCGCCACGTGTCCCGCGCCCGGGTGCATGCTTCCGCTGTGGACCGAGCGGCTGCGCCTCAGCTGGCCGCCGCGCTCCGCCGCCCGCCGCCGCCGCCGGCGCCTCTCCGGCTGCCGGAACAGTACACCCACACCTCGAAATTCGTGTTTTCGCGTCTGGGCCCCGAAAAACACAAGTAAATAGTCCATCTTAATCGTTTTCGCGTGCTGAATCCAAATCCGAAGTCCGTTTTGCCCAATTCCACTTCTAAAATTTCCCAAAGGCCTCCGGTGATGCAAACTTACTCCCAATTTACACCATAAATCCATTTCTTGGGCCCGACACGCGTACAAACACTCCCAAAGGCCCCTAATCCATCAGTAAACTCTTAAGTGGGGATTCGGGTCCTCACAGGCTATGCCTAGAGCCTGTTCTTGTTTGATTTGGGTTATAGGTTCTAGTCTTTCGGGGCTCCCGGACCCTTCATTGTCGTCGGTTGGGGAGTATACCCAGCAAGTGAGTTTGCATGTTGAGTTGATGTCCTTTTCTGGGAGTCGTTTGGGTCGACGGTGATCCCGACTGTGGAGTATCTCCAGTCAGTGTGTTTAGCGCCACGAGTTGGTTGAGTTCGTTAGTGTCTCGAGATTCGTGAGAGCTGTTTAGCTGAGTCGTTGAGAGTACTCCGACCGTCGTGCGAGATGTTTGAGGATCTTGAGTCATTCCGTTCTGAGAGTGAGCGTGGATTTTGACTATAGCCTGCATGAGCCACTTTGAGCTCGATAGAGATGCGCGGATATCTTTTTCCTCGGTGGGGTCGCGCCCCTCGAGTGCCCCGTCCGGAGTGGGCCTGTTACTTTTGTATCGCCACCTGTCGATGCTGTCCCTCTGGCTGGGCCTTTTTTAGGCAGTCACGGATGTAGTCCCTTTGGCTAGGCCAGTTTTGGCAGTCACGGATGCCCTACGTAAGTCCAGTCCTCCGTGGATGTACTGGCAGTACGTAGGCGCAGGCTTGACTGGACCCTATTAGGCGAGTGGTTGCATCATTTTCATCTGTATCACCCTTTGGGCATTGTAGATAGAGGCATGATAGCTGTAGACTCTTTCCAGCTTATCTATTCATTATTACATTTTTCTTGTTATCTTATGCCTCTAGTAGACTTAGTGGGTAGACCGTCGGGCTTGGTGGCGGTACCCACTGAGAACTACATGTTGGTGTAGTTCTCACACCCGCTGGGGGTTTCCCCCCATTCTTTTTCCTTTTTTCTCTCCTTTGTTTTGCAGTCTCCTGGGAGAGTTGCTGTTTCTTTTGTTGCTAATCGAGGTGAGGGAGTCGCGAGCTAGTTCCCTACCCGTCCTTGGAGCATAGTTGTACCTCCTTTTTGGAGCTTAGTAGTGCAGTCTGCTGGATTATTGTTGTTAGTTACTTTTGAGAGTTTTATTTTTGAGAGACTTATGTAGTGAGATTCAGACTTGTACTTTTTGACAATTGTATTATTATCTTATTTTCAGTAGTTTACTTTTCAGCTCTGATATCTGTATAGCTTTAGTACCCTTCTTTTTGCAGGTTAGACGCTTCGTCTATACGGGGCTCACCGTATGGGCGGCGGATCTGTTGGCGGGCCCAGGTCGCAATTTCGACCCCGGGGCGTGACACCGACAAACTGGCAGTTTTTGCGGCAATTCCATGACTAGGACACGGTGCGATGGATTAGTTGGCGCAGTATCATGCGATGACGGATTCGGGAAGGAGGACTATGACCTTCTGCGAGCTAGATATGAGGAGTTCATCTACAGAGACTGTTGGAGTACGCAATGTGCAGCAGTGATTTCGTCGGCAAGGATCATGATGAGCCGATATTGTATTATTGTTTTCGCGTGACTGTGCTAAAGGCGCCTACGGCGACACCGGGTGTATTGTACCAGATTTTGGTATATAAATAAATGTAAATAAAAATGGTATGAAATACTATTTTTATTGAGTTTAGAAAAGTAAAAGATGATCTTGAAATGAATTGGGCCCAAATCGGGATTAAAATAAGAGATCTAGAATTTTATATGAGAAAGTGGGCCCAGATTATGAGCGGAAAATTTACAGTGTCGGAAAATTTCGAAAAAATTACGGGAGCTCCTTAAATATGTTTTAAGGCCACAGTATAAGTTTTGCGTTGATCAGATACCCGGATAGTGAAAACGGGCTCCGCCAGTGATTTCGAATACAGCGAGGTTTTTGGTGACCCGGAAGTGGTCCAAACTGAAAATTTAAAGTACTATGAGGTAAATCAGGTTAAACTGTGGCTGCCCGTCAAATTTGAGCTAAACTGTGGCTGCCCGTCAAATTTGAGTGAAAACGGGCGAAAACGGACGAAAACGGGCGAAACTGGGCTTAGGCCCAATTTTCGGGCGCTCGAAAGTTGGTTCCGGGTACCCGAAAAGTACTATAGCAAACCGAATATTTGGGCTGCAGCGAACCGGGCTGCACTGTAGCGAACCCGATTCACTGTAGCAGCCCGGTCCAGACCGAGGAGCGCCCGAAAGTTACTGTAGCGCGCCCGGATCCCGAGAAAGCGACATGGATCCCGAGGCAGACGGCACGGATCCTGAGGCAGTGGCACATATCTCGAGGCAGATGGCACGGATCCCGAGGTAGTGGCATAGATCCCGAGGCAATGACACGAATCCTGAGGCACGGGCGCGAATCCCGAGGCATGGCAAGCGGGGGCGGCCCGCTGGGGCGCGCGGCTCGAGGCGCACGGGGTAGGTGGGGACGCCACGTGGCGTCTCCCCATTGGTCGCGGCGACCGAGGGCGCAGGCGTGCGCGGGGAAGGCGCGCTGGCCCCTGGCGCGTGTCAGCGGGGAGCCACGTGTCGGCCTCCCATTGGATGGTCAGCGCGACGCGACGCGTGACACGACGCGACGCAGCTACCGCGGGCGCGAGTGCGGTCCACGTGGCAGCCTCTGATTGGCTGCCACTGGTCCGTAGGCGCGGTGCATGGGTCTAGGGACACGTGTCGCCTCCTGGTTGGCCGCCGCGCGTGGCATGGAGCCACGCTGGTGCGGCGTGGACGCGTGGACCGCGGGGGGGGGGGGGGGGGGGGGGGGGGGGGGGGGGGCCGCCCGAAAGTTGGTTTTTGGCCTATATGGGCCCGAATGGCCCTATTTTCTCCTCCTTTTCTCCTTTTTGCTTCACCCGAACGTACCAGGAGGGGAGAGGGGCGATTCCGCCGAGGGATTTCGAGGGCGCGCGAGCGCGCCGTGGACCCCGTGAAGCGCGCAAGGTGTTCCAAAGAGCCGAATGGACGCGGTGGATGGCGCGACGTTGTCGAGGTAGGTCCCGCGTGTCATTTTTTCGGTGTTTTGGCACAGTTTTGAGATTTCCTTTTGGACGTTGGATTTGACCCCATGCCATTGTGCATGATAGGGAGCGAGTTTTACTGTGCCGTTTTGCTGCTCGGAGTGTCGCCGGGCGTTTTGGCGCGCACCATTTTGCGTGCAAGCTTGTGGAAGACATGCACCGTTTTGCGTGCGAACTCAACGAACATGCGCTGTTTTGGGTGCAAACTCGAAAAGCGTGCACCGTTTCGCGTGCAATAGTGAAAAAGGAACATGCACCGTTTTGCGTGCAAATTCGGGGTACGTGCATCGTTTCGCGTGCAGGTTGAGTTGTTGTGCACCATTTTACGTGCAATTTCTAATATTTTGTATCGTTTTGCGTGCAGGGTTAGAAAAATGTGCATCGTTTTGCGTGCAACCTTAAAGGAAAGTGTGCACCGTTTTGCATGCAAACCCGAGGTACGTGCACCGTATTGCGTGCAGGTTGAATTGGCGCGCACTGTTTTGCGTGCAGGCAGAAATGGCACGCACCGTTTTGCATGTGGGTTTTAATAACGTGCACCGTTTTACGTGCAGGTTTGGAGGATGTGCACCGTTTTGCGTGCAAGCTCGAGGAAACAAGTGGAATCGTGCGGAGACCAATTGCAAGTGTCTACAAGCAATTGGGGACACCACAAGGTGGGGGATTCTGCCGAAATTGGGTGACCTCTCCCCTTGCTCCTTTGTTTTTCGATCCAGAAGCATGATAGTAGCCTGTTAGAGGCGTTAGGGAATCATGATAATAATGGCATGCGTAGAGGATAAATATTATTTTATGATAATATGGAAATAATTGCATGCATGAAAGTGACAACTAACTATTATTATTATGATCATGTTAGGGTGTAACCATAGGAACCATGTGAAAGCTTAAGGGAAAAGAAATGCATGATGGTAGTGAGATATAGGAGAAAACCTAGATTTAGGTTTAACGAGTGGCATGATGACCTAGGAGATACACCTAGATGGACGAGTGGCATTACCTTAGGAAATAACCTAAGGTTGAGAATAGAGTATTCAACATAGAGTCAGAGAACTCTAGGTTAAACAGGTTGTGGAACTTAGGTAAAGGAACCTAAGGTGAACTAGTGGAGTTAAACTCTAGTGATGAAATAGAGTGAGTGCAACCCTAAGTTAAACATGGAACAGGAAAATAGAGTTAGTATAACTCTAGAATTCGGTGAGGAATCAGGAAAAAGGGGATTAGATCCCAAAGTTAAAGAATTAAACAAATATAACCCTAAAAGGTCATAGGACGTCTGGGTAAATGGACAAATTAGTTTAACTTCAATCTGAGTTAAATAAGGAAAGGAAAAATGGGAAATAATCAAGTGTGGAGACATGAAAGGAAAAATGGGAAATAGAGTTAATAAACTCTAAGTTAGATAAAATTGAAAGTGACTAGTGTCCTTGAGACATAGTGTATCCTTAAGGGTAATTGAAACATAGGGTAGTGAATTGAGAACAAGTAAGAAAAGTTTTAAAAGGGGCTAGGAAACTAAAGATATTGCCAAGTGGCAAAATAAGTGTAAATGTAAATGAACAAGACGTTCAAACCTAAATTGGTGTTAGAGACACCCAAAATTATCCTAGAGTAAAAAACTTAGGATAAAAGAGATAAAGCTTAAGAGGAAGCTAAAAGTGGCTTAGTAAGCAAGACAAGCAAATTGCTCAAGAGAGAGCTAAAAGTGATTAATAAGCAAGACAAGCAAATTGCTCGAGAGAGAGCTAAAAGTGATTAATATGTCACGCCCCGGAACCCGGGCTCGCCAACAGATTCGCCGTGCACACGGGATTTCCCGCGTACACGAAGCGCTGGTAACCTGCTCCGATATAATATGAATAATAAAAGAGCATAATACAGAGCTGAAGTAGAAGAACCACATAGTATCTCAGACTGGAACTGTAATAAGTACAACAATCTCCCAGCTCACCAAAATAGTACAACCAGCTGGCGAAAGCCAGACCCAAAAGGAGAATACCACAGTCTGAGTGAAGGGTACAGCGTCTATCTACAGCTCTCAGTCTCACAGGAGATCTATCTATTCGGCGATCCCCTTACCTCGATCCGCTGCCGATGGCCTAGCAGCTCCCGCAGATGACTCTGCAAAATAAGGGAGAAGAAAGAAACAGAAAATAACAATGGGGGTGAGAACTACCAGATAAACCAATAGCCTCCCCTAGTGGGTAAAAACCTCAACTCTGACGCACCCACTAGGACTACTAGAGGCAAAAGGGAAAAGGTGAAGTGGTAAGCACATAAGATGCTGAAACAGAAAAACTACCACTACTATGCCTCTAATGTGATACTGGCTGTATGCATGCATCAGTAAACAGAAACTGTCCAAAATAACCCAATCCGTCATCTGATCCACGATGGTACTGCCTGCTCCGCTCTCATCATCGGGCAAAAATCCGCGCCGATGTGATAGCAAAACTGTCAATAACTGTCTGGCCCAGCCTCTAGAGTGGAACTCGAGGGGAGCGACCCACACGAGTAAAGTATCACGGGCAACAACCGCGCCGGTATGATAAGTCTCAAAAGCAGGACTGGATCATGACTATGATCAAAGTGGGAAAAACCATCCAATAAAGAAGCTTGATACCCAATCAGATGCAATAGTACTCAATAAGTGGGAAACATCATCCACTAGAGGAAACCCAATCCCCAGCTAATGCAAAATAAACCAGACTCAACCCCTATCTGATGCAAGGACAAACATCTGGTCGACCGCCTACTGTCCGCGGTCACCGCAATACCCCACAAATCCACAATCTAATGCAATCTCGACTACACTATCCCAAACCCTGCTCATACTTGAGCAACAAGCATCTGGATGCAAAGGACAACAATGAAACATGTTCAAATCCCAATATGATAGTGTAGCAATAAATAGTGGCTAACTAGATGTCCAAGGCATGCATGCAATCGTACTTTTAAAAGCTGTAAAAGGTGTCAAATATTAAAAAAGATTGATTTACTGGAAAAAGTTATTTGCATGCGAGATTATAGCCTTTGTTCCAATCACAGTGTCCCGATATAAGTGTCATAAAATCTGTGGGGTTATATTAAATTTTAGAAGAGTTCGTCCAGCGGTTCTCATCAATTGTCACATTAGTTCGTCCCAATAGTTTCATCATGTATTAGTTCGTCCCAATAGTTTCATTAATTGTCATATTAGTTCGTCCCAATAGTTCTCATTAATTGTCATATTAGTTTGTCCCAATAGTTCTCATTAATGTGTCATATTAGTATGTCCCAATGGTTCTCATCAATTGTCCTGTTAGTTGTCCTGTTAGTTTGTCCCAATGGTTCTCATCAATTGTCACATTATTTTAGGGGATTTCTAGTAATCCCAGTGAGCTTGTCAAAAATGAGGTAAGCAACAACCGCCCACCTCGAACAGCTCAAACAACACCCAGGTAGTCTCCTGGTTGTCTACAGTCCTCAATTCCTGCAAATCAATGAACAGTTGTTCAATATAAATCCCCAAAAGTACAATATTTGCTGTTTTTCAAACAGCACGAGAAAAGAGGAATTTTTCACCTCTAAATGTGCTCAGGAAAATCCAGAAAAATTCACGGTTGCGTTCCTTGCGAAGAGTAGATCAAAATCGACTCTTTAAACGCCTCGATCTGATGCTCCTACGCCAAGATAAAAATCGGAGAAGTCGTGCTGTCCAGAAATTTCCACAGCAAAAAGGGGGGTCAAAGAGGACTCGGGAATCGTGCCAAAAGTACGAAACGGAGCAAAATGATCAACACGGAAATCGAAGCCCTACCTCTTACGGTCGCGCTGTCGCAAAAATCGTCCAAAAATTCCTCCTGGTTAGCCCGCAGGGAATTTTCGACGGAACTGCGACGGGAAATGGGCCTAAAAAGAAAACCGTCGCAGTGCGCCGCGTCGCAGATAACTCACTATCTGTAACTCCAGAAATTCTGAGATTTTAGAGAGAGAGAGAGGAGAGAGAGAGGAAAATTTTTCGTAGAGGGCACTTGCCCTGATTCTCTCTCTAAGGCCCGCAAATCGAGGTGGAATGAGAGGGGGGGTGGGGGACCTCTTATATAGTGGGCCAAAGGGAATATTCCCACACGGGATCCGGATCCGAACAGGAAACACCGAAAATTGGCCAACCAGATTGCGCCACGTGTCCACAAAACAGGAAACAGCCTGTGCAAGCCCAATCAGATTTTGCCATGTGTCCACGTGGTGCACGTGGTTGCTCCGCGCTCCGGGTTTTCCGGAGAATGTCGGCCAACGGGGTGCTGCCACGTGTCACCTTCCCACGTGCTTCTAGAAGCCGGCCAGCCAATGAGGGAACGCCACGTGGCAACCCTCATCTTCGGTGCTCCCGGTGCACGACCAGCCGTGGACCGCGCACCCGAGCCCTGCCAGCGCCTGCCCGCGCCGCGCGCCTCCGCGCCGCACGCCTCCGCGCTCTGCCGCTGTGCCGCCGCTGCGCTGCTGCCCGCCGCCGTGCGCCGCCGCCCGCCGCCGCTCGCCGGTCGCCGGAACAGTAATTCCGGCGGTCGGAGTTACTGTTCCGGCGTGAATAGTAACCCAGTGCCAAAAAATAAAAATAAATATACCGTTTCGACCGTTTTCGCGCGCTGAGTCCAAATACGACGTCCGTTTCGCCAAATTCCTATTCGAAATTTTGCAAAAAGCTCCCGAAAAATCCTATTTGCTCCGATTTTCGCGCAGAGTCTATTTTAACTGTCCAATTTCGATTCTACAAGCTCTGTTTCACCGAATAAGCTCCCCACAGTCACTGTTTAATGTTGCACAGTTCCTGCGGGAGTCTGGATCATCACAGATTAATAAGCAAGACAAGCAAATTGCTTAAGATAAAGAGAAAAGTAAAGAGAAGCATTGAGGCATAAATACTAACGGGAGGGTTGAGCATATGTCACTCCCGGGTAGATGAGTGCCAAGGTGATTTAAACTCATCTGAACCTAAAGTGTAAAGAGAATGTTTAAAGAAAGAGAATGATTAAATAAAGGTAAAAAGGAAAAATAAAATACATTGGGCCGGACACTACGGGAGGCGGTGCTACACCCTGTTCTTGTTTGATTGGGGTTGTAGGCATCCGTCTTTTGGAACCCTCGGACCCGGTAAATGTAAGCTGTGAAAGAAAAGTCTAAATGGCTAATTGGAGGGTTGAGCATAAGTCACTCCCAAGTGAATTAAAGAATTAAAGCTAAGTTGCCAACGGGAGGGTTGAGCATATTTCTGTCACGCCCCGGAGGATTTGGGATAAGCGGAAAACGTATATATTTTTATTTTTTCTTTTGAAAACAACCTCGCCTACCAGTGCGCGTCAGACCCGCCACATATACAAATTCACTCTATAGACGGACAGAGTCTCCTTTGTATATGCACGGCGTTACATTAACAACATTTTCTTCAACCACACAGTCACAGTGAAAACAACGAGAGAGAGTAATACAATTGTTCACAACTAAAATTTTCATTCACGAGATTAAGGGATGAGACTACGGGTTTACAAACGGTGTCCACACGACACCCAATTTTTCCAAAGTGTTTTTGCAAGTCTCTTTAGAGCGAATACATCATTTGAAGGATAAATCCAGGGGTTTACAAAGTTTTGCACGAAACCGCCAAAGGGGGAGATTGTTACGGAATTTGAGTTGGCGTATTTCGTGAAAGTGTTAAGTCTTGAAGATTGAAGATGAAAGAAGTTTGGATCATATACCTCAATCTCAAGAAAGAAGAATTCAAAAGGATCAGGTATGTTTAACTAAAGATTTTTGGTGATCCGAATACTTCTTATAGTGTAGAAACACTTGGAAGAATTTTTAATTGCATAAAAATCAAAAACTGGACATGGGACATGTTCAGGATCCGGATCAGACTTTGCAATCCGGATCCCGAAGGGTGTTTGTTCATACACTGGTTCAATCCGGATCGCAGCCTCCTTTGATCCGGATCCCGAACACTGGTTTTACCTTTTGCTTGAACGATCCGGATCAGGATTTGCAATCCGGATCCCGAAATTGGTGTTTGGTGAAACTGTATGAACGATCCGGATCGGGACTTCGATCCGGATCCCGAACCCCTGGTTTTCTGGAATGTCTATCTTGCTACGCGATCCGGATCACAGTTATTCCGATCCGGATCGCCGTCCTGAAAATTTTCAGAAACGGATGTTTTTGATCCTTATCTTCTTCCAATGGTTTCTAACCTATAAATAGACCCTATGATTCATTTTTAGGGTACGGGACTTAATAGAAAATAAGCCGAAAAGAGAAAAATCCACATATAGAGAAGAAAGGAAATCAATAGATTAATTCTATGTTTCTTCATCTATATTGATTGATTTGATTCTAGGTTTTCCAAACTCAGATTTTGAGTAGAATCAAATCAATGAATACTTAGATGGTATTTCCGATCTATTTCTAATCTAAGTATTCGGCGGATCATCACCACCCAAAAAAACAACGATTTACCCAAAATCGGCGCGTGGACTCGCGTGGCCTTGTGGATTCAAGGTGCAACCGCTCTCGTGGATTCGGAGCGAGGTACGTTCGTGGATTCGAAGCGTGCTACTGGGTGAAGACCGTGGATTCGGTCGGACGTCGTGGACTCGACGTTGGACGCTGTGGATTCAGCGTTGGGCGCAGATCGTGGATTCGAGAAGCGTCGTGGAGCGAGCGGAGAAGATCTACTAGGAGCGTATGGTAAAAGGTTGAGTCGTCTGTGAGTACGTTATATCACCTTGTACGTGTGTTAATTCTAGTGGATTTCGCCGTGTTATCGGTCCCGTGGTTTTTTACTCCGGTTTGGAGTTTTTCCACGTAAAAATCTTGCGTGTTATTTATTTTTCCGCATTGGGTTTTATTGCGCAATGATTTTTTGAGTGTTTATTGTTTACACCTATTCACCCCCCTCTAGGTGTTTTTTCCCCTATTTAGATCCATATTTATATAACCCAACAAGTGGTAAGAGCATTTTGTAAACAATGGTTGAAGTTTAAAAATATGCCACCCTTTCTTCGATAGAAAGCATAACAAAGATCACATCACTAAAATAAACTCTCAATCCAACATCCGCATTATTCCACAGCCAAGCAATTGATAACTTATTAACTAAATGAAAAGGAGATGAGATAACCCAAAGCAAAAATGACGGAATAAAGCCTCATATGGCTAATGTCCTCTAAACACTGCCTCACCATCGTCCCGGCTCCAACCCATGGTCGGACCTGTCACAGTGTGGGAAAATCAGTGACAAATAAAGTAGATGAACATAGCAATAAAGAGTAACGGAAAGACAAACCGATACACCAGAGCATTCCCCTTTCCCCCTCATGAGTCACCGTATCCCCTGTTTTAAATATTGGAACACCTGTCGGAAGGTCTAAAGACCCCCCAGTGGACAATCACCTTGCTCGCACATTGTGCCTTTAACCCCTCCACGGTACTAGTGCCGCACCTTTAGCAACCGTGAGGGGTCCCCACTCGTCACCTTTACCTTTGTGGGGTACACGGGTCAACGTACCACAATTCCGGAAAAGTACACCGATTCGGTGGCCAAACCGTCGGTGTGCGTGTAAGCATCCATGAGCATAATAGCCGAAATCGGCGTGTGTTAAAGTACCGCGACACTCAGTCGCTACAGTTAGAAATAAAAGAGCAGGAATTTCTCATGCAATGGGGTTAAACAGTTAACACGATACATCTACTTTATTACACTTGCCACAACGATAACATACACCAAAACTTATTGGAAAAGTACCTACCTCGTAGCGCGAAGATTGGGACACCTGGAACCACGACACGCTCTCGCTCAGCACCTGGACCTAAAGAAGTCCCCAAACGAACGATAAGTCAACTTAAACGCACCACGCCACGAAAACGAAAACCAAAATCCAAAAAACAAACGGAACCCAATAACGGCGTTGCTCACGACGCACGGCGGCACCCTGCGCGGCACCTGCCTGCGCGGGTGCCGCCGCCCGCGGGTGGCGCCCCGCACGGCACAAGGCCACGCGGCGCGCGCCTGCGGGTGGCGCCCCGCGCTGCGTGAGGTCGCGCGCCGACTCCCCGCGCGAGCGCCTCCGCCCGCGGGTGGCGCCCCGCGCGGCGCGCGCCGCCTGCGGGCGGCGCCCCGCGCGGCACAAGGCCGCGCGGCGCACGCGCCTGCGGGTGGCGCCCGCGCGGCACCTGCCCGCGGGGCGCCGCCGCCCGCCGGCGGCTCCCCGCGCGGTACAAGCCGCGCGGCGCCCGCGGGTGGCGCCCCGCGCGGCACAAGGCCGCGCGGCACGCGCCACCTACGGATGGCGCCCCGCGCGGCCCTTACCCGCGCGGGTGCCTCAATCCATGGATGGCGCCCGCGCGGCGTGGCGGCGGCGGCGGTGGTGGTGATGACGACGGCGACGTAGACGGCAACGCTGACCAAAAAGAAAAAGGACACGAATTAAAGACCCAACAAAACCATAAAACAAACTTTGCTTACCGCGATTTCGTCGGGGAAGACGATCCACTCGCACTCCCGTTTCCAGCTTGTTGATCGGGGCAACCGGACTCCTCCGCTTTCTTCCTCTCTCTTCTCTTTTTCCTTCGGTTAGGGTTTCGTTTCTCTTTTCTTTCTCTTTCTCTCTGGCTAGGGTTTTTCTTTTGCGAAAAAGTGGGATTTCCTCTTAATACGTACGAATAAATCCCACATCCGGTATATATTAACTAATAAATAATTATTTAATTATAAGGAATAATCCTATATTTTCTCGGAAAGCGTGCTGGATATTTTGAACGGATTTCGATGCGCGCTAAGTCGCCGTGACCCTAAAAACCTTATTCCGAGAGGTCCCTAGGTCGGATTTCAGATCCGATCGCACCGTCGGTCATCGTTTTTTGAGCCCTTTCACAGAAAAATACCTGTGCAGCACGACGGTCAACTTAAGAAAACTCGATAATTCAGTTTTCCTAATAAGTACTTTATTAGCAGGAGGGTAAAACATTACTCGAAAAGTCATGACATTACACCACTCACACTTTATAAGAAGTTTCGTCCTCGAAACTCATTCTCGACCCTCGCTAAACAGTTCCGGATAATATTCTCTCATTTTTGTTTCCAGTTCCCAAGTTGCTTTGCGTTCCTCGTGATTGCTCCATTGGACCTTCACGTAGGGGATGGTCCGATTGCGCAATTTCTTGTCTTCTCGTGCTAAGATTCGCACCGGTGTTTTCTCGACGCTTAAGTCTTCTTGCAGCTCAATAATGGAGA
Source organism: Tillandsia fasciculata (assembly GCA_029168755.2). Taxonomy (NCBI): domain Eukaryota; kingdom Viridiplantae; phylum Streptophyta; class Magnoliopsida; order Poales; family Bromeliaceae; genus Tillandsia; species Tillandsia fasciculata. Next base: position 45,231 of record JAQOTM010000523.1, read on the forward strand.
CATCTAGGGCGAGAGAGTGGTCGGGGAGGTACTTCCGGAGCATTGAGACGTGAAACACGTTGTGGACTCGATCAAGATTCGGTGATAAGGCTAACCGGTACGCCACCGGGCCCACGCGTTCTAGGATCTCGAACAGTCCCACGTACCTCGGACTTAACTTCCCCCTCAGGCCGAAACGTCGGGCCCCCTTTGAGGGTGAAACTCGGAGCAACACATGCTTGCCCACCATGAATTCCAAATCCGGTCGTCTCTGGTCTGGTTACTTTACTTTTTGTCGGCTCTGGGCAGTCAGCAGCCGTTGCTTGATAAGGCGCACTTTTGCTTCGGTCTCCTCTAGTAAATCTGGTCCCAAAAACTTGCGCTCCCCCAAGTCGTCCCAGCATATTGGAGACCAACAGCGGCGCCCATACAGGGCCTCGTACGGCGCCATTTGGATGCTCGCTTGGTAGCTGTTGTTGTAGGCGAATTCCACAAGGGGTAGGTATCGCGACCACCCCTCACCCAAGTCGAGTACGCATGCTCGGAGCATGTCTTCGAGGATCTGGATCACCCGTTCCGATTGCTGTTAAGGAATTTGTATTGGCGTATTTCGTTCACCCGTTCCGATTGCTGTTAAGGAATTTGTATTGGCGTATTTCGTGAAAGTGTTTAAGTCTTGAAGATTGAAGATGAAGATCTTTGGATCATATACCTCAATCTCAAGAAAAAGAATTCAAAATGATCAGATACGTTTAATTAAATAATCTTGGTGATCCGAATACTTCTTATTGTGTGAAACACTTGGATGAGTTTTTAATTGCTTAAAAATCAAGAAACTGGACTGTTACATGTTCAAGATCCGAATCAGGGTACTACAGTCCGGACCCCGAACATAGGTAGGTTCATGCGCAAATCCAGTCCGGAACACCCTTGGTTCAGTCCAGACCCCGAACATAGATTTTGCAAAAATCGCATGAATAGTCCGGACCGTGGGTAATTCAGTCCGGACCCCGAACACCTGTTTTTCAGGAATTCTCTGAAAAACAACGATAGTCCGGATCAAGCCAAATCCAGTCCGGACCGTCGTGCGGGAAAAATTCTGTTACAGTCAGTTTTTTATTCTTATCCACTTCTAATGGTTTCTAACCTATAAGTAAACCCTAATTTCATCTTTTAGGGTAATCCACATAATCCAAAATAAGTTTTGTATTCCGTAAATAAATGAGAAAAATTAACGGAGAAAAAACTTATAAATCCACATATAGAGAAGAAAGAAAATAACTAGATTTATTCTATGTTTCTTCATCTATATTAATTAATTTGATTCTAGGATTTCAAACTCAGATTTTGAGTAGAATCAAATTAATGAATACTTAGATGGTATTTCCGATCTATCTTTGATCTATGTATTCAGCAGATTTTTACCACCAAAAACAACGATTTTGCCAAAAATCGGCGCGTGGATTCACGTGGCCTTGTGGATTCAAGGTGCTACCGCTCTCGTGGATTCGGAGCGAGGTACGTCGGTGTGATCGAGACGTGCTACTTGGTAGAGACCGTGGATTCGGTCAGACGTCGTGGACTCGACGTTGGACGCCGTGGATTCGGCGTTGGACGCAATTCGTGGATTCGAGGCGCATTGCGGAGCGAGCGGAGAAGATCAACTCGGAGCGTATGGAAAAAGGTTGAGTCGTGTGTGAGTACGTTATATCACCTTTGTACGTGTTTAATCTTAGTTGATTTCACCGTGTGATCGGTCCCGTGGTTTTTTACTCCTGGTTTTGGAGTTTTCCACGTAAAATCTCTGCGTGTTATTTACTTTTCCGCATTGGGTTTTATTACGCAAAGATTTTTGAGTGTTTATTGTTTACACCTATTCACCCTCCTCTAGGTGTTTTTCTCCTATTTAGATCCATATTATCATAACCCAACAAGTGGTATCAGAGCGGGAATAGGGTTGTAAACAATGGTTGAAGGTGGAAACATCAACAGACCACCGTTCTTCGATGGAACAAACTATGCCTACTGGAAAGTACGGATGAGAGCATTTTTAATTTCCATCGATGAACGGGTGTGGCAATCTGTTGGGTTTAGGTTAATAAGGATCTAAATAGGGGAAAAAACACCTAGAGGGGGGTGAATAGGTGTAAACAATAAACACTCAAAAAATCATTGCGCGATAAAACCCAATGCGGAAAAATAAAAGAACACGCAAGATTTTTACGTGGAAAAACTCCAAACCGGAGTAAAAAACCACGGGACCGATAACACGGCGAAATCCACTAGAATTAACACACGTACAAGGTGATATAACGTACTCACAGACGACTCAACCTTTTACCATACGCTCCTAGTAGATCTTCTCCGCTCGCTCCACGACGCTTCTCGAATCCACGATCCGCGCCCAACGCTGAATCCACAGCGTCCAACGTCGAGTCCACGACGTCCAACCGAATCCACGGTCTTCACCCAATGGCACGCTTCGAATCCACGAACGTACCTCGCTCCGAATCCACGAGAGCGGTTGCACCTTGAATCCACAAGGCCACGCGAGTCCACGCGCCGATTTTGGGTAAATCGTTGTTTGTTTGGGTGGTGATGATCCGCCGAATACTTAGATCAAGATAGATCGGAAATACCATCTAAGTATTCATTATTTGATTCTACTCAAAATGTGAGTATGGAAAACCTAGAATCAAATAATCAATATAGATGAAGAAACATAGAATAGATCTATTGATTTCCTTTCTTCTCTATATGTGGATTTTTCTTTTCGGCTATTTTCTTGAAATGCGGATCTATTTTCCGATGCCCTAGAAATGAATAGAAGGGCTATTTATAGGTTAGAAACCCTAGGAAGAATATTCGGATCAAAAACAAACTTTTCTGGAAAGTTTTACCGACGGCGATCCGGATTGGAAAGCCACGATCCGGATTGCAGAAGCACAAAAGACGGTTTCCAGAAAATTGCCTGTTCGGGATCCGGATCATAATCCCCGATCCGGATCGTTCATACATTTTCACAAAACACCCCATTCGGGATCCGGATTGCACAAGCTGTGATCCGGATTGCAGCAATGTATGAACAAACACCCTTCGGGATCCGGATTGAAAGCCACGATCCGGATCCTGAACATGTCCCATGTCCAGTTTTTGATGAATAAGCAATTAAAACCTCTTCCAGGTGTTTCTACACTATAAGAAGTATTCGGATCATCAAAATTCTTTAGTTAAACGTACCTGATCCTTTTGAATTCTTCTTTCTTGAGATTGAGGTATATGATCCAAAGTTTCTTCATCTTCAATCTTCAAGACTTAATACATTCACGAAATACGCCAACTCAAATTCCGTAACAATCTCCCCCTTTGGCGGTTTCGTGACAAAACACAAATCCACAAAGAAAATTCAAAAAGATATTTTTGTTGCTATCACCATACAACAAAAATTTACAAAAGAGTTCCAGAAATTAAAAACATGAGATAAACTCCTAAAACAGACTCTAGACTTAGACATCTGTAATCTCTGCACACAGAAAACATTCTTGACAAAAAAATCGTTAGATACCTCAAGAATTGAAACATACAAAACCAATACAGAGATAGAGTTTATTCTCATCATGACATTTGAAAATTCAGATATGTAAGAGAATCATAGTTAAAACCAACATATCTTCTAAGCAGTTGAAAACCAAATGTCAAAGTATGTTAGTCCAACATCAACTTGTTAGTCATATTACATGCCCAAATAGTTAGTCGAATAGTTAGTATAGAAGCATGTCACAAATCACAAAAGAAAAACCAAAGTTGAGTTGAGATTCATACTTACCTTGATATCATCACAATCATCATTCACAATCATTGTTCATTGTTTTCTCTAACTCTCTCCCCCTTTTTGTCACAAAACAAAGCCAAAACGTAGCAAAGCTACAATATGTAAGGAGAGTAAAAAAACATAAAGTTCTAAAAATATGCACAAACTGAGAACTAAACTAAAAGTAAGAGAGAAAAAATCCTGAAAACTAAGAGCTAAGGTAGAAGATGCTGCTCAGTCTGAAGAATCTGAACTAGTACAGCTCAGCTTGCTCAAAATCCCCTTAAGCAAATTCTTAATATTTGAGTACTTTTTCTTGATCTTCTTGTGTTCAGAGGAAATCTGCTGAAGTTCTTTCGATATTCTCTCTTGTGTAGCAGAGAGTCTTTGTTGTTCCTGACGAATCGATTCCAAAATCTCTGTCTCAGTTGTCCGTGTCTTTGAGTGTGATGGACGCTGTGTAGATGCAGATGGTGCATCTTGTCCTGCAGTCCATGGAGATTCAGTTTGCAGAATTCCAGAAAGTGAGCGTGCTCTGGTGAGAGGCCCACTATGCTGACTCGTACTTCTTTGGACATTCCTTCTTCTTGTATATTGTTTGGTTGTTGAGGCAGATTTCATAAGTCTTTTTCCTTTGGTGAATTTCCTGTCCTCCTCATCAATTTTTCGTTGAACATCCTTGAAGAATTCGTCCCATTCTTCTTCATCGTAGTCTGAGCTGTCCTCATTAGCTTCTTTCGGTTGTCTCGAGTTGAGACGCCTGGTTCCTTTTTAACAGATGAACTCCTGGCACCATTGTGACCAGTAACAGAATCAACCAGGAGAATGCCATTGAGTCTAGTGCTTTGAGTTTGAAAAGTGTCCTGTGAAACCAACTCAAGAACATATGAAAAATCGTCAATTTTGAAAAATTTGAAAACATTGTACCTAGACAATCATAATCATGTAGAGAAGCCAAGAATCAAATTAGTTTTCCAAAAAGAATTTTAAAAATAGATCAATTCCATGATTTTCAAAAATTCCTCTTTTATGCCCTAAAACCGAATTTTTAGAAATCGAAGCCTAAAAACTCGTTAATCAGAGAAATCCCAGCATAAAAGCAAAACTAATTGACCCAGAGTTCTTATTTCAAAAGAAATTTGATCAAAAACCATTCACAAACGAAAAAGATCCAAGATTTCAACTCACGTTTGATGAAAAACTGTGAAAAACCGAGTTTTGATCAATAAAACTTACTTGAATCCGAAGAACTTTGAGTTTTGAAGCTCCAAAAGCAAGAAATCTAGAGAGAGAAGCTCTAGAGACTTGAAAACCAAAGATTAGGGTAAAAGAAATCAAAAATCTTTGTTCTATATAAAACCCTAGCCGTGATCCGGATCGGCCGAGAATGTGATCCGGATCGGCTACCCGCAGGAAAAATCCTGCGTTCGGGATCCGGATCACTTGCCCGATCCGGATCGGCTACAACTTTTTCTTCAGAAAAATTTAGAAAAATTCCATAAAATCCAGAAAAAGTATGTAAGCACTTTACCATGTCAACTTTAAACAAATGACATCGTTTCATACAACAAGAAATAGATTATGAAAATCTATCAAAAATATCCAAAAATGAAACGAAAATTTACGAAAGTTAAAACACTTAAAGTTGAACAACTTCAATTACATCTATCCTGATCTTATGTGTAATGCCTTTATCAAATCATCAATTTTGGTAAAGAAAATGAAATACCAAGATCAATAGATGTTTGAAATCCCAGATAAGTTAGATAATATATCTAGACAATCTGTTGAAGGAGTGGCTCTTTGAGCATCTTTTATCAAAAATCCCACCTTATACCAACCATGAAATACGACTGAGTCAAGTATTTCAATATGATTTCATCAACAATTTTTCAAACAAAAATTTGCTTTTCATTCATGGAGTATCTTTTTCTTTCATTTTCTCCATGTGGTGGTAGTTTTCACACTCCTCATTGGGATGTAACTCTTTCCACATCTTTTGAGCATTTTACATTTCATTGACTCCCCCTCAATTGGCTATCAATTATTTAATATATAAGGTATTCAACCAAACCATTGATCTCGAATTCATACTCGACTAAGCAATCAAATATGATAATGACTATACCAAGAGATCATTGAGAGAGAAATTGACTTTGATCACTTAAAAGATGGTTTAATTAACGTAAATGATCATTGCAACATTGAAATATTATGACATCAAAAGCATAATAAATTTCTAAATGCATAAAAGGATGCAATTAAAGTCAATTATGATTTATGCTCAATTAATGTCCTATGTACAAAACATAGATAAAGAACAAAACAAAAACAAAAACAAAACCTAACCTAAGCAAAGGTTTCAAAAGAGTTTATTTCAAGGAAAGCATGCCAATTGCTTTACGCAAGTGAATAAAACGTTTTTGATCCAAAGGTTTTGTTAAGATATCAGCTAATTGATCCTCAGTTGAAATATATGACAGTTGAAGAATGTTTGATTCAACTAGCTCTCTAAGAAAATGATATCTAAGTTCAATATGTTTTGTTCTAGAGTGCAACACAGGGTTTTTAGAAATGTTAATAGCACTAGTGTTGTCACATAAAATGGTTACCGAAGATGTTGAAATCCGGAAATCGCTCAACACGCTTTTCATCCAAATCAATTGGGTTGAACAACTTCCTGCAGAAATGTACTCCGCTTCGGCAGTCGAGAGTGCTATGCAGTTCTGCTTTTTACTGTGCCATGCAACAAGGCAGTGGCCAAGATAGAAGCATGCACCACTCGTGCTTTTCCGGTCATCCACCGATCCAGCCCAATCGGCATCTGAGTATCCAACAATATCCAAAGTCGTTCCCATAGGATACCAAATTCCGAAATTGATTGTACCTTTGATATACCGGATGATCCGTTTCACCGCTTTCAGGTGAACCTCCTTCGGTGCTGATTGATATCTCGCACAAATCCCAACACTGAAGGATATATCCGGGCGACTAGCCGTGAGATATAGTAGACTTCCAATCATACTGCGATACAGTTTCTCGTCTACATTCTCACTTTGTGATTCACTTCCAAGTCCCTTATGGCTAGTTCCCATTGGAGTCGGAAAATCCTTAGAATTTTCAAGATCAAACTTTTTGACCAACTCCAGTGCATACTTGGATTGACACAAGTGAATTCCTTCATCGTTTTGTTTAACTTGTAATCCAAGAAAATAATTCAATTCGCCCATCATGGACATCTCAAATTCGCTTTCCATGGTCTCCGCGAATTTAGAAGCATCATTATCTCTTGTTGCTCCAAAAACAATGTCATCGACATAGATTTGAGCAACTATGAAATTGTTTTGATAATGCTTCACAAAGAGAGTCCTGTCAGCTCCCCCTCGAGTGTAGCCCTTTTCCAAAAGGTGCTTTGTCAACCTTTCGTACCATGCTCGCGGTGCTTGTTTCAGACCGTAAAGAGCCTTTTTCAACCGAAAAACATGGTTAGGTAGTTTATGATCCACAAAACCTTTCGGTTGAGCCACATAAACTTCCTCATTTAAAAATCCATTTAAAAAGGCGCTCTTAACGTCCATTTGAAATAATTTGATTTTAAAATGACAAGCAATCGCAAACAATATACGAATGGACTCGAGTCTAGCTACAGGGGCGAAAGTTTCATCAAAGTCTATACCTTCTACTTGAGAGTAGCCTTGAGCAACTAACCTTGCTTTGTTCCTGATGATAGTACCTTCTTCGTTTTTCTTGTTCTTGAAGATCCATTTGGTACCTATCACATTGTGTTGCTTCGGAGGCTTCGTCAATTCCCAGACTTTGTTTCGCTCGAATTGATGGAGCTCTTCCTGCATTGCTTTAATCCAGTAATCATCTTGGAGAGCTTCATCAACATTCCTTGGTTCGATTTGAGATACATAGCATGCAAATCCGCAAACCAATTGTCTCCGTGTTCTAACTCCTTCTTGTGGATCTCCAATGATGTTCGATTCAGGGTGATCCTTGGAGATGCGTAACGTTTGAGGTAGAGGAGTAGGCGGAGGTACACGAGATGATTCCTGCACATCAGATAAGCTTGAAGAACCGTTAGATGCATCAACATTATTATCGAAAGAATTGTTAGAAGAAGATGCATTAGCAGGTGTATCATCATCAAGAGAGATATCGAGGGTAGATTTTTCAGATTCAAAGTGAAAAGCTTCATCTACCTTAACATTTATCGATTCTACGATCGTCTTAGATTCTAAGTTAAAAACTCGATATGCTCTGCTGTTTGTAGAATAACCTAAGAAAATCCCTTCGTCACTTCGAGAGTCAAATTTTCCAAGATTCTCACGATCACGTAAAATAAAACACCGACTCCCAAAGATACGAAAATATTTGATGTTAGGTTTTCTACAAAACCAAAGTTCATATGGTGTATTCAAAGTCCCCGGGCGCAAATACACGCGATTGATAACATAAACAGCAGTGTTCACCGCTTCAGCCCAAAAATATAAAGGTAAGTTCCGGCTGTGAAGCATAACACGTGCCATTTCCTGTACGACCCTGTTTTTGCGCTCGACTACACCATTTTGTTGAGGTGTGTAAGGTGCGGAGAATTCATGTTTAATGCCATTAGAAGTGCAAAAATCAATGAATTTGGAATTTATGAATTCCCCACCTCTATCACTCCTAACTCGAGTAATCCTTTCATTCTTTTCTATCATAATACGATTGCAGATTTCGAGAAAAGAATCAAAGGTATCAGCTTTTTCTTTTAAGAAAGCTACCCAAGTATATCTAGAAAAATCATCAACCAACAAGAAAATATACCATTTACCTCCCAGAGATGGTTGACGAGTTGGCCCCATTAAGTCCATATGCAAAAGTTCCAAAGGCCGTTTTGTACCTATGTGGTTCAAGTTCTTGTGTGCAGTCCTAGACTGTTTTCCCTTTTGGCAACCGCCACACACAAGGTTTTGTTCAAAAGAAAGTTTCGGAACCCCCTTGACCACATCTTTATTTGAAATTCTAGCAAGTTCCTTAAAGTTTATGTGACCTAGCCTTTCATGCCAAAGTGTTTCATTTTTCAAAGATGCTAGGTTACATTTTTCAGAAATCTTAGAAGGAACTACATAACAATTGTTTTCTGATCTAACCCCCTTTAAAAAGAAAGCATGGTTCATGTCAGTTACAGTGCATTTATCAGATGAAAAATTAACTGAATAACCACTATCACACAGTTGACTTATGCTTATGAGGTTAGTCTTAAGGCCATGAACAAATAACACATTATCTAGAACCGGGCCATCTGGAATAGCTACCGTTCCCTTTCCAACAATTTTGGAAGACCGACCATCTCCGAAAACAACAAGTCCTCCGGAGTTTTTCTCAAATGTTTGAAAACAGTTTTTATCGCCGGTCATATGACGGGAACACCCGCTATCCAGGTACCAAGACGAACTATCATATGCATGCAAGGAAACATTGGTAGCAAGACAGGGAAAGATTTCACCTTTGCGCACCCAAACCTTTTTGGAGTGCGTCGGTAATGGTCGTGAAGTTGATTTCCTAGGTGAGAGCGTCTTGCTTGAAGAATTGCTGCTCCTTGATGATGTCGTCTTGAGCGGTGTACTACCAAGGCTCTTTTCCTTCAATTGATTGCAGTTGTTTTCCGAGGAATAGCCCTTTTGGTAGTCATTGCAAGATGTGCTTGAGGTGTGCGTTTGGCTTCCGTCTTGCAATTTCTTCTTATGTGCCCTGAAATGCCACAACGAAAACATACCTTGGTTCTTGTCGATTCCGAAGAGGATGTAGTAGGTTGTTGTCGTTGCTTGTCGTGAACACCGGTGTCGGAGGAGGAGATACCGACTGAGGCACAAATACTGTACCACTCGAACTTGGAATGTCTCCAGTTTGAGTGTATCCGAGGCCGAACTTATTTCTTTGACCAAGACCAAGAAGTCTGTCCAACTTACTCCTTCCAGAAGAAAATCTCTTTAAGTCATCCTTCAGTTGGCGTATGGTCTCCGTCATTTCCAATTTTTCCTGTCGAGCCTCGCCGTTGAGCTTCAAGAAGTAATTCGCTTTGTTCACCATATCCATATAATTCTTCTCGAATTGCTCATTGGACTCTTGAAGGGAAACATTTGTTTTAATCAGATTATCCCTTTCCACTTCAAGATCGGTTGAGATAGAGGTTACCCTTTTTACTTCATCTTCAAGATCCTGCAATCTCTCTTTCAACCCCTTGTTTTGCTTAGCCAGTTTCTTTGAATCCCTCAAAAGTTTATGGTAGGCTAAGCAAAATCTTCACCTTCCGAATCATCTGATTCATCGTCCGTTGCAATCTTTTCAACAGTGGAGTTGGACAGTGAATCGGATGTACTTGCCATTAAGCACATGAAGGATGAAGATGTAGTGGACGCGTGGAAAGCTGTCGCGTTGTCTTCTTCATCACTTGAGGATGACTCATTTGACGTGGAGTTGTCATCCCAAGTAACGACTTGCATCGCCTTCTTCTTTGCCGGATTCTTGTTGGGACATTCCGTTGCAATGTGGCCGTAGCCTCGACATTTGAAACACTGAACTTGTCCCTCAGAACTTTTCTTATCCTTTGAGAAGTTCTCTTGCTTTCTTGACTTGTAGCTTGAAGAACCCTTGCCTTTCTTCGACTTTCCGAAGGATGGAGTTTTGCTTGAATTTCCCCTTCGAAAGTTGCGGCGAAACTTCCTTGTCAAGAGAGCGAGCTGCTTCTCAAAGTCCTCCATAGAAAGGTTCTCGTCGTCGTCCGAGGAGGATGAATCCGCGTCTTCTTCTTTAGTTGATTTCAATGCGTAACCTGAAGACTTAGAAGAGGATGCCTTTCCAGAAGAATAGTTAGTAGGAAAAGTCATTTCATAAGTTTGTAAAGCACCTACTAATTCTTCTACACGCATTTCGTCCGGGTGTTTAATTGTTTCAATGGCTGCGACCTTCGGGCGAAATCGTTCAGGAAGAGTTCTTAGAATTTTTCTTACAACTTTAAATTCTGGAATCTTCTCTCCCAAGTTAGCACATGAGTTCACGATGTCTTGCAATCGTGTGTAATAGTCAGTGAAAGATTCATTCTCTGCCATAGAGATAGAGTCAAACTTGCTCGTGAGCATTTGCAGTTTCTGAATCTTCACTAAGTTAGTTCCCTCATGCGTAACTTGAAGAACATCCCAGATTTCTTTCGCAGTCTCACATGCCGAGACGCGAGAGAACTCAGTTTGTGACAAAGCATTAAATAGAGCATTAATCCCTTTGCCATTGTAAGAAGATAAGTCTATCTCTTCCTTGGTCCATTTCGACCTAGGTTTTAAGGTGCGAACATCATCTAAAATTTCAGTTGGATTAGACCATCCTAATTCAATTGATTGCCACATCCGGCGTTTTACTGGCAGTAAGTAGAAGGAATGTCATCCGTACTTTCCAGTACGCATAT
>JAQOTM010000523.1:56567-77581 GCA_029168755.2 Tillandsia fasciculata
ATGTACTCTTTTCCACATCTTTTGAGCATTTCACATTCATTGATCCCCCCTCAATTGGCTATCAATTATATAATATATAAGGTATTCAACCAAACCATTGATCTCGAATTCATACTCGACTAAGCAATCAAATATGATAATGACTATACCAAGAGATCATTGAGAGAGAAATTGACTTTGATCACTTAGAAGATGGTTTAATTAACGTAAATGATCATTGCAACATTGAAACATTATGACATCAAAAACATAATAAATTTCTAAAGGCACGAAAGGATGCAATTAAAGTCAATCATGATTTATGCTCAATTAGTGTGCTATGTACAGAACATAGATAAAGAACAAAACAAAACAAAAACAAAACCTAATCTAAGCAAAGGTTTCAAAAGAGTTTATTTCAAGGAAAGCATGCCAATTGCTTTACGCAAGTGAATAAAACGTTTTTGATCCAAAGGTTTTGTTAAGATGTCGCTAATTGATCCTCAGTTGAAATATATGACAGTTGAAGAATGTTTTGATTCAACTAGCTCTCTAAGAAAATGATATCTAAGTTCAATATGTTTTGTTCTAGAGTGCAACACAGGGTTTTTAGAAATGTTAATAGCACTAGTGTTGTCACATAAAATGGTTACCGAAGATGTGAAATCCGGAAATCGCTCAACACGCTCTTCATCCAAATCAATTGGGTTGAACAACTTCCTGCAGAAATGTACTCCGCTTCGGCAGTCGAGAGTGCTATGCAATTCTGCTTTTTACTGTGCCATGCAACAAGGCAGTGGCCAAGATAGAAGCATGCACCACTCGTGCTTTTCCGGTCATCCACCGATCCAGCCCAATCGGCATCTGAGTATCCAACAATATCCAAAGTCGTTTCCCATAGGATACCAAATTCCGAAATTGATTGTACCTTTGATATACCGGATGATCCGTTTCACCGCTTTCAGGTGAACCTCCTTCGGTGCTGATTGATATCTCGCACAAATCCCAACACTGAAGGATATATCCGGGCGACTAGCCGTGAGATATAGTAGACTCCCAATCATACTGCGGTACAGTTTCTCGTCTACATTCTCACTTTGTGATTCACTTCCAAGTCCCTTATGGCTAGTTCCCATTGGAGTCGGAAAATCCTTAGAATTTTCAAGATCAAACTTTTTGACCAACTCCAGTGCATACTTGGATTGACACAAGTGAATTCCTTCATCGTTTTGTTTAACTTGTAATCCAAGAAAATAATTCAACTCGCCCATCATGGACATCTCAAATTCGCTTTCCATGGTCTCCGCGAATTTAGAAGCATCATTATCTCTCGTTGCTCCAAAAACAATGTCATCAACATAGATTTGAGCAACTATGAAATTGTTTTGATAATGCTTCACAAAGAGAGTCCTGTCAGCTCCCCCTCGAGTGTAGCCCTTTTCCAAAAGGTGCTTTGTCAACCTTTCGTACCATGCTCGCGGTGCTTGTTTCAGACCGTAAAGAGCCTTTTTCAATCGAAAAACATGGTTAGGTAGTTTATGATCCACAAAACCTTTCGGTTGAGCTACATAAACTTCCTCATTTAAAAATCCATTTAAAAAGGCGCTCTTAACGTCCATTTGAAATAATCTGATTTTGAAAATGACAAGCGATCGCAAACAATATACGAATGGACTCGAGTCTAGCTACAGGGGCGAAGGTTTCATCAAAGTCTATACCTTCTACTTGAGAATAGCCTTGAGCAACTAACCTTGCTTTGTTCCTGATGATAGTACCTTCTTCGTTTTTCTTGTTCTTGAAGATCCATTTGGTACCTATCACATTGTGTTGCTTCGGAGGCTTCGTCAGTTCCCAGACTTTGTTTCGCTCAAATTGATGGAGCTCTTCCTGCATTGCTTTAATCCAGTAATCATCTTGGAGAGCTTCATCAATATTCCTTGGTTCGATTTGAGATACATAGCATGCAAATCCGCAAACCAATTGTCTCCGTGTTCTAACTCCTTCTTGTGGATCTCCAATTATGTTCGATTCAGGGTGATCCTTGGAGATGCGTAACGTTTGAGGTAGAGGAGTAGGCGGAGGTACACGAGATGATTCCTGCACATCAGATAAGCTTGAAGAACCGTTAGATGCATCAACATTATTATCGAAAGAATTGTTAGAAGAAGATGCATTAGCAGGTGTATCATCATCAAGAGAGATATCGAGGGTAGATTTTTCAGATTCAAAATGAAAAGCTTCATCTACCTTAACATTTATCGATTCTACGATCGTCTTAGATTCTAAGTTAAAAACTCGATATGCTCTGCTGTTTGTAGAATAACCTAAGAAAATCCCTTCGTCACTTCGAGAGTCAAATTTTCCAAGATTCTCACGATCACGTAAAATAAAACACCGACTCCCAAAAATGCGAAAATATTTGATGTTAGGTTTTCTACAAAACCAAAGTTCATATGGTGTATTCAAAGTCCCCGGGCGCAAATACACGCGATTGATAACATAAACAGCAGTGTTCACCGCTTCAGCCCAAAAATATAAAGGTAAGTTCCGGCTGTGAAGCATAACACGTGCCATTTCCTGTACGACCCTGTTTTTGCGCTCGACTACACCATTTTGTTGAGGTGTGTAAGGTGCGGAGAATTCATGTTTAATGCCATTAGAAACGCAAAAATCAATGAATTTGGAATTTATGAATTCCCCACCTCTATCACTCCTAACTCGAGTAATCCTTTCATTCTTTTCTATCATAATACGATTGCAGATTTCGAGAAAAGAATCAAAGTATCAGCTTTTTCTTTTAAGAAAGCTACCCAAGTATATCTAGAAAAATCATCAACCAACAAGAAAATATACCATTTACCTCCCAAAGATGGTTGACGAGTTGGCCCCATTAAGTCCATATGCAAAAGTTCCAAAGGCCGTTTTGTACCTATGTGGTTCAAATTCTTGTGTGCAGTCCTAGACTGTTTTCCCTTTTGGCAACCGCCACACACAAGGTTTTGTTCAAAAGAAAGTTTTGGAACCCCCTTGACCACATCTTTATTTGAAATTCTAGCAAGTTCCTTAAAGTTTATGTGACCTAGCCTTTCATGCCAAAGTGTTTCATTTTTCAAAGATGCTAGGTTACATTTTTCAGAAATCTTAGAAGGAACTACATAACAGTTGTTTTCTGATCTAACCCCCTTTAAAAAGAAAGCATGGTTCATGTCAGTTACAGTGCATTTATCAGATGAAAAATTAACTGAATAACCACTATCACACAGTTGACTTATGCTTATGAGGTTAGTCTTAAGGCCATGAACAAATAATACATTATCTAGAACCGGGCCATCTGGAATAGCTACCGTTCCCTTTCCAACAATTTTGGAAGACCGACCATCTCCGAAAACAACAAGTCCTCCGGAGTTTTTCTCAAAAGTTTGAAAACAGTTTTTATCGCCGGTCATATGACGGGAACACCCGCTATCCAGGTACCAAGACGAACTATCATATGCATGCAAAGAAACATTGGTAGCAAGACAGGGAAAGATCTCACCTTTGCGCACCCAAACCTTTTTGAAGTGCGTCGGTAATGGTCGTGAAGTTGATTTCCTAGGTGAGAGCGTCTTGCTTGAAGAATTGCTGCTCCTTGATGATGTCGTCTTGAGCGATGTACTACCAAGGCTCTTTTCCGTCAATTTGATTGGAGTTGTTTTCCGAGGAATAGCCCTTTTGGTAGTCATTGCAAGATGTGCTTGAGGTGTGCGTTTGGCTCCCATCTTGCAGTTTCTTCTTATGTGCCCTGAAATGCCACAACGAAAACATACCTTACTCTTGTCGATTCCGAAGAAGATGTAGTAGGTTCGTTGTCGTTGCTTGTCGTGAACACCGGTGTCGGAGGAGGAGATACCGACTGAGGCACAAATACTGTACCACTCGAACTTGGAATGTCTCCAGTTTGAGTGTATCCGAGGCCGAACTTGTTTCTTTGACCGAGACCAAGAAGTCTGTCCAACTTACTCCTTCCAGAAGAGAATCTCTGTAAGTCATCCTTCAGTTGGCGTATGGTCTCTGTCATTTCCAATTTTTCCTGTCGGGCCTCGCCGTAGAGCTTCAAGAAGTAATTCGCTTTGTTCACCATATCCATATAATTCTTCTCGAATTGCTCATTGGACTCTTGAAGGGAAACATTTGTTTTAATCAGATTGTCCCTTTCCACTTCAAGATCGGTTGAGATAGAGGTTACTCTTTTTACTTCATCTTCAAGATCCTGCAACCTCGCTTTCAACCCCTTATTTTGCTTAGCCAGTTTCTTTGAATCCCTCAAAAGTTTATGGTAGGCTAATGCAAAATCTTCACCTTCCGAATCATCTGATTCATCGTCCGTTGCAATCTTTTCCACAGTGGAGTTGGACAGTGAATCGGATGTACTTGCCATTAAGCACATGAAGGATGAAGGTTTGGTGGACGCGTGGAAAGCTGTCGCGTTGTCTTCTTCATCACTTGACGATGACTCATTTGACGTGGAGTTGTCATCCCAAGTAACTACTTGCATCGCCTTCTTCTTAGCCGGATTCTTGTTGGGACATTCCGTTGCTATGTGGCCGTAGCCTCGACATTTGAAACACTGAACTTGTCCCTCAGAACTTTTCTTATCCTTTGAGAAGTTCTCTTGCTTCCTTGACTTGTAGCTTGAGAATCCCTTGCCTTTCTTCGACTTTCCGAAGGATGGAGTTTTGCTTGAATTTCCCCTTCGAAAGTTGCGGCGAAACTTCCTTGTCAAGAGAGCGAGCTGCTTCTCAAAGTCCTCCATAGAAATGTTCTCGTCGTCGTCCGAGGAGGATGAATCCGCGTCTTCTTCTTTAGTTGATTTCAATGCGTAACCTGAAGACTTAGAAGAGGATGCCTTTCCAGAAGAATAGTTAGTAGGAAAAGTCATTTCATAAGTTTGTAAAGCACCTACTAATTCTTCTACACGCATTTCGTCCGGGTGTTTAATTGTTTCAATGGCTGCAACCTTCGGGCGAAATCGTTCAGGAAGAGTTCTTAGAATTTTTCTTACAACTTTAAATTCTGGAATCTTCTCTCCCAAGTTAGCACATGAGTTCACGATGTCTTGCAATCGTGTGTAATAGTCAGTGAAAGATTCATTCTCTGCCATAGAGATAGAGTCAAACTTGCTCGTGAGCATTTGCAGTTTCTGAATCTTCACTAAGTTAGTTCCCTCATGCGTAACTTGAAGAACATCCCAGATTTCTTTCGCAGTCTCACATGCCGAGACGCGAGAGAACTCAGTTTGTGACAAAGCATTAAATAGAGCATTAATCCCTTTGCCATTGTAAGAAGATAAGTCTATCTCTTCCTTGGTCCATTTCGACCTAGGTTTTAAGGTGCGAACATCATCTAAAATTTCAGTTGGATTAGACCATCCTAATTCAATTGATTGCCACACCCTTTCGTCGATGGAAATTAAGAAAGCTTTCATCCGTACTTTCCAGTACGCATAATTTGTTCCATCAAAGAAAGGGGGTCGATTGATGTTTCCACCTTCAACCATTGTTTACAACCCTATTCCCGCTCTGATACCACTTGTTGGGTTTAGGTTAATAAGGATCTAAATAGGGGAAAAAACACCTAGAGGGGGGTGAATAGGTGTAAACAATAAACACTCAAAAAATCATTGTGCGATAAAACCCAATGCGGAAAAATAAAAGAACACACAAGATTTTTACGTGGAAAAACTCCAAACCGGAGTAAAAAACCACGGGACCGATAACACGGCGAAATCCACTAGAGTTAACACACGTACAAGGTGATATAACGTACTCACAGACGACTCAACCTTTTACCATACGCCCCTAGTCGATCTTCTCCGCTCGCTCCACGACGCTTCTCGAATCCACGATCCGCGCCCAACGCTGAATCCACAGCGTCCAACGTCGAGTCCACGACGTCCAACCGAATCCACGGTCTTCACCCAATGGTACGCTTCGAATCCACGAACGCACCTCGCTCCGAATCCACGAGAGCGGTAGCACCTTGAATCCACAAGGCCACGCGAGTCCACGCGCCGATTTTGGGATAAATCGTTGTTTGTTTGGGTGGTGATGATCCGCCGAATACTTAGATCAAGAGTAGATCGGAAATACCATCTAAGTATTCATTAGTTTGATTCAACTCAAGATATGAGTATGAAAAACCTAGAATCAAACTAATCAATATAGATGAAGAACCATAGAATAGATCTAATGATTTCCGTTCTTCTCTATATATGTGGATTTTTCTTTTCGGCTAGGTTTTCTCAAATGGCCGAAATGCGGATCTATTTTCCGATGCCCTAGAAATGAAATAGAAGGGCTATTTATAGGTTAGAAACCCTAGGAAGAATATTCGGATCAAAAACAAACTTTTCTGGAAAGTTTTACCGACGGCGATCCGGATTGCAAAGCCACGATCCGGATTGCAGAAGCACAAAATGCGGTTTCCAGAAAATAGCCTGTTCGGGATCCGGATCATAATCCCGATCCGGATCGTTCATACATTTTCACAAAACACCCCATTCGGGATCCAGATTGCACAAGCTGTGATCCGGATTGCAGCAATGTATGAAACAAACACCTTTCGGGATCCGGATTGAAAGCCACGATCCGGATCCTGAACATGTCCCATGTCCAGTTTTTGATGAATAAGCAATCAAAACCTCTTCCAAGTGTTTCTACACTATAAGAAGTATTCGGATCATCAAAATTATTTAGTTAAACGTACCTGATCCTTTTGAATTCTTCTTTCTTGAGATTGAGGTATATGATCCAAAGTTTCTTCATCTTCAATCTTCAAGACTTAATATATTCACGAAATACGCCAACTCAAATTCCGTAACACAATCAATCGAGTTTGGATGGTCAAATCCGACTGAAATTATTGTTGATGTTCGCACCATCAAACCTAGGTCGAAATGGACCAAGGAAGAAATTGATGCATCTTCTTACAACGGCAAAGGAATTAACGCCTTATTTAATGCTTTGTCGCAAACTGAATTCTCTCGCGTCTCGGCATATGAGACTGCGAAAGAAATCTGGGATGTTCTACAAGTTACACATGAGGGAACTAGCCTTGTGAAGATTCAAAAACTGTAAATGCTTACGAGCAAATTTGACTCCATTTTTATGGCAGAAAATGAATCTTTTACAGATTACTATACACGATTGCAAGACATCGTAAATACATGTGCTAACTTGGGAGAAAAAATTCTAGAATCTAAAGTTGTAAGAAAGATTTTAAGGACTCTTCCTGAAAGATTTCGCCCAAAGGTTGCAGCCATTGAAATAGTTAAACACCCGGACGAAATCCGTGTAGAAGAATTAGTTGGTGCACTTCAAACGTATGAAATGACATTTCCTACTAACTATTCTTCTGGAAAGGCATCTTCTTCTAAGTCTTCAGGTTTTGCGTTGAAATCAACAAAAGAAGAAGACGCGGATTCATCCTCCTCAGACGATGATGAGAACCTATCAATGGAGGATTTTGAGAAGCAACTTGCAATTTTTGTGCCCCAGTCGGCGTCTCCTCCTCCGACGGAAATCACTGCATACAACGACAACAAGCCTACCTCACCAACTTCGGGTTCATCAAGTACAAAGGTATGTTTTCGTTGTGATTTTGCAGGGCACATAAGAAGAGATTGCAAGATTGGAGCAAAACGAACAACTCAAGCACCTCTTGCAACAACTACCAACGAGTTCACTCCCCGGAAATCAAAGAAAAATTTTTCAAAAGAAAAGAACATTGGTAGTACATCAAATAAGACGACGACGTCAAAGAAAAGCGATGAATCAAACAAGACGCTTTCACCAAGGAGAATAACTTCACATTCATTGCCGATGCATTTCAAAACTTGTAAGGTTTGGATGCGCAAAGGTGAATTCTTCCCTTGTCTTTAACTTTTCTGCGATTGAATGTCTTGTAACTCTTGTAAACCATTTATTCTTTTTGAAAGGGGTTAGATATGAAAATAATTGCTATGTTGTTTCAAACAAAATTTCTGAACATTGTAACCTAGTTTCTTTGGATAATGAAACTCTTTGGCATGAAAGACTAGGTCACATAAATTTTAAGGAACTAGTAAGGATTTCTAATAAAGACGTGGTTAAGGGGGTTCCTAAATTATCTTTTAAAGAAAACATTGTGTGTGGAGGTTGTCAAAAGGGAAAACAGTCAAGGGCCGCACACAAGAATTTGAACCACGTGGGAACCAAACGGCCATTAGAACTATTACACATGGACTTTGATGGGTTTAGGTTAATAAGGATCTAAATAGGGGAAAAAACACCTAGAGGGGGGGTGAATAGGTGTAAACAATAAACACTCAAAAAATCATTGCGCTAATAAACCCAATGCGGAAAAATAAAAGAACACGCAAGATTTTTACGTGGGAAAACTCCAAACCGGAGTAAAAAACCACGGGACCGATAACACGGCGAAATCCACTAGAATTAACACACGTACAAGGTGATATAGCGTACTCACTGACGACTCAACCTCTTACCATACGCTCCTAGTAGATCTTCTCCGCTCGCTCCACGACGCTTCTCGAATCCACGATCCGCGCCCAACGCTGAATCCACAGCGTCCAACGTCGAGTCCACGACGTCCGACCGAATCCACGGTCTTCACCCAATGGCACGCTTCGAATCCACGAACGTACCTCGCTCCGAATCCACGAGAGCGGTTGCACCTTGAATCCACAAGGCCACGCGAGTCCACGCGCCGATTTTGGGGTAAATCGTTGTTTGTTTGGGTGGTGATGATCCGCCGAATACTTAGATTAAAGATAGATCGGAAATACCATCTAAGTATTCATTGATTTGATTCTACTCAAAATGTGAGTATGGAAAACCTAGAATCAAATCAATCAATATAGATGAAGAACCATTGAATAGATCTAATGATTTCCGTTCTTCTCTATATATGTGGATTTTTCTTTTCGGCTATCTTTTTCTATTTTTCTCGGATGTCTTGCGGATGCCCTAGAAATGAAAAGGAAGGGCTATTTATAGGTTAGAAACCCTAGGAAGAATATTCGGATCAAAAACAACCTTTTCTGGAAAGAAATCCCGTCGGCGATCCGGATTGGATTTGGCGATCCGGATTGCAGAAGCACAAAACCCGATTTCCAGAAAATTGCTTGTTCGGGATCCGGATCGTAGTCCCCGATCCGGATTGTTCATACAGTTTCACCAAAACACCATGTTCGGGATCCGGATTGCAGAAGCTGTGATCCGGATTGAAGCAGTGTATGAACAAAACATCTTTCGGGATCCGGATTGCAAGTTCTGATCCGGATCCTGAACATGTCCCATGTCCAGTTTTTGATGTTAAAACAAATAAAACCTCTTCCAGGTGTTTCTACACTATAAGAAGTATTCGGATCATCAAAATTCTTTAGTTAAACGTACCTGATCCTTTTGAATTCTTCTTTCTTGAGATTGAGGTATACGATCCAAAGTTTCTTCATCTTCAATCTTCAAGACTTAATACATTCACGAAATACGCCAACTCAAATTCCGTAACAATCTCCCCCTTTGGCGGTTTCGTGACAAAACACAAATCCACAAAAGAAAATTCAAAAAGATATTTTTGTTGCTATCACCATACAACAAAAACTTACAAAAGAGTTCCAGAAATTAAATACATGAGATAAACTCCTAAAACAGACTCTAGACTTAGACATCTGTAATCTCTGCACACAGAAAGCATTCTTGACAAACAAAATCGTTAGATACCTCAAGAATTGAAACATTCAAAACCAACTACAGAGATAGAGTTTTTCTCATCATGACATTTGAAAAATTCAGATATGTAAGAGAATCATAGTTAAAACCAACATATCTTCTAAGCAGTCAAAAACCAAATGTCAAAGTATGTTAGTCCAACATCAACTTGTTAGTCATATTACATGCCCAAATAGTTAGTCGAATAGTTAGTATAGAAGCATGTCACTAATCACAAGAAAAAAAACAAAGTTGAGTTGAGGTCATACTTACCTTGATTAGTCATTGATATTCACAATCATTGTTCAAAGTTCATTGTTAACTCTAATTCTCTCTCGCAAACTCTCTCCCCCTTTTTGTCACAAAACAAAGCCAAAACGTAGCAAGAGCTACAATATGTAAGGAGAGTAAAAAAAAATTCTAATAATATGCACAAACTGAGAACTAAACTAAAAGTAAGAAGAGAAACTACGTCCTGAAAACTAAGAACGGAAGTAGACAAAGTGAACAGAAGGTGCTGCTCAGTCTGAAGAATCTGAACTAGTACAACTCAGCTTGCTCAAAATCCCTTTAAGCAAATTCTTAAAATTTGAGTACATTTTCTTGATCTTCTTGTGTTCAGAGGAAATCTGCTGAAGTTTTTTCGATATTCTCTCTTGTGTAGCTGAGAGTCTATGTTGTTCCTGACAGATCGATTCCAAGATCTCTGTCTCAGTTGTCCGTGTCTTTGAGTAATGCAGATGGTGCATCTGGTCCTGCAGTCCATGGAGATTCAGTTTGCAGAATTCCAGAAAGTGAGCGTGCTCTGGTGAGAGGCCCACTATGCTGACTCGTACTTCTTTGGACGTTTCTTCTTCTTGTATATTGTCTGGTTGTGGAGGCAGATTTCATAAGTCTCTTTCCTTTGGTGAATTTCCTGTCCTCCTCATCAATTTTTCGCTGAACATCCTTGAAGAATTCGTCCCATTCTTCCTCATTGTAATCCGAGCTGTCTTCATTAGCTTCGTTCGGTTTGTCTCGAGTTGAGACGTCTGGTTCTTCCTTAACAGATGAACTTCCGGGCATCATTGTGACCAGTAACAGGATTAACCAGGAGAATGCCATTGATCTAGTGCTTTGAGTTTGAGAAACTGTCCTGTGAAACGCCAACTCAAGAACATATGAAAAATCGTCAATTTTGAAAAATTTGAAAACATTGTACCTAGACAATCATATTCATGTAGAGAAGCCAAGAATCAAATTAGTTTTCCAAAAAGAATTTTAAAAATAGATCAATTCCATGATTTACAAAAATTCCTCTTTTATGCCCTAAAACCGAATTTTTAGAAATCGAAGGCTAAAAACTCGTTAATCAGGTGAAAACCCAGCATAAAAGCAAAACTAATTGACCCAGAGTTCTTATTTCAAAAGAAATTTGATCAAAAACCATTCACAAACGAAAAAGTTCCAATTTTTCAACTCACGTTTGATGAAAAAACTGTAAAAACCGAGTTTTGATCAATAAAACTTACTTGAATCCGAAGAACTTTGAGTTTTGAAGCTCCAAGAAGCAAGAGATCTAGAGAGAGAAACTCTAGAGGCTTGAAAACAAAAGATTAGGGTAAAAGAAATCAAAATCTCTATGTTTTTATAAAACCCTAGCCGTGATCCGGATCGGATCGAGAATGTGATCCGGATCGGCTACCCGCAGGAGAAATCCTGCGTTCGGGATCCGGATCACTTGCCCCGATCCGGATCGGCTACAACTTTTTCTTCAGAAAAATTTAGAAAAATTCAATAAAATCCAGAAAAAGTATGTAAGCACTTTACCATGTCAACTTTAAACAAAAGACATCGTTTCATACAACAAGAAATAGATTATAAAAATCTATCAAAAATATCCAAAAATGAAACGAAAATTTACGAAAGTTAAAACACTTAAAGTTGAACAACTTCAATTACATCTATCCTGATCTTATGTGTAATGCCTTTATCAAATCATCAATTTTGGTAAAGAAAATGAAATACCAAGATCAATAGATGTTTGAAATCCCAGATAAGTTAGATAATATATCTAGACAATCTGTTGAAGGAGTGGCTCTTTGAGCATCTTAAATCAAAAATCCCACCTTATACCAACCATGAAATACGACTGAGTCAAGTATTTCAATATGATTTTCATCAACAATTTTCAAAACAAAAATTTGCTTTTCATTCATGGAGTATCTATTTTTTTTCACATTTCCTCCATGTGGTGGTAGTTTTCACACTCCTCATTGGGATGTAACTCTTTCCACATCTTTTGAGCATTTTACATTTCATTGACTCCCCCTCAATTGGCTATCAATTATTTAATATATAAGGTATTCAACCAAACCATTGATCTCGAATTCATACTCGACTAAGCAATCAAATATGATAATGACTATACCAAGAGATCATTGAGAGAGAAATTGACTTTGATCACTTAAAAGATGGTTTAATTAACGTAAATGATCATTGCAACATTGAAATATTATGACATCAAAAGCATAATAAATTTCTAAATGCATAAAAGGATGCAATTAAAGTCAATTATGATTTATGCTCAATTAATGTCCTATGTACAGAACATAGATAAAGAACAAAACAAAAACAAAAACAAAAACAAAACCTAACCTAAGCAAAGGTTTCAAAAGAGTTTATTTCAAGGAAAGCATGCCAATTGCTTTACGCAAGTGAATAAAACGTTTTTGATCCAAAGGTTTTGTTAAGATGTCAGCTAATTGATCCTCAGTTGAAATATATGACAGTTGAAGAATGTTTGATTTTTTCTCCATGCAGTTTCCGATGGATCCACCTTGTATAACACCTAGTGTTGGTGTCTGGTCTATGGTGCACCAAAGGGTGCCACAGATGGACCCTGTGAGATTTTGTAACTATTTGGGCCTTCGGCTGTATTTGCCGAAAGTTAGAAATTGAATTTGGCCAAATGGAGGCTGGATTTGGATTCAGCGCGGAAAAACGCTTGAAAACGGCTATTTGCTTGTTGAATTTGGAGTCCGGATGACCAAAAACGGGCTTCCGGAAGTTATCGGGGTTTTGGGTGCATGGGGGAGTGTCGGTGGACCGCCAACTGCCACGTGGCGGCCTATAATTGGCCGGTTCGCGACGTTCGGTCCACGGAGCGGCGCGGCTGGGTGCATGAGCCCGGCGCAGGACACGTGGCAGGCGGGGACTGGCGGGCCTTTGGTGCGCGGTCCACGGGAACTCGACCGGCGGTGCAGCGGTTTGAACGCCGGTGCACGGGTTCAGGCGGGAACCACGTTTCGACCCGTGGTTGGCCCGTGCCTGGAGCGCGGTCCACGGAGTTCCCTGCGCGGGTGCATGGACCCGGCGCAGGGACACGTGGCGGCTGGTGAGAGGCGGGCTCAGCATGCGCGGTGTACGGGGTCCGTGGAGGCCCGCCTCGGGACAGGGCGCGCGCAGGGGGGCGCTGACGCGGCTGTCGGCCGCACTCGAGTGCGCCACGCGTCGCAACGCGAGAGGCGGCCGCACTCGAGTGCGCCACGCGTCGGCCCGCGGTTGGCGGTCCGTACCTACCCCGCTGACCGCGGGAGGACACGTGGCGCGCGGCAGGGTGCATTGCACCGCTGTCCCCTGTTATGGGGACACGTGTCAGCCCCAGGAATTTCCGGGCGCGTCGGACGGGGGCTGTCCGACCCCTCTTCGGGTTTTCGGGCGCCCGAAAGTTGCGCCCGAAAACCCGGCCCACTTGACTTTGGGCTGTGCCTATAAATAGGACTCCTTAGTTCTTTTGCGGGCTTTTTAGACTTCTTTTCACTGTGGACTCTTCAGAGAAGTTCTTCCCCTCACAGTATACTATCCATTGGAGGACTTTGAGGATTTGTGGAGGCACGCAACCCGAGGTTAGCTATTTTGCGGCGCGGCGCGACGCTTGTTCACCTTCGACCCGCTTCGTCCCTTTTCAGTGTTTGGGCTCCCCCGACTCACCCCGACCTCCTTTTTCGACGATTCTTGCGCCATCGGACTCTCGACTGGTAGGACTTCAACTTTCGTGTTTTGAGCTTCATCGATTTCCGTGCTGATCTTTGAGTTTTTCGGGCTCCCATTTGACCCATTTTTCTTCGCGGATTGTTGGACAGCACCGCAGTGTTCCGGCTGTAACTTTGCGCTCAGGCATCGGATCGAGGCGATTCAAGAGGCAAAATTCATCTACATTTCGCAAGGAATCTCCTGGATTTTTCTCAGATTTTTGTGGATTTTTCGCGAAGGTGAGAATCTCCTTTTTCTGTAGTTCTTCGTTACAGAAATTTTGTACAGTTTGGATTGGGTTGTTCCCCTTGCCGGATTTTTATCTCAGCGTAGGAAACTCCGATTTGGGCGTGCAGGTACTCGTTTCGACGGGCTCGTCGCGAGGATCGCGATAGTATTTTTCTGGGATTTTTCTGGGCATCTTTCGCAGGTGAAAATTTGAGAACTCTGGACTGTGGTTTTAGGGGACAGATTTTGGGAAATTGAGAATGAATAGCTTATGTGTTGTCTTTGGGGTATGTTGTACAGATTCGTGACCAGTTTTGGACAGAGCGAGAGATTCGCATTTGGGGACTTGGATTAGCGCTCGAGGTGGGTGATGTTGTGAACCTCCTACTTGTGAATGTCACTAGGCCTATTGGAATGCCTT
Source organism: Tillandsia fasciculata (assembly GCA_029168755.2). NCBI lineage: Eukaryota > Viridiplantae > Streptophyta > Magnoliopsida > Poales > Bromeliaceae > Tillandsia > Tillandsia fasciculata. The sequence goes on from JAQOTM010000523.1 coordinate 70,959, forward strand.
GATCATGTGTTACTAATTGTGGATGTATCAAGCATGCTTGTATGAGATTAAGATTCCTTTGATAATATTTGCATTGTTAGCAAGCTACAAGTTAGTGAGCGGTATTTCCATGTTTTAGATATGTAGTTTAATTATATGAAAATAATGCTATAGCCATATCATGTTGTATGTTAAGTGAAGGTTTGAGCATGTGGTTAGAATTCATGTTGTAAAGAGGGGAGACTTGATAGTAGATTATGCATCCAAATTGTATCATGAATCATATGTCATGCCACGTATACATTAGAGGTTCCAAATACTTAATGTTGCATATGTTAGAATAATTGAAATGATTTTATCAAGTAAAGGACTTTGCATGCTTGAATGGTCATCTAGTTAGGCCACCTTTTTCTGCTACACATACATGCTGGAATTGACTTAGGAGAAACCATGCTTTTTATTCATTCTCCTGATGTCTAGTTTTAGGGGATTGTGTAGTCAGATGTTCAGAGTTGGAACAGTTGGGGATTGATGATTGGGTGTTGCGGCAACCGCGGACTGGGGGCGGTTGACCGGCTTATTAGTATTATTATTATTATTGCATCAGATTGGAGGTGAGGGATCGGGCTTCTTTAGTGGATGGTCTTACCCACATGTTTAGAGTCTTGATCCAGTCCTGCTACATCAGATACTTATGGTTACATACTTTACTCGTGTGGGTCGCTCCCCTCGAGTGCCACTCCGGAGTAGGCTTAGGGCCGTGCCGTGTGCCGGTCGGTTGGATACTTTTAGGGCCGTGCCGTGTGCCGGTCGGTTGGATACTTTTGGGATCGTGCCGGGTGCCGATCAGTTACTTGTTCTTGAGAGGACAGCAGAGCAGGCAGTACCAGTGTTACTGGTGTTCGATTGGGTTGGTCTTGTAGTCTGTGACATCCTGGTCCATATCATTAGCTATTCCTTTAGCTAGGCATCTTTGAGGCATGATAGGGGTAGCTCTTCATCAGTAGTTTTACTTATAGCTTACCACCTTGTGTTATTTTCCCGCCTCTGATAGTCCTAGTGGGCATGCTCGAGTTTGAGGTCTACCCACTAGGGGAGGCTACTGTTTTTATAGTAGTTCTCACCCCCCACTGTTTTCTCTTTTCTTTCCCCTCTTTGTTTTGCAGAGTCTTCTGCGGGATTTGCGGGACCCTCTACCCAGGATCGAGGTAAGAGGATAGCTGATTAGATAGATACTTCCCGGGTTTCGAGCTTTGTAGTTTTGGATGTATCCCCTGTACTCTCAGACAGTTGTATTTTTTTGTTATTTTGGGTCTGGCTTCTGCCAGCTGGTTGTATTTACTTCGTGAGCTGGGAGAGACACTTGTACTTATTTGAGAGCTTTATTGTACTTTTACTTTCCAGCTTTTGTCTGAGATGTTTTAGTTTTAGTTAGCTCTGTTGTATGCTCCTTTATTATATTATTTCTTATATCTGAGCAGGTTACCAGCGCTTCGTGTACACGGGAAATACCGTGTGCTCGGCGGATCTGTGTTTGAGCCCGGGTTCTGGTTTACACCCGGGGCGTGACAACAGTTGAAGAATGTTTGATTCAACTAGCTCTCTAAGAAAATGATATCTAAGTTCAATATGTTTTGTTCTAGAGTGCAACACAGGGTTTTTAGAAATGTTAATAGCACTAGTGTTGTCACATAAAATGGTTACCGAAGATGTTGAAATCCGGAAATCGCTCAACACGCTTTTCATCCAAATCAATTGAGTTGAACAACTTCCTGCAGAAATGTACTCCGCTTCGGCAGTCGAGAGTGCTATGCAGTTCTGCTTTTTACTGTGCCATGCAACAAGGCAGTGGCCAAGATAGAAGCATGCACCACTCGTGCTTTTCCGGTCATCCACCGATCCAGCCCAATCGGCATCTGAGTATCCAACAATATCTAAAGTCGTTCCCATAGGATACCAAATTCCGAAATTGATTGTACCTTTGATATATCGGATGATCCGTTTCACCGCTTTCAGGTGAACCTCCTTCGGTGCTGATTGATATCTCGCACAAATCCCAACACTGAAGGATATATCCGGGCGACTAGCCGTGAGATATAGTAGACTCCCAATCATACTGCGGTACAGTTTCTCGTCTACATTCTCACTTTGTGATTCACTTCCAAGTCCCTTATGGCTAGTTCCCATTGGAGTCGGAAAATCCTTAGAATTTTCAAGATCAAACTTTTTGACCAACTCCAGTGCATACTTGGATTGACACAAGTGAATTCCTTCATCGTTTTGTTTAACTTGTAATCCAAGAAAATAATTCAACTCGCCCATCATGGACATCTCAAATTCGCTTTCCATGGTCTCCGCGAATTTAGAAGCATCATTATCTCTCGTTGCTCCAAAAACAATGTCATCAACATAGATTTGAGCAACTATGAAATTGTTTTGATAATGCTTCACAAAGAGAGTCCTGTCAGCTCCCCCTCGAGTGTAGCCCTTTTCCAAAAGGTGCTTTGTCAACCTTTCGTACCATGCTCGCGGTGCTTGTTTCAGACCGTAAAGAGCCTTTTTCAGACGAAAAACATGGTTAGGTAGTTTATGATCCACAAAACCTTTCGGTTGAGCTACATAAACTTCCTCATTTAAAAATCCATTTAAAAAGGCGCTCTTAACGTCCATTTGAAATAATCTGATTTTGAAATGACAAGCGATCGCAAACAATATACGAATGGACTCGAGTCTAGCTACAGGGGCGAAAGTTTCATCAAAGTCTATACCTTCTACTTGAGAATAGCCTTGAGCAACTAACCTTGCTTTGTTCCTGATGATAGTACCTTCTTCGTTTTTCTTGTTCTTGAAGATCCATTTGGTACCTATCACATTGTGTTGCTTCGGAGGCTTCGTCAATTCCCAGACTTTGTTTCGCTCGAATTGATGGAGCTCTTCTTGCATTGCTTTAATCCAGTAGTCATCTTGGAGAGCTTCATCAACATTCCTTGGTTCGATTTGAGATACATAGCATGCAAATCCGCAAACCAATTGTCTCCGTGTTCTAACTCCTTCTTGTGGATCTCCAATGATGTTCGATTCAGGGTGATCCTTGGAGATGCGTAACGTTTGAGGTAGAGGAGTAGACGGAGGTACACGAGATGATTCCTGCACATCAGATAAGCTTGAAGAACCGTTAGATGCATCAACATTATTATCGAAAGAATTGTTAGAAGAAGATGCATTAGCAGGTGTATCATCATCAAGAGAGATATCGAGGGTAGGTTTTTCAGATTCAAAATGAAAAGCTTCATCTACCTTAACATTTATCGATTCTACGATCGTCTTAGATTCTAAGTTAAAAACTCGATATGCTCTGCTGTTTGTAGAATAACCCAAGAAAATCCCTTCGTCACTTCGAGAGTCAAATTTTCCAAGATTCTCACGATCACGTAAAATAAAACACCGACTCCCAAAGATACGAAAATATTTGATGTTAGGTTTTCTACAAAACCAAAGTTCATATGGTGTATTCAATGTCCCCGGGCGCAAATACACGCGATTGATAACATAAACAGCAGTGTTAACCGCTTCAGCCCAAAAATAAAAAGGTAAGTTCCGGCTGTGAAGCATAGCACGTGCCATTTCCTGTACGACCCTGTTTTTGCGCTCGACTACACCATTTTGTTGTGGTGTGTAAGGTGCGGAGAATTCATGTTTAATGCCATTAGAGGTGCAAAAATCAATGAATTTGGAATTTATGAATTCCCCACCTCTATCACTCCTAACTCGAGTAATCCTATCATTCTTTTCTATCATAATACGATTGCAGATTTCGAGAAAAGAATCAAAGGTATCAGCTTTTTCTTTTAAGAAAGCTACCCAAGTATATCTAGAAAAATCATCAACCAACAAGAAAATATACCATTTACCTCCCAGAGATGGTTGACGAGTTGGCCCCATTAAGTCCATATGCAAAAGTTCCAAAGGCCGTTTTGTACCTATGTGGTTCAAGTTCTTGTGTGCAGTCCTAGACTGTTTTCCTTTTTGGCAACCGCCACACACAAGGTTTTGTTCAAAAGAAAGTTTCGGAACCCCCTTGACCACATCTTTGTTCGAAATTCTAGCAAGTTCCTTAAAGTTTATGTGACCTAGCCTTTCATGCCAAAGTGTTTCATTTTTCAAAGATGCTAGGTTACATTTTTCAGAAATCTTAGTAGGAACTACATAGCAATTGTTTTCTGATCTAACCCCTTTTAAAAAGAAAGCATGGTTCATGTCAGTTACAGTGCATTTATCAGATGAAAAATTAACTGAATAACCACTATCACAAAGTTGACTTATGCTTATGAGGTTAGTCTTAAGGCCATGAACAAATAACACATTATCTAGAACCGGGCCATCTGGAATAGCTACCGTTCCCTTTCCAACAATTTTGGAAGACCGACCATCTCCGAAAACAACAAGTCCTCCGGAGTTTTTCTCAAATGTTTGAAAACAGTTTTATCGCCGGTCATATGACGGGAACACCCGCTATCCAGGTACCAAGACGAACTATCATATGCATGCAAAGAAACATTGGTAGCAAGACAGGGAAAAATTTCACCTTTGCGCACCCAAACCTTTTTGGAGTGCGTTGGTAATGATCGTGAAGTTGATCTCCTGGGTGAGAGCGTCTTGCTTGAAGATTGCTGCTCCTTGATGATGTCGTCTTGAGCGGTGTACTACCAAGGCTCTTTTCCTTTGAATGAATTGCAGTTGATTTTCGAGGAATCGCCTTTTGGTAGTCATTGCAAGAGGTGCTTGAGGTGTGCGTTTGGCTTCCGTCTTGCAATTTCTTCTTATGTGCCCTGAAATGCCACAACGAAAACATACCTTGTTCTTGTCGATTCCGAGGAGGATGTAGTAGGTTTGTTGTCGTTGCTTGTTGTGAATACCGGTGTCGGAGGAGGAGATACCGACTGAGGCACAAATACTGTACCACTCGAACTTGGAATGTCTCCAGTTTGAGTGTATCCGAGGCCGAACTTATTTCTTTGACCGAGACCAAGCAGTCTGTCCAACTTACTCCTTCCAGAAGAAAATCTCTTTAAGTCATCCTTCAGTTGGCGTATGGTCTCCGTCATTTCCAATTTTTCTTGTCGAGCCTCGCCGTTGAGCTTCAAGAAGTAATTCGCTTTGTTCACCATATCCATATAATTCTTCTCGAGTTGCTCATTGGACTCTTGAAGGGAAACATTAGTTTTAATCAAAATATCCCTTTCCACTTCAAGATCGGTTGAGTGAGAGGTTACCCTTTTTACTTCTTCTTCGAGTTCCTGCAACCTCGCTTTCAACCCCTTGTTTTGCTTAGCCAGTTTCTTTGAATCCCTCAACAGTCTGTGGTAGGCTAGAGCAAAATCTTCACCTTCCGAATCATCTGATTCATCGTCCGTTGCAATCTTTTCAACAGTGGAGTTGGACAGTGAGTCGGATGTACTTGCCATTAAGCACATGAAGGGTGAAGATGTGGTGACGCGTGGAAAGCTGTCGCGTTGTCTTCTTCATCACTTGAGGATGACTCATTTGACGTGGAGTTGTCATCCCAAGTAACGACTTGCATCGCCTTCTTCTTTGCCGGATTCTTGTTGGGACATTCCGTTGAATGTGGCCCTAGCCTCGACATTTGAAGCACTGAACTTGTCCCTCAGAACTTTTCTTATCCTTTGAGAAGTTCTCTTGCTTTCTTGACTTGTGATAAGAAAACCCTTGCCTTTCTCGACTTTCCGAAGGATTGAGTTTTGCTTGAATTTCCCTTCGGAAGTTGCGGCGAAACTTCCTTGTCAAGAGAGCGAGCTGCTTCTCAAAGTCCTCCATAGAAAGGTTCTCGTCGTCGTCCGAGGAGGATGAATCCGCGTCTTCTTCTTTAGTTGATTTCAATGCGTAACCTGAAGACTTAGAAGAGGATGCCTTTCCCGAAGAATAGTTAGTAGGAAAAGTCATTTCATAAGTTTTTAAAAGCACCAACTAATTCTTCTAACACGCATTTCGTCCGGGTGTTTAATTGTTTCAATGGCTGCGACCTTCGGGCGAAATCGTTCAGGAAGAGTTCTTAGAATTTTTCTTACAACTTTAATTCTGGAATCTTCTCTCCCAAGTTAGCACATGATTTACGATATCTTGCAATCGTGTGTAATAATCAGTGAAGGATTCATTCTCTGCCATGAGATATGAGTCAAACTTGCTCGTGAGCATTTGCAGTTTCTGATCTTCACTAGGTTAGTTCCCTCATGCGTAACTTGAAGAATATCCCAGATTTCTTTCGCAGTCTCACATGCCGAGACGCGAGAGAACTCAGTTTGTGACAAAGCATTAAATAGAGCATTAATCCCTTTGCCATTGTAAGAAGATAAGTCTATCTCGTTCCTTGGTCCATTTCGACCTAGGTTTTAAGGTGCGAACATCATCTAAAATTTCAGTTGGATTAGACCATCCTAATTCAATTGATTGCCACACCCTTTCGTCGATGGAAATTAAAAAGCTTTCATCCGTACTTTCCAGTACGCATAATTTGTTCCATCAAAGAAAGGGGGTCGATTGATGTTTCCACCTTCAACCATTGTTTACAACCCTATTCCCGCTCTGATACCACTTGTTGGGTTTTAGGTTAATAGGTCTAAATAGGG